>JBBBDQ010001243.1:2532500-2872500 GCA_037127315.1 Ascarosepion bandense | reverse complement strand
GATTCAGGTTCTGAATGAGAAGTGATACTTCTGTTTTGAAAGTGCTGGTCGGATCTAGAGGTAAGGGTACATAGAACCTGTTATTTTGAAGTTGATATCTCAGTGTTTATTGTAAAAATATTAATTAAGATAGACATCACGTCATGATTTAACCGTAGGAAATTACTTTAGAAATGAGGTTAATCCTTATGATCATTATTACGCCTCAGGTCTTGTACCCGAGTCAGCCTATCGGAGAATACCAAATTTGAACACCCGCTGTTGTTTAGCAATGACCCAAAGATCCCGCATTTTCGGAACCGAGAAAGAAAATCATATGACACTGACAATATAAATAAAAATATTATTTTGTTGCTATTAGTTTAGAAAATTCTCCCAAGTGATACTTTCCAGAAACTTTAGAGCGAACTGACAAGCAAATTCACTTTCCTCTACATCTCAAAAATAAGAGCTAAATTATTTTTCTTTTTGTTAACCTGTTTTTTTTTTTATTCTTCTTTTCACTGTTGTTATTACAAATCAAAATTTTTGAAAGTGCTGTATTCGTTAGGACGTAATAATAGATATATAAAAAAAGATAAGTTACAGAGGTTAATAAGTGGATAAAATTGATAAAAAAAAAAGAAACGTTTTGAGTATACACGAGTAAAACTTCATTTTTCACCCATCCAAAAGTGATTTTAAAATATTCCCTTGGTCATATATGCGAAATATTCTGATAACCTAATCGACTGACATTTGTTCATAACCTAATTCCATAATAAAAAATGTGAATAGTGGGGCTACTATATGTCATCAAATAAGGTACTTCGTTCTGAATACACATCAAACTCTTTGTTTCGGATGAGCCTGAGTTTTGTTTAACGGCATATCAAACTCGATGGGTTATTTAATGCCAAAAAGGTAGAATTTGAAGGTATCTTTTTGATATTCGGTTATAGTGAGAAAGTTGATTTAATTAGATTTTGATGAATTTTTTTTATTTTAGAGAACTGTAGACGTCTTTTAGTTTTGTATTCAAAAGTGTATGGCAGGTAATAATTTTTTCTTTTAAAAATGCATATTTCCTATAAAAGTCTTTTTTTATGTATATATTTCTATAAAAGTGTTTTTTATACTTTCATAGTGTTTTGACCCCAGTTTGGAAGTTAACTAGTTTTCCATAGCTGGAACCTTAACCGCTGCTACCACTCTGGGTCGAGGTGGCCCTGGGAACAACAGCAATTAAGAGGTGGTTCCACGCTCCTCACAACCTCCCAGTCAGAGGCCTTGCTGCCGGATGCAGTTTACCGTCATGCTCTTCATCTTGATTTCGGATGAAGCTGAATATCAGCTCAGTGACATATATAACCTTTCCATAGTGGAAGTTAAGTAACACTTTCTGTTGCTTAACTTCGATAATCTGTTCCTACAAGATTGACTGCTTTGAAATTCCGGGTGCTGTCACTGTGCGTCTAATGGATAAAGGCACGGAATTATAAGTCGGAGAGCCGAGTTACTAGTCGGGTACATAATATTCACTTACGCGCAAATACTCTTAGGAAAGACGATGAATTCACCACACCCCTCAGCTATGGGTTAATTAGTAAAAGTTTTGTCAGGAAATCATTACTGTTAAAACATTTTCATGTAAATAACCTGTAAAAGATTGATAAGCCGTAAAAAGTAAATTAACTCAATTTAAGGTCCCTATCGCCATCAAGAACAACGAAACATTTAATTTTTTTTGTTATATATGGGATTATTATAAACACTAATAGATTACCTATACTAAGGGTACGATTAATTATAAATCGCATTTCCGTTTTGGATCAGAAAGCCTGTTCATTCTGCGTAGAGGCTTAATGTGTCACTCACTTCGATACTCTGTCTAGGATCGGGGAAATATACGTGCACTCTGTAGGAGAAAATGATTGTTACACACACACACACACAAAGAGACACTGAATTACGGCAAAGTATTTATATCGATATACCCTCTAAAATGACGGCAACGTATATATTGATGTAGCTACTACTGAGTATCTTACATTAAGAGTTAAATAAAAAAAAAATCCCCCCCACTGAGCGTGACAGGAGGGATATATATATATATATATATATATATATATACAGACACACAAGTTTTTATTATAATAGTGTGTGTGTGTGTGTGTGTGTGTGTGTGCGCGTATATATATATATATATATATATATATATATTTCTTTACTACTCGATGACATAATTATGGTAAAAAATAAAATAAGACACTGCTAAAGTGCCAACACATGGCAAGAGGTTTCAAAACTGGTAGTAAAAAGAATGAACTGAGCTGATGCTGCCCCGCTATTGTCTCTCTTCCTCCATGAGCGTGACAGGATGGTATTCAGTTAAGTGCCATACGTGATACACGCGTGGGCGATCATGTCTCGAAAGAGACATGACTGACTGGGCAGAAGATTATCCCGCAGTAGGTTGCCATTGCTTTCTGCGGTATAGTTTCGTTAAAAACGACCTACAAGGAAATTTTTATTATTTTTTTTATTTTTACACTTATCTCCAGCAAAAAGGAAACAAGTAAGAATACTGGAAGAATTAAATCAAAAGTGAAGAAAATCTTACTTGTCGGTCGTTTTTAACGAAACATGTTTAAATGAAAGACTGCTGCCCAAATGTATGCGTGTATTACTTCACTTTTAGTACAGAGGTAGTAACTAAACTTAATCCATTTATGCTAACCAAAAATACCTAGTAATTTAACATAAAATTGAAGATAATAGTGCGGTATAAATATGAGATTTTATGTTTTTTAATTTTACAGCGGTACACTTCCTGAGTTATTTTGTTTTTTAATTATACAAAAATTTGAACATGCATGAAATAGTAAAAAATATTTACAAAAATTCAGCTGCGAAATGCCTCCCACAAAAAAAAAAAAAAGAAAAAAAAAAGAAAAGAAAAGATAAATAAAAAGGGTAGAAAAGTAAACTCTTCATAGAGTAATTTAGAGAAATGTTATTAAATATTAGGTGAGACACGGGTAAAGCTTGGGAATTCAATAGATTGATTGATCGCTATTCAAATTCACCGAAATTTCATGTAGCACGTTGTATACAACGGTTCTTATCATAATTGAGAAATATATATATATATATATATATATATATATATATATATACGCGTGATTTCACTTTTGATACAGCGGTAGTAACTAAAACATAACCCATTTATGCTTACTGAAAAATACAATGTGAATTAACACGAAATTGAAGATCAGAAATGCGGTATTGACACAAAAGTTTTTATTACAATAAAGAGGTAATTATATATATATATATATATATATATATATATATTCTTCACTACTGAAAAAATATATTTATTTACAATTACTTATCAGCTTTAGAATTGCAAATAAATAACACTAAGAGAAATATCTTTCTTCCGATAATTCTATCATATTCAATTCATATGCGAAATGAACTCACATCAGTTTTCGTTATAAAATTTTATTTCTGAATAAATGAACACAAATATTCACCATAAATAGAAAATCTCTTATCACACACGCATCCTCTATGTCACCGGATTGCTGGCGAAACTTAGTTATTTAAAAACTTTTCGTCAGATTCCATCCAAATTTGAGTAAAATTTCCGGAAAGACAAAAAAACGTAAATATAACAAACTACATTTAGGTGATTCTTAGAGTAAAAGAAAAAAAAACTTCTTAAACTATTTCGCATATAGTATACAGTTTTTTTTTTTAAATGGTGCTAATTATTGTTCGAGCAATTCAATTATTTCCTTAAAATACGCAGGCCGCTTGACTTACACTTTTCAATAATAAAAAGGGGGAATCTGTTTCAAACAAGTACCCGCCGTAATAATGTTTAAAGTATCTGTGTGTGTGTGTGTGTGTGTGTGTGTGTGTGTGTGTGTGTACAAAAGGAAACGCGTCGATTTTAGATAAATTTTATTTTTCTTGGTTTATATACTTTAACATTTACATTAACATGAAAATAACTACTACAAAATTGTACATTTTGTTTCGACACTGAAAATATAATTACCATCATTACTAATTACCTAATGAGACATTGTATTTTCAATGTCGAAACAAAATGTACAATTTTGTAGTAGTTAATTACATGTTCTAACGTAAAAGTTGAAATTAAATATTTACTGCAGTATTTTTATATTGAGCCCTTTTTTAAATGAATGTTTTGAACATTGTAATTTCATTCTTCGTTCTTATATGTGTGTGTGTGTGTCCGTAAAAGAAAAAAAAGAAGTTGGATAATTTTTTCTTCTTTTATATCCTGTTATATTCATATATATTACTTTAGTAAGTATAAAATGTAAAGTCGAAAGTTTAGTCTACACGTGTTTTCCAGTTAGCTACACAAAAAAGATCAGTGTGTTTTGAGAAACAGAGATACAGGACCTTATGCAGCAGTCACATTGTGTATATTAGAGACAATATATGAATGTTATTTTAGTGGATACTCGTATTATTTGAATGAACGCTCCGCTTATTTATGAAAGAGCATAAATCTTTATTTCTGACTGCTGGTCTGGATAATCGATCTTAATAGAAAAAATTATGTTCTTTCCGGCAGGACTCGAACTTGCGTTCCTCTAGAGAAAACTGTCACTGGATCTGAAGTGCTTTCCCCTCTCGGCTACCGAGTGCGTCGATGACCAAGTTGACTTGTGCATTGACGGTTTTCCCCTATTGGGACGCATATTTCTCGAATATTCAAGGCCAGTAGACGAAAATAAATCTATTTTTTTAAGTAATAAAAATCCACCCACTTTCTTTACAAATTATGTATGTGTTTGTGTGTTTTCTCTCGATCTCTGAGAAAGTTTTAATAAAAGTAAAACATGTTAGATTGATATGTTTCCTATTTGTCATTTATTTCATCATCCTGTCGGATTTCGACCCATACTTGATACGCATTTGATCTTTACTATAAATTAATAAAAACAAGTTGGATAAATTACTTCATTTTCATAGCTTGACGGAGTTATTAGCCGAATTTTGACCTGCACTTTTCACTGCATAATTTTCCATCGTTGTTTAAAATACTTATTTATAAATCATTAGGCAGCGAAATAATTTCTTCACTTACGTAAAAAAGCAAATCTACCTTTGAAATACAAAGAACGATTATGAGGAGAGTTTTCCCAAATAAAAATAAGTAGTTTCCGAATTTTATGACATTAAAAGCTCTTTTTCAATTTTATCTCGATTTTCTGGCATTATTTTTAACAACTCTGCGTGTTTAATTATTTTTTGAACTCCTGAAACACAAAAACAAACAAAAAAGCAGAAAAAAAAGTAACGGCAAACAAATAACAAAAAACCAACAACAAAAAAAAAAAAATCACATTATTATTTTCTTCTTTTAAGATTATGTTTTTTATTTATTTATTTTGCACAAATACCTGATTCGGACAAATTTCCGGTCGTAAGAAATAGCAGACCGAAAGAAAGCTAACATAAAAAATTACTCATTACATAAACATCTGATAGTTTAAGGGAGAAATGTGTTTATGCAACCATCTGGAACGAGTGCACAACAAACAATATTTTTTTCATAGTTTAATATATTTTTTATAAACAGATATCAGAACTGAAGAATCAATTGTGTAACTTTATTAATTACCTGAGATTATTGTTTTGATAAATATAAACATTTTAGTATCAAAAAAAAAAAAAAAATATATAATTTTAAATTTATAGTTCGAGTTCATCACATGATTTTATTTTATGATCGAAGTAAAATATTTCTTGTAAATTCGTACAATCATAAGGAAAAGTAAGTATTTACTCAATTCAGCTTACAAATGTGGTGTATCCTGTGAGGATTTGAACTCACTACATAGCTTATTTATTTACAAATGATCTCTACGGGGAGACGAATAAGGAAATAGATTTTGAATTTGGATGAAAGAGAAAGAGGAGTAGGGATTTTTTTTTTATCGTGTAACCATGTACGCTGCATGTTTACAACCGCTGATGTAAGCGTCAGTTCCTGCTACTGTTATGTTTGTCTCTTCCTTATCTGTGCAGTAAATAATGAGAAAACCAAGCTAGATTTTCACGGCTGGTTTTATTTTTTTAATTTTTTTGTTCCTGATTTGTTAAAAACTTCCAGTTTAAATAATGCCGGGGGAAAGACAAGTTAGACGTAAGTTAGTTATCCATGCGCAATAATGTTCCAGTAATTAGTAATATTAACTGGAAAAACAAAAACCAAAAATCAAAAGGAGGGTTGAAGTAGTAAGGGGACTTACTGCCACTTGATCTCGTATGAGAGTAACCAAATATCAGAGGTGTTGTAATAATAACGAACATAAGAGAAGATAAAATGGAATAAACATACAAAAAAATCTATCTTAATCTGAAATATAAGTGTGATTGAAGTGATTTGTTATTTTACGGATTATCAATACGTTCTTCTTTTATGTGCCATGTCCTTTCAGGACGTAGGCGATCATGACTTTCCACATCTCCCTATCCCTGGTGGCTTTGAGCACACCTTCTCTTATTACACGATGCAATCCTCGTTCCGTCATCCACCTGATCAGGTCCTTCAAATATGTTATCCGCTGCTTTCCCCTGTCTCTTTTTGCCTCTATCTGGCCTTTTAGTATCAGATTCGCCAAGCCCTCCTTCCTCATTGCATGTCCCAGGAATTTTAGCTGTCTTTTCCTGATGCTCATTAATTTCCTTTCCAAAACCTCCTCATTGCTCAGATGCTCGGTCCAACCAATATTTAAAGTTTGAAGCTATTTTTAGATCGTAAAAAGTTTTTGGGGATAATTTTTTGATGAAGCTAGTTCTACTAATTAACATATATCTGGGAGGGATGAGGAAAATAAGTGAATTATACGTTTCCTAATGGTATCTGCGCGTACGGGAAGACAACATCTCCAATTGGAATTGAAACTTGGCTCTTCGAATTCTAATTCCGAGCCGTTATACATTACACCACCCCCACATCCAAGCTTAAAGCTCTCAGCATATAAAAGCGTGTTTAATGATGACTGCTAATATAGTTAGTAAATTAGATTTTTACTCAGAAAAGCCTTCATTTATCTCCAGTTAAAGTTTTTCTTTCCTTTTTACATAATATTAATTCAATACAAGGCCCAGGAGCCACTCAAAGTAGTGGTTTATTGAATGCGGTGCATGATATGAACGCAAGAGAAAGTAGAAAATTAATGTTATAAAGATAAGGGGAATAGATAACGATTGATGATAGATTTGAAGAGGTTAACATTGCAGTGATCAAGGAAGCATCCAAGCGGGAGACTGTTCCACAAAGTAGCGGCTCTTGGGAATAAGCTGGCTGAGTGGAACGAATGTCTTACAAATGAAATATGAGGAAAATGAGAATGATTCGACCCTGTGAATATAGTAGGCGGGTCTTAGCCATATAGGTTTAATGAGTGAAACTATGAAATATGATATTTGCATTATAAATATTATTTGTTAGCTAAGATAATTCGAAATAAGATTTCTGCCTCTGACAAATCCTTCTTTAAGAACAGTCAAACATATTACGCGTACATCAAAGAGTTTATCTCACTGGTTTGGGATGAAAAAAAAAAAAAAACAACAACTCCGGTTCACACTCCACCCACGTCTATTGAACAGGTTAAGAGGCTCATCCATTGTTCCCTGTTTAGGATGTGGTTTCCGGTTTTCTCTTTTCCAATCTTTTCACTCTTTTCTTTATTTTTTTCAATTGGAGTAGATAGACTAAGCTATCGCCCGGTTCACACTCCACCCACATCTATTGAACAGGTGAAGAGACTCATCCCTTGTTTCCTGGTTAGGATGTGGTTTCCGGCTTTCTCTTTTCCAATCTTTTTACTCTTACGTAGCCCCCTGCACATCAGTGGCGTTACCGCCTTGCTTGGGGTGATACGATTAAAAAAAACTCAAAAAGGTGTACTGTAATTTAATCGGCCTGATGAAGAACCTGGAGCCGCCCAGTATTCACTTGCATGTCTTTTTCAAAAGTGTCTGCGCGGCTTCGTTGATGATGAATTAATTTTACACCTCACAATTTCTTTTCATTGACGAAACGTCGCAAAACTCTCGTGAAGATATGATTATTTACATGGTAAGTGTTTTTACTACCTACATTCCGTAACCTTTGCAGCTAGACCCGCCTTGCTACGTCATCCTCAATCTTTACATACTCCATTAAGAAGAAATAAATTTCACTCGAAACTTCTTACCAAGCACTGTTGCTTTTCTGGGACAAACTCCCGAGAGAATGTTTTCCTGATAACTGCAATCTTCATATCTACACTTAACCGTTACTTTTCTTCACAAACTACACATCTTAGTTTTTATTACGTTCATTCAAAACCACAAAGTAACCCTCTACTTTAAGCAGCTTTTGGGCCTTATATTCGAAAAATATTCTGTTGCTTGGCTATTCGATTAACTTTCCTTGAGTTCAGCAGACAACTTTTCAGCACTTTCTTATACAAGAGTAGGCCCGTTCCGTCAAAAAAGACAGCTAAATATTTATATCGATATGGCGTCTAAAATGACGGCAACGAATATATTGATGTAACTACTACTGAGTACCTTGCATTAAGACTTCAGAAAAACAAAAACGAAATAATCCAAACACCTAAGCGTGAGAATATATATATATATATATATATATATATATATATACACACACACACCAATACGAAAGTCTTTATTATAATAGTGAAAATATATGTACATTCTTCACTACTCGACAACATAATTATTGCAAAAAGTATATTAGCATAGTTAAAGAGCAAACACACGGCAAGAGGTTTTATAACTGATGGTAAAAAGCATATACGGAGCCGACGCTGCCACGCGATTGTCTCTCTCTCTCTCTCTCTCTATGACAGGAAAAAATCATATATATATATATATATAGATAGATAGATAGATAGATAGATAGATATTATATACATACAACGGTCTTTATTATAATAGATATGATCTTTTTCCATTGTGGTAAAACGCATTTATCAGTCTATCTCTGAAACAACTGTTTTTTGTTTTGTTTTTTAACTTTCGTTGCGTATCTATCACAGATTTAGTTTATATAATATAAAAAAGCACTTGAATTTTTATATATGTTCATCAATTTTTCAAAAAGACGTTTGTATCATTGAGTAAAATTCTCATCTTTTAAATAATGAACAGAAATGCTTTTACACATTGATAGAAATGCCGGAGAAAAAAAATGATGAAAATACAAATTTCTGAAGAACAAAAATACCAAGAGGGCCCAACTATCCACTGAATCGATCAAAACGGGTTAATTTATCCACAGTTAGCTCAATAAGCAATATTTTCATGTTCAAGACTTTTATTAGTCCTGGTTATGACGATAAACTACATCCAGCAGCAAGGTCTCTGATCAAGAGATTGGAGATTTGGAGGAGTGTAGTAACACCTCTTAATTACTGTTGTCCCCAGGTTCAAACTAAAATAAGACACTTTCAAAGTATGAAAATGCCAACAATATCTATAGAAAAATGACCAACAATACATTTTATCTCGAGTTGAAGTCATATAATTGAGTTCAAAATATATTTAAAGCCATGAAATTGTATCCAGATAATTAAATTCAGTATTAAATGGTCCATAGAGTTGTTGATATGCCGTCAAACAAAATCAATCAATACTTTTATTAAACTACTTCATTATTGGGCAGAATATATTCCCAAGGAGTAAAAATAAAACACCTTAAGTCGAATAAAAACAGATTTTCAAGAACATATAAATAATACTAAAATTCTCATCGTGCATGTGTGTGTATTCCGGAAATGCAGTTTTAATGCACCATACAGTATCTTGAAGTCCTACCGAGTGCAGAGCCAAATTTCATTAAAATTATACGAAGAGTTCGTGAGTTAGGGCCGTTTTTTGTTTTTATGCTATTTTAAATAAGAAATTCAGTATTTTTTAAACGCATATTCATACATTAATTTGCGTATATAAACCAACACTTACATCTCCAGCAATTATGCGTGTGAAAAAATAATAGATATTCATACATTACAAAAATATTATTAAATATATTCAAGTATGCATCATAAAACTTACATTTACACCATTTACAAAACTAGAACTATTTTTTTTTAATAAACAACTACTTGAAAATTGTTAAGTTATGTGAGTCACATAACTTAATAGTGAATAGTTAAACATATGCACGCTGATTTGCTGCCGTTACATATTTTGAAAAACTGTCAGGAAGTCACTATGTACTGGGTGCGATGGATAAATTGTCGTCTAAATTATGTAGAAATGAAAACACTGACATCTCATTTTAACAGATACATTTACCAAAATTACAGAAAAATATCTTCAAATACTAAAGAGAAAATTTATTGAACGAGATCGCGAGTGGCTTCAACCACGGCCGCCAGATGGCTTCGAAATCTCCAGCATCTCTTCTGGACTGTCTCCTTGTTTAAGTTGGTGAATGCTGTTAGAATTCTTGCCGTCAGTTCATCTTTGGTGTTACAAAGAGTTTTGTTGGTCTCTCGCTCAACTGTGCCCTACACATAATAATAATAATAATAATAAAGGGGGTTTCATGTCTGGATAGATGTAAGGGGTGGTGTGGTTGTAGAAATTGTCTGACATTCATGACTGGGTTCTCAAGAATCGTACGGAGTCCTTAACCAGACAGTGTCTTCGAGTATCCACCCTCTTGGCCCGGAACAGCGATATCTCCTCGAGGCACTTGATGTAAGCCTTGATGTAAGTCTGAGGACCCGTGGGAAGATGAGTGGAAGCATGACATAGTAATTTCTGTTGATCACTCCAAACTCCTTTGTAATCACCAATTCACTTCACCCACTCTTTCCGAATCCTCCGCACACAGATTAAAATTTAGACACTCTGAAATGCTCGTACTGGAGCATCTGGCGCGAATGCCAAGTAGTGCAACATGTCGTTTCCAAATTTCTAGAGGAGGGAATTGCATCATGGTGCTCGTTTCTCACAAACATTGTACAAATGACCCAACACACATGCGCAAAATAAAACCTATGAAATGGCAACAATTTACTCATAGCACTATATATATATATATATATATATAGAGAGAGAGAGATAGATAGATAGATATCGTAAGATAAATTATTTTTATATTCTAAAAATCAGAATGTATTTGTATTAAGGCGTTGTTGATGTTTTTCCATCGTTTTCGGAACGTATTTTTAAAAATTTTTTAACTAATTATACTTTTTGACAAAAACTTCATCCGTTTTAAGGTATGGTTCCAAATTTTTACATAACGTGTTAACTATGAATCCCAGTGGAACAATAAACATTTTTTTCTCTTCTTTAAACGCAAATTAAAATTATTGGTACCTCAACGTTTTTTTTTTTGTTTTTTTTTTTTATCAGGAACTGCTTTTAAAAAATAATAATAAAATAAACTCAACGGATTTATGGGTGGTCTAGCTAGTATATACGAAAAAAAAAAAATTCAAAGCTCTCAGATCCTTAGAAGGGAAAGGTCTAATTGAGAAGAACTTTCGTTTAATGACTGCTGAAATGATTTTTACCTATTTTTAAGATGTTATAAGTTGTCACGTATAATTGTTGGTGGAGGAATTGTATCTCAGCTACCATTCAACGAACTTACAAAATATTGCCAGTGAACATATTGATAGTTCATGTTTATGTTTACTCAGGGAAGTGTTGTTTTTTTTTTAAACAAAAAAAAAATATTTTAAAAAATTCAAGTTTTAAATTTCATTATTTACATATAAGTTTTTAACATTTTTCATCACCGTTATTATTAATAACCTCCTTAAACAGAAAGGGCTTACATCTGAGAGAAAAAAAAATGTTTACCGAAATTCTCGTTACGTTAAGTAATAAAACTGAGCACACTGATTTGTGTTTATTTACAACTTTTTGATTAGGGAAGAGGGATATATTCACTGTTTTTTGGGGTAGGCGAGGGGCGTATATACAAAGAAACTAAGGTTGAAAAACACGTCAAACTCACAAACACGTATATTTTTCCTTCTCATCGGACACAGAAAGTAATACACAGAGTTGATTAGCTGAAGATACACACCGACAGATACATGATCCCAACCCAGCATGAAATAGCAGCCCGAAAACACAAAAAATCTATATAGAATAATTTAAGCGGCAATGCACACCAGCAGTGCAAGAGTCAACATTCCAGAGGGAGCTGATGAAATAATATATGAAGAGAACACAGAAATGTCTTTGTTATCTCTCTTCATATGTGTGTATATATATATATATATATATCTGAGGAGGTGACAAGAAGTTCTCGACTTGATCAGTTTGATTTTGGGAAATAGGTCAAACCTCGAACATTTCAACACCACTTCAGGAATATTTTTTTTTCAATAAGCAACTATAATTATATTTCACTAAATTTTTAAGCCACTCTACAACTGACGTCAGTGTCGTTTAATCAACTAAAAAGAAAAAAAAAAGGGAAAAACATCAAACTAAACAAAATGAATTACTAAATACTTTTTTATATTGTATTTAAAAATTCTGCTAGTTTAGTTATATTAAAAAAAGTTATTCGATTTACCTCCCCCCGCCACCCCCAAAATAAATCGGCTTGATTACTAATTTTTGCGCAAAATGTTAAGTAAAGTAAGTAATCGTGAAAAACCTCAGTTGTTTACTAAAAAGATTGTGTGTGTGTGTGTGTTAGAGAGTTTGAGGAAAAAAGTGTGTGTGTGTGTGTGTGTGTGTGTGTGTGTGTGTATGTATATATATATATATAAGAGCGGATTAAATACAGAAGAAAGAAATGTGGGCGCCTCTTCGTGGGTAAAGGTTACAAAGATTGTCTGTCATGCTGTTATTACCGAGAAGCGAGTTCGATTTTCAATGACTGAGACGAGCATGTAACTATGTGTCAAAATAAGTTTAGCTTTCTAAGTAAATAATCAACGACACAAATTTTTTTCTGCCTCACACACACATATATATATATATATATATATATACTTAAAAATTGTATATTTGGGCAGCAATTACTTTTATGTAGGTTTCATTAAAAATGATATACAAGATGTGATGATGAAGTATTTCATGTCATTTTTCATGTGATTTTGAAATTTCTTTCTTTTGATGACATAAAATACATAAAAATTGTCCAAATGTTTTGTTTATCCCAGTGCATTAGGCTATACTTTTAGCCATTTTCGAGGATGAATGTTATTTTACGTGTAACAGACAAGATTTCGTTGTACAAGTCAATGTTTTCACAATAAAATTGATATTAATTTGGTCAATTATTTAGGGCATATTTATATTGAAATTCACAGTAAATCATCTTTAATTCAGTTTATGAGATTGAACCATATAAAAAATATTGATACCTTATTTTAGGATATCAGATGTTATGCAAACGAACTGTTAACAGTGCATTTTTTATTTATAAAAAATCGAAAAAGATATCGAAAATAGAAACATTTACTGAACGCCATATCCCATAAAAATATTTCAAATTTTAACTTGGGCTCCTTGTCATTCTGTGACTTCCATCAATCTTTTAAACAATGATTTTATTAATTTTTCATTGTTTTGGATTCAAGATTAACTTACAGCAGTTTTTATCATTTTCGAGAAACTTTCTTTACTTTGACTATTGTTTTCCATTCTCATGAAAGATCTCTTTGAGCCACAAGTTTTTTTTATTGAACTGTTATTTGGAGAAAATGGTGAGGCCATTCTACTAATTTGCTGTCTTTGAAACCATTTTTGAAGAAATAGTGTCTTGTATGAATATATTATACAGTTTAATGTTTCTTCGTTTTGACCGGTAGTACTTAAAAAAAAAAAACGTTTTGTACGAGAAAATTCTCTACGTTTATCTAGACACCAACATTAATTTAAAAGAAACCTATATTTAAGTCAACAATACACACAGAAAATATTACTCTATCGCCTCCCGTTGTTTTCTGTAACGTGATATTGGACGATTTTTACGAAGGAAAAACACTAGCCATTCAATGTAAGCCATCACGAAAATTAATCTAGAGGAATACGTTCCTATATATTTCTTTGTTGAGCTTCCACGGATCTCTTTATGATATTTAATTCAAAATGTTAGCTTGGTTGATTTCATTTTCGTAGCTTATATTATTTTGTATTTCTTCTCTGGTTACATTCGTAAGACCAGCTTCGAACATTTTCTTGTTAACCAATCCATTTTTCCTTCTATGTGTCGTGTCTCTTCAAAACGTAGGCGATCATGATCACTTACTATCCTTAGCGGCTCTTAGCACGCTTTCTGCTGTTACGCCACCCAAACCCCGCTTTGCCATCTACAGGCACAAGCTCCTCAAGTATATTTCCCGTGTCTCTTTTTTCCTGTTTGACCTGCGAGTGTCAGATTCTCCACGCCCTCTTTCTTTGTTACATGTCCCAGGAACTTTAGCTGTCTTTTCCTGATGCTCAATATTAATTTCGTTTTCGTTTCCATCCTTTTCAAAATCTCATCATTGCTCACGTGCTCGATATATGATATCCACAGCATCCTTCTGTAGAACCACATTTCAGTTACTTTAAGTTTCTTCTTCATCTTTGACGATATTGTTCAGCATTCACTGCCATATTGAAGAAATGACATCACATCACAATCCAGTATTTTCTTCTTCGTTTCTTGCGAAATTTTCCTGTCTCTTAATACTCTACTCAGCTTCTGGAATGCGTCCTCCCATTCGCCTTCGGATCTCCGTGTCACACTTTCTGTCTTATGTTAGAATACTTCCCAGGTATTTAAATTGTTGTAACTGCTAGAAATTTATTATCCCCCACCTGTATTTGACATTTTGGGCTGCTCTTTTTGCTGATGGCCATGCATTCGGTTTTCTTCCAGTTTATTTGTAGTCCTTTCTTGTCACTCTCTTCAGCTACTTTCAGTAGGAGCTCCTGTAGTTTCCTTTCTGTGTCTACTATCAGCACCGTATCATCTGCGTACCTTATGTTGTTCAGATTGTGCCCCCCATGACGACTCCTGGCATGACTTCTAGGGTCCTCAGAATAGTCTCGCTGTACAAGTTGAGTAAATCCTGTGAAAAGAAACATCTTAACTTTTATATCTGCTGAATTCGTTTCCTGTCCGTATACAGGCGGTTTGCTGCCAGTAGAGATTCTTGATTACTCTAATGTCTTTCTCGAATATGTCGAAGTTGCTGAGCATTTCTGTCAATTCTTTGTGGCGTACTTTGTCGAACGCCTTTGCATACTCTCTAAGATATTTCTTTTTTTTCATTTGTATTACCCATTCTGATAGCATCATAATCATAAATACCACGTTCCTTGTTTCAGTGTTTTTGACTAACCCGCACTGTTCTTGTCCGATCTCTGGTCTGATTCTGCTTCGCATTCTGTCCATCAGAATTAGGATGATGAGTTTTGTTATGTGGCTCATCAAACTGATTGTTCGGTGGAGTTCGTAGTCGTTTTCACCTGGCTTCTTAAGCAGTGCTATGAAAATTTACCTGCTTAGGTCGTCCGATATTACACTGTTATATTACACCCGATATTACACTGTTATAAATTTCATTTCTCATTCCTGTAATTTTCTCTATGCTGAATTCGTCCCGGGCTGTCATCTCTATTACAATGCAGTCTGGCCCTGCTGCTTTGTTTCTGTTCTGCTTAACCATTGTAGCTTCCACTTCCAGCTTTAATATTTCCGGTCCGTCCTCATCTTTGTGTATTGTCGGTTGCTCTCTCTTGTGGAAAATATCTTATTTATTCTTCCCATTGCTGGAGTATTTTCTTTTTCTTCAATATTATCGTTCCATCCTTGGATTTTATAAATCCTGTTGAGGAGCATATTTTTGTCTTGTCAGTTCCCTTATATTTCTTAAGTCATTAGGACTGATGATTGCAGATATTAAAAGAAAAGAAGTTGTGAATAGTCGTTAACAACTACGCCTTGAATGGATATGATTTTTTTAAAAGTGTAGTTTTAAAATAATTTACACTCAAACAAATATCAGATATATCACAAAAAAAACTTATATAAACAGATGGTGTTGAATTGAGATTTTGTAAGGAGAACCTTCTAATGAGATATATAAATATCAATGACTAATTTTGAAAGATAAAGCTTTTTAAATAAACATAATAAGGTAACATAAAAAAATGACCGCTCTAGTTCCTTGGATACATTTCTTAGATGAAGTTGGCAAAAAAGTTGATACAAATATCCAAGATAAGAAAATCGCCATAAAATTGTATAGCGTCATTAAAATACATTTGTTTATTTATTAAATTTTTATTTATTGAAAGACCTTGAGTTTTTATTTGCAAAGAAGTTCGCCTATCGCCCGGTTTACACATCTTCCCATTGATGTTTTTTTAACTGGAGTAGACGTTTATCTCTTGTTTCTCTTTAAGATTTCGTTTCCGGTTTCTTCCAACTAATCCGTTGCACCTTAGTGACATTATCACATGATTAGGTTGAATTGTTGATTAAAAAAATAGAATATATATATATATATATATATATATATATATATATCGGAAAATTCATTCTCATTTCAAACTATCAATACCGATCTATGTCGATATGTATTTTTTTTTAATAAATATATGAAGAATGTGTATTGTGGTGGAGTGGATATCGGCTCGGAACGAGTTCGAATTCCAGTTTAATTCCTTGCATTCACTTACGCGCAAATACCCTTGGGAAAGATATGAATCCGTCTCTTCCATCCAGTTATGTATTAAATAACAAGACAGATTGGGTTCTGTAGCCACAGCTGGCAACCAGTCTACTGCAGAAAGAAATGGCAACCTACTGCGGGATAATCTTCTGCCCAGTCAGTCAAGTGCCCTTCTTAACATGATCGACGAAGCGTGTATCACGTGTGGCACTTAACTGATAGGAAGAATAATTCTGACTTGGTATCTCGATTTCAGTCACTTTCTCATGACGTGAAGTGGCGTGGCTTCCCTGTTTTTTCTACAAATATTTCCATGGCAACTAATGAGCAGTTTTTCCTGGTGACCCAACCACATGAATTTATGCGTGCTACTAGATTGGCATCTAGGTCCCACCCTTTTATCATTGAAATAGTTAAATGTTACGGCCACTTCTACCCAAACAGATTCTTTCTGTGAAACTCTCTTCCGTTTACTTGCTCCTGTGACAACTACAATCTCCAAAAATGTAAATGCAACGTCAATTTCCATGTTATATCCTCTTGAATCCCGTTCATGTTTTATCCTTTCCTCAATACCTCCTGCACCCAGTCTTTCACTGTAACCGCCTGCTCACTGGTAGCGATCCCACCTAGCTTAGGGTGAAATAATGTTAAAAAATGATATAAAAAGTAATGATAATATATATTTACTTAAAAGCTGCCGAAGGCAGTCGTTAACATCGATACCAGCTTATTTGCTATTTATAGAATTTATACGAGTACAGTAACTGTTGTTTCTCTAACAGCAGTATGATCAGTTTTCAAATCTAAATTCTTGTCTATTAAAAATATTAAATTTGTTAGAAAATATATTCAGTTTAAATACAGAAGCAAAAAAACCCCCAAAAAAACAATGATTTCTAGGTGACATGTTTTGGCTGTTAGCCTTTTCTTGTTACCCAAAGCAAGACAAAAAAAAAAAAAAAAATGAGCTCCGACGACACAGATATTTCAGTTTCGCTGAAACTGTGGGAATGTACGTTTTAATTTAATGACAGACCTAAAATTCCCGAATAACTCAAAATTTCATTTGACGTTTTTTTTATAGTAAGGTTCGTCCTGTACAACGCCCAGGGACTACTCGAGGAAGGGAGTTATGTTAAGGCGCCTGTTTATACAGATAGGACATGAAGATAACAGTTAACTCGAGACTTGAACAAGTTAAGATTGCAGTGATCGGAGAAATATCCTCTTGTGAGTCTGTTCCCCAGAGTAGCGGTTTGCGTTAAGAAACTAACTTCTCACCGATCGAATCTGAAAGGAATATGGGCGGTTTGCTAGAATCTAAGTAGCATGACGGGTCCTAACCGTGATGGTTAAACCCGTCGGAACTAAGGAATGTAGTTCGTCCGAGCACTTTCCATGGAAGTAGAGATAAACAGTAAGAGGCCCGCCACATCCCGCCTGTGAGAGAGAGGATTAGCAAGTGGAAAATAATTCTTCTACATACAGCATTCTAAAAAGAAAAAAGTGAAAAGAGGAAGAGAGAGCTTATATCTGTTCTTTTATTGTTCTTGGCATGGCGGTTCCTAACCGTGATGGTCAGACCTAGTAGAACCAAGGAATGTATTTTGTACGAGCACTTTCCAAGTAGCGATAGAGCAGTGAGAGGCTCGCCACACCACGGTTGTGTGCGTGTGTGTGTGCGTGTGTGAGAGAGAGAGAGAAAGAAATACTATTTCAAACTCTCAAATTGCGTGTGCGCCTGTGTACATTAAATGATACAAGTAACTCTTAAAAATTGAAATATGCATATACTTTACTTACACGCATGAAAAATCGCATGTACACACTATATGACGGACAGAAAATCAACTTTTATTATATAAGATTAGAATAGCCTGTCTGGCTTGTTTGTAAAAAAATAATGAATTTATTTATTTATTTATTAATCTGACAATTTTTTAAAAATCATTAAGCGTTATATTTAGTAGATACCCATATTTGAGTAGACGCTCTGTTTATTTTAAATATTATATTCATTTTCGCCTATCGGCCTGAATATTCGATAAATTTTATTAAAGATAAAACGTACGCGCTTCGGCAAGATTCCCCTTTGCAGGTGAAATCGTCGTTAGATCCGACGTGCTTTGTACAGACTCGATCATGAAGTCCATCGTCCATCGTCCATCAAGCAAGGTCTTTAAGTGAGGGATTTACGCTTAAAGGCACTATTCGGGACGTCTACTCAAATATTCACCAAAAATAGCGTTTAAAATGATAAAAACAAGTTATTCTGTAATTCGCCATATTTCAACTCCATTGAAAATGTACAAGTTGTTTTTCTAGTACTCTACTTTATGTGCCGTATTCTTTCATGACGTAGGCGATCACAGACTTTCACTTTTTTTTTTTTTAATCATATAACCCCAAGCAAGGCGGTAACGCCACTGATGCGCAGGGGGCTACGTAAGGGTAAAAAAAATGGAAAAGAGAAAGCCGGAAACCACATCCTAAACAGGAAACAAAGGAAGCCTCTTCACCTGTTCAATAGATGTGGGTGGAGTGTGAACCGGGCGATAGTTTAGTCTATCTACTCCAATTGAAAATAAATAAATAAATAAAAATAAAAAAGGAAAAGAGTGAAAAGATTGGAAAAGAGAAAACCGGAAACCGCATCCTAAACAGGAAACAAGGGATGAGCCTCTTCACCTGTTCAATAGATGTGGGTGGAGTGTGAACCGGGCGATAGTTTAGTCTATCTACTCCAATTGAAAAAAAATATATAAAAATAAAAAAGGAAAAGAGTGAAAAGATTGGAAAAGAGAAAACCGGAAACCGCATCCTAAACAGGAAACAAGGGATGAGCCTCTTCCCCCTATCATTTGTCTCTCTCAATATTTTTCTCCTGGTATCTCACTCGAACCCCACTCTGCCATCCACTTGCTCAAGACCATCAAATATGTCTCACGTTGTTTCCCTGTTTCACTTTCCCTCTATCCGTCTTATAAGTATTAAATTCTCCAAGCCCTCTTTCCTCATTACGTGCCCTATAAATACAAACTGTCTCTTCCTGGTGCCAAGTATAAGTTTCCTTTTCGGTTGCATTCTCTCAAAAACCATATGTTCCATCCATGATATCCTCAGTATCCTTCTGCAGAAACACATTTCTGTTGCTTTGAGTCTTTCCTTCAATTTTCTGCCATATAGGAAGACAGATATCACATAACAGTCCAATACTCTTTTCCTTCCTTTCAACGAAACCTTATCTCTCAAAACTCTGCTTAGCTTTTGAAATGCGTCCTTTGCCATGTCAATGCGCTTTCAGATCTCAGTGTCGCACTTTGCATCCTGTTAAAACACTTCCGAGATATTTACATTTCTGCACCTGTTTGATTTTAGTAACTCTGATTTGCAGTTGGCATTTTGGGGTCCACTTTTTGTTATTAATCCCTAATCGGTGGAAGTCTCTTGTCAGTTTTTTTTTCTTTTTAACACAGATGCTTCATAATTATTTACACTGTTTACATTGTTCAAACTATTGTCCTCATCCTCGTTGCCATATTCAGGAAGCTTCGGCCGTTGTACGCTCCGACGTTCTTCAGGTAATTGGAATTTCGAACTGAACCATTTTTTATTCGCTCACCCAGATAGATTGTTCTAGTTTAATGAGTCTTCCAGATGTCTCAGTATCAGTTGTTTCCCTTTAACTCAACACTGAGTTTTTTTTTCTTTTTTGGTTCACCTCGGCTGTAGCCAGGTATTGAACTCACAACTCTTTGGGTCAAATCGCTGGATCCAACCATCGCTTTTATCCACTGGACCATGTGTTCTGAATTTCCCCAAAGTTCTACCCCGGTGAATGAAACAAAGTTATAAATTCCAATCACACGAAGAAAGAAGGAAAGCGTACAACAACCGAAACATCGTGAATATGGCAACAAAGACGAGGACAACAGTCAGAACAATGTAAATAGTGCAAATTATTACAATACCTCATCTCAGAAATATAGACAAAAACTGAGGGGGAATATGGCAACAAAGACGAGGACAACAGTCGGAACAATGCAAATAGTGTAAATTATTACAATACCTAATCTCAGAAATATAAACAATTACAAATGTTTGAAATAAAAATAAGAAAATAAAAAAATCATGTGAAATTAAGATTTTTTTCTTACAAAGTCTTTTCTTGTAAACAATATTTTATAATAATTTTCACTAAAGTAAAAGTACCATTATTTTACGTGTATCATTTTAACAACTCGTAATCTTGTCATTTTTTTCGTCTTTAAATGGTCAGATGTTTTTTTTTATGCTTTCTAATAAGCACAGGATGTGCGTTTTGTGAAAAGCAAGGATGTGGTGCAATTGATATCGACTCAGAACGACAAATCGAGGTGCCGTGTTCGAATTCCAGTTAAATTCCTTGCATTTACTTGCGCACAATAACTTTGGGAAAGGTATTAACCAGTCTCTTCCCTCCAGTTATGGGTTAAATAACAGAACAGATTGGGTTCTATAGCCTTGGCTGGCAACCAGTCTACCACAGAAAACAGTAGTAACCTACTGCGGGATAATCTTCTGCCCATTCAGAGCGTGTATCACGTATGGCACTTAACTTAATAAGCACATAAACAGGTAAAATTAGGACGATTATTATCACACATACCATGATTACTAAGTTAAAAAAAATTGACGAATACATAATATTTTGACGGTAGTTTGCTACCGAAATTCTCGCTGCGTTATTCCCACAAGCAGAAAATGGATAATTACAATGTAGATAACGGCAGAAAATTTTGAAAAGCATATACTTATATACTAAAGGGATACTTAAATTTCCATATTACATTTAAGATGGGAAGAAAATATTTTGTAAGAAAATTAAAATTCCGATGCAAAAGAAGAAAGAGGAAATTATTGGCTCGCTTATAGGAGAATTTGCAATATCGCACTCTCGGTTAATTTTGGTCTTTCTCCAAGAAGATGGAGGTCATTCACAGGGCTATGAAGGTCATTCACCGAAGTAAAATTAATGATTTAAAGTGGAGTTCGATTATTTAACCACCGAGTTTTTAAATCTTTGATTTTTTCTTTGAGAAGGGTTCAGCATTCATTGTATGTTGGGCATTGAAAATCAGTAAGGGAAAGATTGTCATCGTCAGTAAATTAATGCAAGCGTAACTGACAGAAATGGGCTATTATATGGGCGATTAATTCTTATATAAAATATAATTTTATTCTTACACAAACAGGCGCGAGATTATAACTACCAGGTTATTTAAATCGATATGCAAGTTTATTTTATGTTCAAGTATATCAGTTTAATAAAAAGTTGTATATAATTGAAGGGAGAAATCATTATTCTATTATTCGAACTTTCTCTTAATTGTTTTCTCCACAACTTTTTGAACAAGGAAATCTGTGTGTGTTTTTTGTATTGTATTTGATGATCTTTGAATTTCGTTTATTTGTTTTTAGTTTTTTTTTTACTTTTAGGATATAATGACATAGAAGGACGAAAATAGGTAAATTTTATTTCTTTTTTTTTATGATACATACAATTTACTAATCTCAACATACACTCGAAGTAAATATCTGCTGATGTATTGTTGAAATAGAAAAAAATGTAGTAGTTTAATTATGATTAAATATTATATATTGTATATTATATGTGATATAGTATTTTGTTTTTAATCATATCACCCCGAGCAAGGCGGTAACGCCACTGATGTGCAGGGGGCTACATAAGAGTGAAAAGATTGGAAAAGACAAAGCCGGAAACCACATCCTGAACAGGGAACAAGGGTGAGCCTCTACACCTGTACAATAGACGTGGGTGGAGTGTGAACCGGGCGATAGTTTAATCTGTCTACTCCAATAGAGAAAAAAAAATGAAAAAGAAAAAAAAAGTGAAAAGATTGGAAAAGAGAAAGCCGGAAACCACATTATTGTTATATTATTATTGTGTAATATTATATAAATCAAGATAATATAAAAATATAATAATCAAAATAGTATATTATAATAGAAAAAACTCAATATTATTACTATTGTATAATATTATATATATATTGTATAATTATATTGTACATTATATATGTGTATTGAATCCAACCTGACCAGTTGCGTTCATTTATGTTTAAATAAATTTGTAAATGGTATGAATCCGTGTATATTTTTCAGCTCCTAAATATAGGGTTAAACGAAGAGAAATAGTTCTGGATTCTATCGCACATCACGAGGAAATAAGGCTTAGAAAATCTGATACTCACAGGACCGACTGAAAGCAATAGAGAGAGGAAAACAATACATAATACACTAATTGAGGTTTAGTAAATAGATAGCCAAACACAGTTTAGTAAAAATAACCGAAATACAAAATTAGTTAAGAATTACAAGTTAGATGAAATTGTAGAGAGACATGATCCCCTACTACCTGCGGGGACACGACGCATAAAGCAGACGAGACTCTCTGTCCATGGATGGCAACCAGTCAAAAAGAAGAAAAAAAACTAATTTCTATACCATGAAGAAGACAAGAAACTGCTTCAGTACCATGCCCGTAAATGTATGGCAATTCACAGAAAAGACTGAGGAGTGATAGCTACCGAACGTCACGTCCTGAAGGGACATGGCATTATAAAATAATATAAAAACGCTGTAATATCTTCTTCCCTTCTGAATCGCCGTCCAAAAGAGAAAACAGCAAATAAATGTTCACTTACATCAAAAGATCAATTGCGTGACGGTATAATAGATCTTAAGGCAGTAATTCTATCAGACTTTCGTCTATACCCCTCCCCTTTTTTCTCTGGTTTTATTTATTTTCTGCTTTCAAATTTCCCCCACTTCCTGGTCATTTACATTTTCTAATTCTCTTATGTAGAAAACAATATATATGTCTTAACTGAATTCAACCTAAGCAAGGCGTTAAAGCCACTAAGGCACAGGGGTGTTACCGGGTTGGAAAACAGAAATATTATTAATGCGTGAAAACAAGAGAAGAATAATCAGGAAGACAGTAGATAACGATTGAAATTGCATTTAAATATTTGAACATCAGAATTGGCATGGAACCGGAAGAATCTAAACTTATTTATAAATGGAACTTTGTATGTGTGTGTGCCCCCGTTATCTATAGACTCCCAAACGGCTGAACCGACTTTCTTGAAAATTTACAGTTGTTCTATAAGCGTCTGCGAATGTTCTTAGCTACGTTTTTTATCGAGGTAACCCCGATAAATATTGAAAATCGATAATAAAAAAAATCGCGTTATAGAAGGAGTGGTCCGATTTTAATCAAATTTGATACACTCATAGACAAAGACATAAGAAACGATATTCAGAAGTTTCAAGGTTGCAGTTCTTACAATAGTGCAGAAAATCGTATATATATATATATATATATATATAAAAGGCAAGATCTTTTGTATGTGTGTCTGTTTATCTGTCTGTATGTCCTTTATACACATCCACAATTTTTATCCGATTGTCACCAAACTTCACACAAATATTCTTTAGGCTGAGTCTGAGCTCCAAGACCATAGAATAGTTTGAAATCATTCATTATACCCGAGCAACGCCGGGCTATATTGCTAGTGTTCCATAAGCGAGAAAAGAAGCTGTAAACATAGAACTTAAGCTATATCTATCCAGATCAACTGTAAATTGATGAAACATTCTTGCTAATCTTGCACTGTATTTAAATTCAGTAAGTCTCTCACTCTCTCTTTCATATATAAGAGCGAAAGAGAGAGATAGAGAGTGGATAGTGGACATTGAGATCAACACACAGCGCTGACAGCTTTATGCTTAAACGGAATATTCAGTTCATTTGTGATTTGGCTCCATTATGCTGGTCACTGTTAGTGTTGCATTATGGGCAGGACGCCGAACGATATTATTGGATAGGATGAGGGTTATGTTTTAACTTATTCAAGTGGCTATTAAGTAGAAATAACAGTAGATCCGAATGCAGTTAGTTATATAGCAAATTTATACTATTTTTGTCGTTATTTCTTAATATATTTACTTGTGTTCATATGTGCGTTCGTTGTTTGTTCATTATTTACTTAATTTGTTTATTGATTCAGATATTTTGTTCATTTTAATTTTTTTGCATTCGTTTTTAGTTTCGCTTTGTAAGTATCGTAGTAAAAACTGGTTTTCAATTTTGTTTTTGCTTTTAATTTGCCTTATGTTTAAAAAAGCATCGTACTATTTGCCTATTTACTATTTGTAAATGATGTTTTGTGTGTATAGTTTCTGTTTCCGGGGTATTTGAGTAACTGCTATCTATATATTTTTTTCTTCCTTATCTGCTGATCTCACATCCTTTACAAATAGTCAATACGGCAATTGCATATTAATATCGAATTTTAAACCAGTCAAAGTTTAATCAATGTACCCCAACATTCATAACTAAAAATTACAGTTTTCATGGACTTCATCGCTCAACTTACCCAAGTCTCTCTGTGATGTTCACTTAAAGATGATAGTTTTGAGAAGGACATGACTGAAATCGATGTTTCTAATATCACTTATATATTCGTAAAATTCTGCTTCTTTTTCTCTTTTAGCAAACAAATTTAACAAAATATTTTCTGGCTTGGACTGTGGTGGATAAGAAATTAAGAATTAAAATCAACCTTCTTCACTTTTACAAAAATTCATAATGACATGTGAAATCCTGTTTTTTTCCCCCCAAATAGAAAAAGGATTGACCTCTTGCTTAAAGAAAAAGTCGAAACCGGATTTCGCAAGTAGATGTTAAATTAGTTTTCTGTCCAATGGGAAGCGATTTGCAAGACTAAAGCGACTTAGCGATCTAGTGCGAAAACTCAAGATGACTACAAATGCTTCGATCAGCGTCAGTCAGTCAGATGGTAGCAGCGAGATAGAGACAACTAAAATGTAACGTGAGAAGCTTCAAGTGACCCGGACATTCGTCCTCTTTCCATTTCTTTTTCGTGTGCCGATTCATTTTACTGAAACCAGTCAAAGTTTAATCAAAATCCTCCATTCAAAAACACGACTACCAAACAAGCGCTAATACATACATACGTACGGACGCATAAACTCTTTCCAACAAATTACTACTACGAACATTTCTTGATACTCTTAATTCATTACTTGTTTCTCATTGACCATTAATTCATACTACGAATTCTTGGTATTCTTTGCTTTTAATAAAGTTCTATTTTAATATGCAAATGCATATTTTTTTATTCTTCCACTATCGCCCGGTTCACACTCCACCCACGTCTATTGAACAAGTTAAGAGGCCCATCCCTTGTTCCCTGCTTAGGACGTGGTTTCCGGCTTTCTCTTTTCCAATCTATTCACTCTTATGTAGCTCCCTGCACACCAGTGGCCTTAGCTCCTTGCTTGGGATGATGTGATTAAAAAAAAAAAAAAAAAAAAAAAAAAATTCACACAAATCAACACATTCCAAACTTCTGCTGCCAACAACCTTCTGATGATAATTCTGGATAAAACTTGTAAGCTGTAGGGGGTTTGGTTATGTATGACACAAGGCCGAATCAAATAAACATCAACCATCTTCCCACAGTTTCAAGACAAACCACTTTCGGTGCTGGTATAGTATGTGGCCTACCTTAAAAATAGCATTTTAAGAAAGTATTATAACTGTCTAGTAACAGTTACAGAACTGCTTTTTTTTTCATCTAAAGGATGATGTTTTACTAGAATTAGTAACAGGTAGTTAAAGATGCTGTTTTAGTATGTTTAGTTATTTCTTAAAATTAAATAAATGTAAAACAAATACTTAGTTTCAATAAATAGCCGAATAGCTATATCTAAAATATACTCTTACTGCGATAGGGCACATTCAAACCGGGAACGCCTCATACTATACGAAAATCGAAGAGGTAAACCACACACTATAGCGACATTTCACTTTTCTTGCTTGTTACACTCTTAACTTTTCCAAAATCTATTTTTGTTATATTTTGAAAGTAATATCTTTAGTACGCCAATGTATTCACTTTCTTTTTATAGCTATTCTTCTATTTTCGAAATTTGAAACGTTGCGTTCCCATCAATCGATAAATTTGTATCTGGTTTCTCTTGTATCCTTACGAACCATGGAAAACTTTATATGTATTTTAAATTCAAACATAAATGCGAATAACTATGCTATATATATATATATATATATATATATATATATATATATATATATATATGGTAATTATTATTATAATGGCATACTGTAACTTGATAGCTATAAAGTTTCGATGTTAAAACACCATCTTCAGGCAGTACTACTTTTGCATTGAGCACTTTTTAAAGTAAATATCTAACTGTTGAATATACTTCCATTAGTGACCATTACTCATATTCTTATAAAAATATAGGCTTCATTAAAAATGACAGATATATATATTGTTTTTTTATGTGATCTTATGATTATTTTTCTTTTGAGGACATAAATTATATAAAAGTTGTCCAAATGTTTTGTTTATCCGAGCGCTTTCGGTTATACTTTTAGCCATTTTCGAGGATGAATGTTATTTTATGTTTAACGGAATGTATAAGGTGTTATGTATGATGTAGAGTAGTGGTATGTGTTAAGCACCGAACACGGTAAGCATGTTGTTAGCGTGTTCGTTGTTGATGTTACTGAGTGTTGGGATTTTCGTTTTTATTAATAAGGCCTCCATTATTTTTAGTGTTGTTTTTTTCTTTTTTTTTTTGCATTATGCTATGATATTTGTCAACGATTATGTTCCAGATACGGTTTGACAGGTGTTTAAATGAGATTGAATTGAGCTCCGTTGAAGATGTAGCGTCAGTCTTCGAGTCAGTTTCGTAGTGGTATGGGCGATATAATAATTTGCGAAATTAGGATTAAGAACGCAGTTCTTCTAAAGTCATGGGAATTCAAAAATAATGTTGGTTCGTTGTCGTTTGGATCTCGCGAATTGAATTGCTTTTTCTGATGAGGTTAGCCGTTATCAGCAGATGTATATAAATTCAAACAATAATTATAATCTTAACCTTCTACAATTATTCCCCTAATTGTACGTAAGATAAATACTAAATCAGATAAGAAAATGAAATAATGAAAAAGCTAATATATATACATAAATATTCACTTTATATTTAAGCATTAAAAAAATGGTTTATGCAATATATATATATATATATATATATATATATATATATATATATATAATTTTCCTAACAAGAAAACACTAGAAGGCTCAGGAATTAACAACAACGCCTAGAAAATCCAAAGTCAATATGGCTACAGTTGGAGGAATAAGAAAGAAACGTTTATGGCATGAGAGTAAAGTGAAAAAAAAAAAAATCAAACAAACGACGAAGAGGACAAATAACCACGACATTTTACACATACAAAGATACGTGCACAGGTGAGCTGATGGGCGCGAACGCACACATACACTATGATACCCCACCCCAGAAACCAGAACAAAACAAAAAAACTCGCACTAATAAAAAGTACATATAAAAAGAAAAATCAAGAAATATAAGCAGTTAATTGCTGATACTCCACGCACTCGTCAGAGGGTAATTCCCGGAGGGTGTGACTACGAAAATCTGAAGTTGGGATACTGAAGGTAACATCAATTTGCGAAATGACAAAACTATTAATTGCATTAATTCACTCTCTCTCTCTTATATATACATAAAAACCTTAACTTAGGAAATAAATTATCGTGTGAGATTCTTGTAAAATCTATTAAAAGCTAAAATTCATATATAAATTTATTTATGAATGGAACTTTGTGTGTGTGAGTGTGTGCGTGCGCCCCCGTTACCTATAGACTCCGAAACGGCTGAACTGATTTTCTTGAAAATTTACACAGTTGTTCTATAAGCGTCTGCAAGAGTTCTTAGCTAGGTTTTGTGTCGAGGTACCCCGATAAATACCGAAAATCGATAATCGAAACAATCGGGTTATAGAAGGAGTGGTCCGATTTTAATCAAATTTGATACACTCATAGACAAAGACATAAGAAACGATATTCAGAAGTTTCAAGGCTTCAGTTCTTACAATAGTACAGAAAACCGATTATATATATGTGTGTGTGTGTGTATAAAAGGCAAGATATTTGTGTGTGTGTGTGTCTGTTTTTCTGTCTGTATGTCCTTTATACACATCCACAATTTTTATCTGATTCTCACCAAATTTCACACACAAATATTCTTTAGGCTGAGTCTGAGCTCCAGGACCATGGATTAGTTTTAAAGCTTTCATTATACCCGAGCAACGCCGGGCTATACTGCTAGTTAATAATAAAAACCGGAATGTTATCAATATTTTATTACTACAAAGTCTCTTGAGAAAGAGAATGACTGTTTGTCGATATGTCGTGTCACGGAAGTTATTTATATTTTTGAAAACTTATCCTGACGCTAGTGTTTTTTTGTTTTTGTTTTACTAATGACTGGTATTTTGTTGAAATAGCGTTTTCGTTCTTGTAATGGCGAACTGTTTCAAGGGGATTACGAAACAGTGACGGCAGACTGCTTATTTCATTTTTGAATATAAGCATCTACTAGAGTGGCTGTTGCAAACACCTGCTCATATGTGTTTGTTCAACAACCACAGGACCAACATGTCGTTTACAACTATGCTAGGTACACCTTAGTGGCAGTTTCTGGAGAGGAATGCACAATCTGACTTGATCAGTACTTGAAAAAAGCCAGTACAATGAAACCCTCGGTAACGATGACATCATGTTAACACAATCATTAATGTTTCCGAATGGTTTGCCCAATCCACTTTCACTCACAAAGCTTAGTTCAAACCGTGGTATGACTTTCTCAACAGCGCCGCATTCTGGTCGATATTATTAAGAAATATCAACAATGGTAAAATTCGAACCGGGGTGCGCATGATCAGAATGAGGCCATACTCAGAATACATCAGTAATAACTGGCGGGGGGGGGGACACATATATGCAGTTATTTTTAATCTTCTAGTAAAAATGATATGCGTTGTAGTGCAATAGATATCGGCTCGGAATGGGAAGTCAGAGAACCGAGTTGCATTCGTTGCATTCACTTACACTCAAATACCCTCGGGACAGGTATAAATCCATCTTTTTCTCTCCAGCTATGTGTTGAATGACAGGACAGACTGAATTCTATAGCCTTGGTTGGCAACTAGTCTACCGCAGAAAGAAATAGCAATCTATAGCCGGAACTCTTCTGCTTAGTCAGTCATAGATCTAAAGAGACATGATTACCTAAGCGTGTATCACGTATGGCACTTAACTGAGTAAAAATGATTATCAAAATACTTGTTTATCTTTCATATTTTGATAGTCCAACATCAGAAGGAAAGTATTTGCTAATTACAAAATAATTGCTATCATAAATTCTCTCTTAAGTTCAGGTTTGTATTTAACATATCATTATCAACAAAAATAATTGCATGGCGGCGGGAATTTTTCAACTTAAAAAAAATATTCCCGGAAACAAAAAAAAAAAAAAAAGTGCCGGAGAGAAAAAGTTAAAAATACACACACACACATATATATATATATATATATATGTGTGCGTGTGTGTGTGTGTATATATATATATTTTGTCATCTGCAGACAGATCTGTTTCGCCGTATCACAGCTTATCAGTACGGTTAAACTCCGATTGCTTTTTTACCTAGGATTGAAACCCGACCAAAATAAAAAGTGCTACACAAAATAAGCACCCTGCCAGTGGAGAGGAAATCGAAGAAAACAATTTAACTGATACGACGACATTTGTATTTCATACACAAGAGAATCTGTACTAATTCTTGAGAATGACTGTATACGTTTATCTTTTGACGGATACGGATGACGTTACAAGTTGAAAATTCGAAACACAGTATCTTTTACGTTTGCATTCTAATGAGAGATGCCAAAACGAATATACCCACCACAGTAATAAACATGTATTTATCTAACAGAAACAATTAAGAAAAATACTTCGCAATCTGCATCACGAATCTATCATGAAAAATATCCTTTCAACTTTTATATTTTTTATATATTGAACTTTTACATTGACTTATTGAAAGTTTGTATACCTTGTCTATAAATGTGTGTGTGTGTGTGTGTGTGTTGTATTTATTTCATTTTAATCATATCACCCCGAGCAAGGCGGTAACGCCACTGATGTGCAGGGGGCTACATAAGAGTAAAAGGATTAGAGGAGAGCGAGGAGAAGGACGAACCAGTTAGAAATGAGCAAGGGAAGGATGGGAATACAGGTGTGATGACAGTTGCAAAGGTGGAGAGAAAGGAAAGGATCTACAGGACGGTGTGGGAAGAACTAGGGTCAAGTGGTTAAGAGATGAGTATTGACCTTGCATTTACATTCCTGGAGGTTGTAGCCGTCAGGAAAGCAAGAATATGGAAGCGAGTTCCACAGGCGGGAAGTGCGGGAAAAGAAACTACAGGAGTAGAATTGTCGGTTGATCTAACTGTGAATGGGTGAGACCCAATTGTCAGTCTGGTTGCGCGACTAAACACCTGTTGCGGAGGCACCAGTGACTTAAGTTCGTTGGATCAAAAGCCATGGAAGTATTTATAGAACAGACAAAGGGGAGATTATATATATATATATATATATATATATATATATATAATTTGGAAAATAGTTATTTACGCAACCTTGTTTTCAACCTTAAATGATTTTCCAACGTTTTCAAACGTACAAGGATTTTTTTCTTTTTAAAGAGACCGATGTGGTAAAAAACTAGGGGTATATTTTGTTCTATAACATAGTTGACTCTGCATATTCAGTTCTTTTGTTTTGATTCTGAATTGAGCACTTTTTCAGATCGACTGTCTGCTGGTCCAACCAGCACCTCTTTTACTGGTGTGTGTGTGTGTGTGTGTGTGTGTGTGTGTGTGTGTAAATAAAGGCTCTTGAGTAGTTCTCATTGTTTTTCAGCAGATGGCGTTCCCAGAATCGTGTACATGTACTTTCACATGGTAACACATCTATAAGGAAATACTACAAGCAAGCTTGAAATTCAGTGTATGTCACTTTGCAGAAGTGTAAACAACTTTGTTTTTCAATTTCGTGCCAAAGAAAGTGTATTTGCGGGGAATTTTGTTACAGTACTTTATCCAAAAAAACAAAAAAAAAAAAAAAGAAAGTGCAGGTAAAGCACACAAAATTATTGTTGAGATTTTCAGCGACCATGCTCTGTCGAGAAAAAAAAACATGCAGAAATTATTTTTGACGCTTCAAAAATAATGATTTTGATGTTGAAGATAAAGAACGCTCTGGTTCACTGAAAAAGTTTCAAGACGAAGAATTAAAGACATTACTTCATGAAGACTCATATCAGGCGCAGCTGAACTTGCAGAATCATTAGGAATTGTGCACACTACAGTTTCAAAATGTTTGAAAGTATTAGAAATGATTCGAAAGCAACGGCACCGGGTGCCGTACGGATGGAAGTCGAGAAAAAGCATCTTGTCACGTGTGAACAGCTACTTCAACGGCAGAAAAGGAAAGTTTTTTTTACATCGTATTGTAACAGACTATAAAATGTGGATACACTGGGATAACCCGAAGCATAGAAGATCGTGAAGTAAGCCTGGCCATGCATCAATATCGGCGACAAAATTGAATATCCATGGTTCAAAGCTTCTACTCTACATTTGGTGGGATTAGCTGAGTGTAATTTATGAGCTGCTCAAAACGACTGAAACCATCAAGGGAAATAGCTCTCTACTACTATATATGAGCAGAGACACGACAAAGGTATTTTACAACATGACAACGCAAGGCCACATGTTGCACAACGGGTGAAAACCTTCTTGAAAATGCTTAAATGGGAAGTACTACCCACTCGTCGTATTTACCAGACATTGTTTCATTCTTGTTCCGATCGATGGCACATGGCGTGTCTCAGCAGCACTTTCATTCTTATGAAGATGTCAAAAATGGGTCAACTCGTAGTTAGCCTCATAGAACATGTCATTTTTCCAATGTGGAATTCAAATACTGCCAGATAGAAAAAAAGTATGATTGTCAATACTTTCAATGACATATGTTTTAATCATCTTTTGTAAATAAAACATTTTTCATGAAAAATCTGCGAGAGCTTATTTAAGGTTTATATATATATATATTGTATCCAGGCAGCAAATAATTTTCTTAACATATACTGTTAAATATAAGAGACAATGAATGTCTATTATGTTTAATCATGAGCCGTTCTAAACGTCGTATTTTGGCTTTAATTTCAGTTTTACATCAAAACGACATTAGACATAACTTATATTAAAAACATTATTACTACTAACTACAAACACTCATAAAACATTACATTACCATCTTTCTAGAGATCCAATTTTCATGAATCTAACTTATGTCTACTTAATACATAAATATAATAATTAAAGATACAAATCTAATTTCAAAAACGCATGAGAAATACTTTAATGAAAAGTCTAACCAACGCCAGACTCACACAGAGGTGACAGTAAACATTCTTCACTTACACATATACTAGGAAAAAATCCAACCGATGAAAATATTATTGCAACTTCTTTCATCAACCTACACGGAAATGACATCTACTGTCATTCCTCATACGCATACAGATGCACACATATAAACTAACATTACCGTCGAGCATTCACCTAAAGGAGCAAGCATTTCATCACAAACACACACTATCTACCGTCCAAAATATTTGTCACATATCTAAAAATAATCGATTACTTTCATACATGTGTCACATAACTGACCAATAAAAAACTAAACCAAAATTATGACATACCTGTATTGTGTCTGTTTCTTCATTCGTTTCTTGATTTCTGACGAAGTTTTAATAAAAAGGAAACAAGTTGAAATACGTTTTCTATTTGTTCCTTTATTATATCATGTATTTGAACAAGTTTTTTGTTGTAAAAAATTTTACAATAGCAAGGAATAAGCGTAATTTAAAAGCCATTTTTAATGTAGGTCCTAATAACTACCCCCCCCAAAAAAAAAATACAAAAAAAAAACACCAACCAGTTTTGCCCTAGTCTTGTAAAGTTTATTCCTGGGAATTAAAATAAGAGACTTGTAACATAAATAGAGAATGACTAATGGGGGAGGGGAAAGATATTTTGCTGGGTTTTAATGTTATTGGGCTCTAGTTTTCTTCGCATACTTTTCCCCCACCCCCATCAGCCATCCTCTATTTTACACGTCTCTGATTTTAATTCCCAGGAGTCAACTGCATAAAACTGGGACGAATCTGATTGTATTTTTTAGTTTTATTTTAATTATTAGAATTTACATTAAAAATGCCTTTTAAATTACGATTATTCCTTGCTATATATATATATTTAGGACGATGTACTAAACCGAATAATTAAAGATTTCAAACTTTCTTCGATTTAATTAACTTCTTCTAAGATAGGATGTTACAACTATGTAAAATGCCGTTAAAGTTAGAAAATTTCAAAATTTAATAACGTAGCTCTTGGATTTATAATTCCGATCCACTCGCACATCCAAGTTTACAGCATCTAGTATTTCCCAATCGATCACCCATCTACGTACTGACCAGGCTTGGCATTTCTTAACTTCGATAATTGGACGGGAAACGGTTTATCAAAGTAACGTGGTCGTAAGCATGAGTAAAAAAAAAACACTAACACAAAAACACACATACATAAAGAACGAAATGTGCACCACTTACTTGCTCTACTCAAGTTTTATATATATATATAAAATTTTTATCAATGGCGAAACATGCCAATTGTGTGTGTGTTTTATATCAGACACGATTTAATGCGCACGTGAAGGAGAAAGTTCTGATTAGGTTTTGACCAGTCATTTATCGAAGAATCGAAAATCACTTCAAAATCATTGCCCTTAAATGCTAACTCCTGTCGCCCTTCTTTGTTCCCAATGTGTTGCAAAGACTACAATTAAATTTACTTTTCACAATTCTCTTTTCTCCTTCCGCTCACTAATTTCCTAGCCAAAATAAATAAAATCATGCATTCATTTTACACAGCTGAAATGATAGCCGCTTTTTTTTATCAACTGATGAATAAATATAAGAAAAGCGATTGATTATTATATAATTTGATAAGATAAAAAGATAGCTTTTAAAACTAGCCCAGTCCACCAAGAAGCATGAATCCAACGAACTCAGAAGACACGTTGTTCTTATTGTCCATTAAGAAAGAAAAAAAAAAAAAGAGCTAAAACATATCTCAAAAGAAACTTAACACAACAGAATTAAGTATCACCTTTTAAAGAATGACTGTCAAATTTACAAACACCTTTTATCGCCCAAGTCAGCACAGGAAAAGCTAAACTTTAAAAGCTCGTCCCTTAAAATAACATTGCAAACACTCGATTCGTTATGCTAAAACGTACAAAGCCGAAGACGTTTATTCTTTCTCTTTTTAAGAAACAAAGATCTATGTCAGTCAAGAAATGACAGACACGCAATAAGATCAAGGAATTGTATGTGTCTGACCACACAATACGCTTGTTTCGCGTAACTTATTCATTTTACGTTTACGGCCGTCTTAAATGCCCGTTGCTTCGTTTGAAGTTAATGGCATGATTGAAATAAAAACGGCATTTTTTCACTTGTAATTCCAATGCTTCCTTTCTTGAAAACCTTACAATATCTGTCGTCTTGAGAAAGAAAAGTATGGCTTTGCTATTTACAGAACCAGTTAGGCACGTCAGACGAGTTTCAGACCACGATTATTTCTTTATTTTATCATCTTTTACTTTCGATGTATGATGGTGACACCGATCAGTACAAAAATAAAGGTTTTTTTTTGTTTTTTGTTTTTTTACAATGACTTGCGCGAAATCGAATGCTTATTTATTTTATAACTTATTAAGTGCGTGTAAATACCCAGCGACTTTCTTACTGTGAAAAAAATTTCAATTTCTACTTTACGAAGAAGAGTTTGTATAAGTTTAATAAATTACAAGTAGTTATATATCTGTTGTGGGTTAGTAGATATCGACTCGGAATGAGAAATCGGAGAGCAGAGTTCGAATTCCAGTTGAATTCGCTGCATTCACTTACAAGCAAATACCCTTGCGAAAGTTATGAATCCATCTTTTCTCCCTCCAGCTGAACAGATTGGCTTCTATAGCCTTGGTTAGCAAACAGTCTACTGCAGAAAGAAATGGCAACCTGCTGCGGGAAAATCATCTGCCTAGTCAATTCGAAAGAGATGTGATCTCCCAAACGTGTATCACGTAAGACACTTAACTGAGTTGAGAGAGAGAAATTATAAGTCAAATGGTTGGGGTCACGCTCTGGGTTTAAAAACTAGTTTCCTACTCTCTTTGGTTTAATTAATTCCCACTAATCTCGGTGGACAGCGTCTAATATTTTAAGGAGAAGGGTTACTAAAATTTTTAATTCGGCATTTGTAGGATTACCATGAGTCATCAAGGTAGATTAGACTAAAACAGGTAAAGGAATAGGTTAATTTCGTTATTATAGTAATTATTAAATATATGAAAAAAAAACCTTTAGCTTAAAGTAAGCTAGTAACTACACTATTAAGAAGACACACAATCTTCAAATTTTAGGCAGTTCTTCGAAATCAAGAGGATTACACGAAACTTTTGGCCGATAAGTCTCTCTCTCTTTCATATATATATTTCATTGAAAATGACAGACAAGTTTTTTAAATAATTTTTCATGTGTTCGTATATTTTTTTCGGAACTCAAATGATATAAGAATTGTCAAGTACTCAAGTTGGTATGGTATAGTGCTTCATTGTAGTCAGGTTCACTCAGGGTATTTGTACTATCATATGGTTTTCAATCTCATTATTTAAATGTTGAATTGCGTTTTTTGCTATTGTTATTTTTGGTAAAAAAGTTTTTCCCGAAATGCTGTAGCATTGATTTCCTTGTTGGCTGCCGGGTCATGTAATTTAAAAATTGTGTATTTGGGCAGCAGTCTCTTTTGTACAGGTTTCATTGAAAATGGCAAATAAGTTTTTTACATAATTTTTATGCGTTCGTACAAATTTTTTCTATTCAGAACACAAGTTATATTTGTTGCCCAAATACACAACATATATATATATATATATATAAAATGTCATCCGCAGACAGATATGTTTCGTGGTATCACAGCTTATCGGTACGATTAGACAGCCGATTGCTTTTTACCCAGGATTGAAACCCGATCGAATTGGAGTCAGTTGGCGAGTCTACCTCTGAGCTACAGGATATATATATATATATATATATATATATATATATATATATATATATATATGGTCTAAAAAAAATGTGCTTGTATATGTATAGAGATAAAATAGACAAACAGCAAGTGAGAGACAATGTGCGCCAGGTATTCAAAAACAGATCTTGAACAACATTCGACAAATTTATTATCGGCAGTTATGAAAAATGAAAATAAAAAATAGAACCATTGCCGCTTACTTCTTGTGTGCGCTGTGTACCTTCAGGAGATTGGCGATTGTGGCTTTTCACAATGTCGTCATTTGTAGCCCTTAATAGATTTTGTCTTTTGTGATCCCTCTTAAACCATGTTTCACTAACCATTTAAATAAACTAGCTAGGGATGAAATATGTTGTTTTCTTCTGATTCACTTGCCTTCAATATTTCCTGTGAGTGTCAAATTTCCTAACCTTTTTTTCTCATCATGCGGCCCAGAAATTTCGACTGATTTTCCTGATAATAATTATCCTTTTTGTTCCCATTTTCTCTAAAACTTCGTCGTTGCTCACATTTTAAATTCATGGTGTTCCCAGTATCCTTCTGCAGAATCACAATCGACCTGAGTTTAGATTTGGCTCAAAGACACAGGTAAATGGCACGAGGGGAAGATTGAGCTCATTAATGCTGTCTGGGTTTTAGAAAGCATTATAGTGCCTTATTATTTCTACCTTATATTCCAGTTTCAAACATCTAACAGGAAAACTGATTACTCCATTTACCACAATGCTAGTTGTTCCTTCAGGTGCCATGTCTCTTCAGACCGTGGATGATCATAGCTCTCCATAATTTTCTACCATCGTTAGTATTTCTCTTTTATAGTGTTCGGCTAACCACACAAACTCAAGATACTCGTTGTTTATTCGTACTTCTCTTGCTTTCAGTATGTTTTGTAAGTATTAAATTATCCGGAAACACTATCCTCATCAATTTCAATTGTTTCTTCTTGATTATGTGATTGTGGTGCCGGTATAGTAAGTAGCCTACTCGGTTTGAATGTGTCCTTCCTCAGTAAGATTATATTTATAGATATAAGTATTTTTCTATTTATTGGAATTATTTTCCCTGACCCTTACAATACTTTCTTATAATACGCTTTTTATCAAACATTTATTTATGATTAGCAATTTAATGTTTATTTTCAATTATTTTGTATCACAATTGACACATGCCGTCATTTTGTAAATGCACAATCACTATGAGTAATTAACTGAAAAAAAGCCAACATTCCATAACATGAACTATGAATACGGCCACAATATACTTACCATGTTTGGCTAATAAAACCTTATTACAACTGTGACACGATAACTAGGCATATATGTATTTTATTATAATAGATTAAAATAGAAAATAGTTTAAAAACATATTTAACAAAAGTGAAAAAGAAGAGGAAAAAAAATAAATAAATAAACGCTTTTTCTTTTATGAGGAAAATTGTGGAAGAGACAACGGTATCCGATTACTGTTTTAAATCCTACCACTCTTCCGGTAAATATTTGACTCAGTGATTTAATGTGATAAAGAGATAAAGTTCAGCAGGTAGGTTTTCGAATGACCCGGTCAAAGGCTGTCTTTTACTGTATCTTGACCACACATTAAGAATTTTCTGGCGGAAGCTTTATTAAGATAAAAAAAAAAAGATAACTGAAATTTCAGACTTACAGTCGCCAATGTTTGTCACCGGTGGTCTAAAGCATTTCCGGATTTCCGGATTCATTTAAATAGAAGTCAGTTAAGTGAGAGAGTCAGTTAAGTGAAAGTAGAGTTGAGTTCAGCCGGGTGCGAGCTTGAAGTAAGGATCTCCGTTCGTCTTGTTTTGTTCAGTTCGGATTCGTTGATCTCCATTAATTAGAGTTAGAGCTGTGTGTCACATTCGCCTGCCCCAACCGAAAAGGCTAACTCTAAACGAATAAAGCATCCTTTCAACTCATCCAAGTTGTGGAAGTTCGTTCCTCATAGTTCAATCTTGTACCCCCAGCTGTTCGTCCGACATTTTTAACAAACTCCCGGCAAACATCACAGCGTGGAGAACGGCCGCCGGAGAAAATTGTTAGGACGGTCAATTAGGGTGTTACACAACACTAGATTCATGCATTAAAAATCTTTCAGTTAAAAGTGTGTTTGTATGTGTATATCACTCACATGGTGCGACTGAAATAACTCCAACATAATAGCAAGACATAGCTATATGCATACACCATTTCCACTAACGTCTTACCATCATGCTGGAGTTAATTCTGCTGCATCCAGGATATTTGTTTGTTAGTGAAGTAAAAACAATATTATTCTATAAGCACTAAAAAGCACTTGGGTTGACCCTTTCCCGAAAATATAAATAAGCAAACATCATAGCAATTTTTTTTAATAGAGCTGATAAATTTTCAGAGCTCTCTCTCTCTGTGTCGTATATAGGCGCTTATATATATGAACAAAGATTTTAAAAAAAGTAGACCAGTCAAATCATTAAATGCTGCTCAGTTGATGGGAATGTAGCAAGAGAAAGAGAATTAACTTCAATGATACGAGGTTAGAACTGAAAGTCATGCCTATTCTTTCACCTGTAAGTCGTGCAGGGCATTGTTACAACATTAGAAGTGTGGTCTCTTCAAAGTATAGGATGTCCATAAAATTTGTGTGCATTTTAAAAAATTTATAACTATTTGTATTTGCGATAGAAATAATTTGTAAAAAGAATTAGACAGAAGTAAATCTATATTTTTTAAGATTCTATTGAAATTTTATTTAAGTTTCCACATGTCCTCCATTATTAGCAATACAAAGGGTAATACGATTTTGCAGTTCACGGAAAACATTTTTCAACTGATTTACAGTAATGCCTGAAATCACATTAGTTATTTTAGCTTTCAAATCTTCTTATGAACTAGGTTTGGTTGCATACACAATTGTTTTCACATGAAAAACATCTAGTAGATTCAAATCTGGCGAACGTGGAATCCAGTAAAATGGTTCACCCGTTTCCGATCCATCTGTTAAGAAATTCCTGATTTAGAAACTGTCTAACACGCAGAGCAAAGTGACAAGGAGCTCAATCTTGTTGAAACACTATATTATTTTTTAAGTTTAATTGTTCAAGCACATTTTTTTACAGATAATTTCTATCACAAAGTTGTAATTTTTTTAAGTGCACACGGACTTTATGGACACCCTGCATATCATTCAGTTCTTAATTTTGTTTCAGATTGATCTGAACGTTCTTTCTGGTTTATATATAATAAATGAAAATGACAAAAATAAGAAACATCTAATCAAAGAGCAAATATAAAAATTAATTGTTAAATTTGAAAAATTTAAATTAAAACAAGCTGACGATTGCGTTTAACATGTAACAGACTATCGAGTCTGAGTGTTAAGTGTCTTCTCGTGTGTTTATGTATCTTTTGGAAGATTTTCTTTTTGCCATCTATGGGTCGCCTCCTTTCAACACTGGATAATCGCATTCTTCTGCAGTAACCACTAATTTGCTATTTTATGTCGGCTGTCAGCATTCTGGAAACCAAATTTACATAACATTTTACTAATTTCAGTCAATATTGTGTCTAACCTAAAGAATTTCACTGAATTTTTTAAAGAATGTTTCTTTTGTTGGCTGTAATTCAAGTATCAACCTGTTTGCCGATATGTTTAATACAGCAGCAGCCCTCAGAAAGATCCAGATTTGAAAAAAAAAATCCGTAGAAGTTTTCTCTGGTCGCTAAGGTCAGTTTATCTTTTCTCAGTAAAATTTCTCGGTAATTTCTCCCCAGCCCCAACAGAAAATCTGTTACAGTCCTATATGTTTTTTTTTTCAGATGGGCAGCTATTTTTAAAGGGCATTATGGGGAGGAAAAGATAAAGTAAGCTGCAATTGACGAAGAATTCATTGAACGAATAAAACAATTTTCTTCTTAAGAATCAAAGTGAAATGGTTCATTATCTAAGCTGAAGGCAGAGCGTAACGTACTTGTGAAATGAACAACGGTGGAAAAAAAAAATCGAAATTAAAATATGGTAAGTGGGACACTAAACACTTTTAACGTAAATATATATGTAGAAAGTTATTCCAGTATAAATGCGTACACAAGGTCAGTGATTTTATTTTTTAAATTTAATCTCCTATAAGATAATAGTATTTTGGTTAACTTTGGGAATTCTCTCATAGAATCGAACGTCTGTATTAAGATCAGCATTATGTTTACCCGTTTTAAACAGGTACAGATACTCACATATATGCGAAATCCTTTATAATGATTTTTTTTTTGTTATTTCTTTTGTAGCTTTGTAACTTCTGCCAAAATGAAGCTTACACAACAATATAAATCAATACAAATAGATATAATATGTCTCCACTGACTCCAATCGGACTCTAACGAACACTATCAGAACTCTCTCGGAATTTTGGATATTTATCCAAAGTGTTCCCACTGAGACAGGATCTGACATAAGACTGGGTTTAAAATGGGGAACCCGAGCGCATACACTCGAGTCAAGATTCAATGAATTCTTTGGTATTGTTAAAGATACACAGAACTTGCATAGATTTTATTTTTATTTTTTTGCGGATCTTTCTTCAGTATACTTCATTCCAATGCTTTTGTGTTCACATTTTTTTTTCATTTCACCATTTAAACCATTTTTACAATTTGTGACCTTATTGCGCCGTCATTTCTTTTCCATTTTTATATATCCGGAAAAAAATTACTTTTCCGCAAAAAATGTCTTTTTCTTATCAGTTTTATTCTTATTTGACTTGTTAACAACTTGGTGACCACCGACTTATTTTTATTTTTTGCTAACATCATGTCTGCCGGTGTATTGTGATTCGGCGTTATCCGGTACACTCTAAAGAATCTTCATAGCGCTTCTACATTCATCATTTTCATAACTTGCTTTTTTCAAAAGTACCAATAAATCGTTCAACTTGTCTGTTTGACCTTGGGTGATACGGTGAAATAGTAATATGTTCATTTGAGAACATTATACAATTTTTTTTAAATTAGTAAGCATATCCAAGATTATGATATCCAGATGTCATATCTTTCGAACAGTTCATGTGAAAAATTCACCGTAACCATAAAAGTTGATTTTTTGCGCTTATTAATTTCAGCCACATAGCAAAGCTATCCACTCCTACCAGATAATGCGATCCGTTTATTAGAGATGTGAAATCAATGTTCAGTCTTGACGCAGAATATCTGTATTTGATCTGCTAATGGGATTTTAAACATTTGTTTAACCCAGTCAAAAAATCGGCACAAACACGAATTTTATTTTTCTTGTTGGTGCTGTCCATTTTGAATCATCGTTTTTTACAATATCACCTATTTTTCAAATCTGTCCTATTTTTCATTAACTTGATCAAAGGTTTCACAGTCAGTTAAGTGCTATACGTGATACATGCTTGGGCGATTATGTCGCTTTCGAGACATGAATGACTGAGTAGAGGATTATCCCGCATTAGGTTGCCATTACTTGCCAGCCAAGGCGATAGAAAGTAACAAATAACTGAAGGGAAGAGACGGATTAATACCTCTCCTAAGGATATTTGCGCATAAGTGAATGCAATGAATGCAACTCGAATTCAAATTCAGCTCCCCGATTTCTCGTTCCGAGCCGATATCCACTGCACCCCAACGCACTGGTACAATACGTTTCAGTTTAAATACTGGCGCCGACCCTTTTCCACTTGAAATTTTGATTTAATATTGCAGCACCAGCCTAACTCATCCGACAGAACATCCGGAAGCATTTTTTCAATTCTTCTTTTAATTTTGACATTGAACATCTAAAAACTAGTCACTTGTCCACTTATATTCTTGCAATAAATATTTATAGGTAAATCCCATAACTCAAATAAAACTATCCAGTCAGTAGCGAATAAGTTTGTAGTATTTTTTAACACATAAACCTTAGCTTTTACACACATGTTACGAAATTAAACGCTGCAAGTTATTTCACCAATAACAAATAATTTCTCAACCGAAATGCCACGCGTGAGTTTCGAAGCTTTTTTTAATATAGGTTTCCCCGTTTGCTTTCTATGTGGCTTCATTGATTATTGATATCACTACCAGTGTTTAGTTACATTTTTGCATCAAACAAAATTTACAAACAAAAATTTTCTTTGGTTTTCTGCAATTATTTTTTCAGTCTCAATACTGTGTACCAAATTTTTTCTACGAGAACTTTTCCTTGCTTTAATTTCAAAGCGTCACTTTCTATGAGAACATTTCCACACTTGTAGCGTTTTAAATTCTTAAAAGGGGCAATCGACTTCGATATGTAAACTTCCACATCTGAAACATGGAATAAAATGGCAGCAGAAAGAACACTTCTATTCAAAATCTGGAAAGTTAGTTGAATTCTTTGGACACATAATGACGAAGGAAGGCTTCGAAAGCGTAATCCTCACGGAGCATATTGAGGACAAGAAAGATAGAAGGAAACGGGCCTCTTAACGGACAATATTGTGTAAATGGATAGCAAAATGGCGGCTTTAGCAAAAGAAGGAAACTGCGAAGAGCCACACAAAATGTAAAGTTGTGGAGAGGCATGATCAACTATATCCTAAAGAGATGGGACATACAGAAATAAAAAAAAAAGGTTTCTTTAGTTCCCTCCTTAAAGACACTTTCCACTCTGAGATTCCCGACCATTTGGATAGCAGTTCGTATACCTAAGAATGAAGGTGGAGGTTATTTTTATTTATTTATTTTTTGTGCAAATGCGAATATTTCTCTGTCTTTGCTCCCCTCATGTATCCCTGAATTTTCATTTACGACATTTCTAGATGCGTGAGGACATGGCTTCAATATGCGTCTTTGATTACAGGCATACACACAGGGTGTAAATGCAAGAGTTTTATAGTCGCTCCTTTTAATTTCCCAGCGACAACAATCGCCGGCCAAAAAGTTTTGTTAAAACTGTGAAACTGAAGACGAAAGAATTAATTAAACAAGTAATTAATCATACGCCCCATGTTGTGTTGGCTCTTTTGCGTTGCTTCGCTTTTCTCTTTTATATTCCCCATTGGCTTCGATGCCCGACATTTGGCCGTTCTCCCATGATATTGGCAAACACGAAGACAAACCAAACTGCCGATTGCTCCCACCACCGCGTACCAGAAACTACGAAACGAACGAGATTATAATGCTTGGTAATTCAAGACGAGAGCTCAAAAATTAGAGTATTGAACTGGGAATATAAAGGTCCATATTCGTTTGGGGGGAGAGAGTTCAGAAATCTATAACAAGAAATTTAAAAAAAGAGAGAGGAGAAAGTAAAAAAAAAAAAAGAAAAAGAAAGTTCATACCTGAACGATCAGAAACGCGATTGTTTTTTTTTATTATTATTATTGTTTATCCACGCTTTGTGGGTTATTCAAAGCTAAGAATACATTCACAGTATTATTTCTTTTTTTGTTAGTGAATATTTCACAAATTTTGAAGAAAAAAAATTTTCAGATACAAGTTAACACATAACTGAGCGGTGGATAGATGGATGCGTACCTTCTCAAGGGTATTTGCGCGTAAGTAAATGAAATGAACTCGACTGGAATTCGAACTCTGCCCAAAACGTGAAAGGATATAATCGATACATTTAAATATGTCTCTAGCTGGATGATGTTTCAACTAAACTCTGTGGTGAATTGGGGCAAGAACTGGCTTGTGAATTTCAATGCGACTAAGACCAAGCTGTTGTCTGTCAATCATCACAGGCAACCTCTCCTGCTTCCCATAAGCATGGACCAAGCGATTCTCCCTGAAAGCAATACACTGCGCCTCCTCGGCCTTACCCTCTCTTCTGATCACAAATGGAACCACTACATCGAGTCCATAGCTAAATCCACTGCTAAGAAGGTTGGGTCACTGTATCGGGCCAGGATGTTTTTTCCGCCTGAATCCATCCTGCATATGTACAAGTCAACCATTCGTCCGTATATGGAGTACTGCTGCCATATATGATTAGTAATGTGATAGGTACTGACTTGGCAGCTCGACTACAGCCACTTCCCCACCGACAAAATGTGGCCTCCCTTTGTCTGTTCTATAAATTCTTTCATGGCTTCTGTTCGGACGAACTTAAGTTACTGGTGCCTCCTCAACAGGTGTTTACTCGTGCAACCAGATTGGCAACTGGGTCCCAACCATTCACATTTAGGTTAGCCAAATGCAGACGACAATTCTATTCCTGCAGCTTCTCTCGCACTTCGCGCCTGTGGAACTCGCTCCCATATTCTTGCTTTCCTGACGGCTACAACCTGCAGGAATTTAAATGCAATGTCAATACTCATCTATTAACCACTTGACTCTAGTTCTTTCCCCACCCCGTATATCCTTTCCTTTCTCTCCACATTTGAAATTGTCATCACACCTGCATTCTCATCTTTCTATTGCTCCTTTCTAACTGGTTCCTCTTCCTCTTCACACTCTTCTAATTTTACACTTATGTAGCCCCCTGCACATCAGTGGCATTACCGCCTTGCTCGGGGTGAAACAATTTAAAAAAAAAAAAAGAAGCTTGGTTCGGTGAAAAAGCAAATGTTGAAGACACTGAGAGGAAAAGATTGTGCTACAGCAGTTTTCCTAGTAGAAAGGGTATGCCTACCGACAAAATTCGCATTCACAATCGGAAGTCTTTTTTTTTTTTTTTTTAATCTGGACTTGAACAATGACCAATTGACTGAGGTATACATAATTGTTTCTGAATAATTCTTGGACAACTAAATCAGAATTGGAGAGAAACTGTCTAGAGTTCAAGTTATTCTGTTTTTGTTAGAATATTTTCGATGGACATTTTGAAAAGAATATGAAGTAATTCTGATACTCATAAAATACATACATTTCTATTCAGTGTTGTCAAACTCTGTAAAACCGTTCTACATATGAGTTCATCTTCCGATACATTGAAATTTGAAATGTAACGTACTAAGAAATACCAGAATGAAACTAACAGCAACTTTTAATTCCGATGCAGACATTTAATACCAAATAATAACCGAGACAACCGAAAATATGAGAAAACAAAACAAAAACTTTGTACAATTTATCAACAAATTTTAAATTGTTTTTTTTTTTAACTTATTCGACTATTGGAAAAATGCAATGAAAATTAGACAAGCAGAACTTGTTAGAATTTAATACACGTTGCTGTTTATATATGCGGTTTTTGTAGTTATATCAACCAAAAGTAATGAGAGAACAGTTGTTGAACTAGACTTGCTTCCTATACTCTGAAATATACGCAGAGCAAAGCGAATCATCGACAGGTAATTTTCTTAATTTTCTAACCTGACTTTTCTTAAGTCATGGCAATACCTGTCTTGCAAGCTAATTGACCAGAAGCGGGAAATCTGTTTAGGTCCATATCACAAAACTGGAATATTCCAAAGTATTCTTGGAATGGTAACTCTCTACACAATATTTTCATTCACCAAAATTCTTCGTTCTTATTCTGGATGATATAAAATTGATGGTACTGAAAGTAGCACAGGTAAACGGACTTTGAATTCTGTATGATGTTACTTAGAGTCGTAAAACCACTTTCTATTGCGCTGTATCAGTCAGTTAAGTGCCATGTGAAACACGCTTGGACGATCATATCTCGAAAGAGACATGAGTGACTGGGCAAAGGTTTTTTTTCCCCAACAGTAGGTTGCTATTACTTTCTGCGGTAGACTGGTTGCCAGCCAAGACTTTAGAACTCAATCTGTCCTATTCTTCAACCCTTAGTTGGAGAAAGAAGCTACAGATTAATATCTTTCCCAAGGGTATTTGCGCGAAAGTGAATGTCAGGAATTCAATAGGAATTCGATTTCGGCTCTCCGATTTCTCGTTCTGAGCGGATATCCACTGCACCACAACGCATCTCCCTCTTGCGCTGTATACCATTAACATATCATCAGAGGATATGGCATGCAAGTGACAAGACAACGGTTAAAAAGAGAATAATTTACCCTGAGAAAGACAGTACTGCCACTGGTGCGCAGAGGGCTACATAAGAGGAAAGTGAAGGGTTACATATGAGGAGAGAAGAACCGAAGAGAAACCGGTTACAGAAGGTGTCAGATAATGGGATGGGAATACAGGTGTGAAAAAGAGATAAAAACAAAATTCAGGAGGTGTTGGGGAAAGGATAAGAGATGTATGGGAGTTACGGAGATAAGAGATGACATCGTTGCATTTAAACTCTTGGAGATTGTAGCTATCAGCAAGTATACGGAAAGGAGTTGCACAGGCAAAAAGTGCGAGAAAAGAAGCTGTAGGAATAGAAAAGGAGGCTGCATTTTGTTTTTTGTTTTACTGTAAAAGGGTGAAAACTTGTTGCTAGTCTGGTTGCTCGAGTAAATTCTTGTAAAGGGAGCACCAGGGAGCTAAGCTCGTCGGAGCAGAAACCATGAAAAAATTTGTAAACAATACAGAGGGAAGCAACATTTCGTCGGTGAAAACGTGGCTGGAGGCCAGCTGGCAAAATCGGGATTGATTCCATTGCAGATTCTCTTCTTCAGCCTTTCGAGAACTCCGAGATGAATAGCAGGGGTGCCTGGCCGGATATGACAACATTATTCAATACATGGGCGGATGGTTGATTAGTATATGTGCAAGATGGACTAAGGGGAGACAAACTTCCCGCACGACACAGTGAACCAACCTTCCTAGCAGTAAATTTAGCTATTGATTCAATGTAGCCGTTTCACATGAGTTCGGCTAGGAGAGTGAGGCCGAAGAGGCGCAGTGTATTACTTTCGGGGAGACTAGCTAGATCCATGTTAATGGGGGTGCAAGAGGGACTGTCTATGGTGGTTCACGGACAGCAGCTTCGTTTTGGAATATATATGTGTGTGTGTGAGAGAGAGAGAGTGTGCGTTGTACGTACTTATAGATAGCACTGGGTGTGTCCCACTCCTTATATAATACGTTGGACTGTTGAGAGAGTGGTCTTCTCTTACTGTTTAGCAGTTTTCTACTAGCACTGGTTATTTACTTTACGCAGCTTGCAAGTCTCGTATTTGATGATCTTATAAATATTACTATTTATTTTCAACTTCTATTTTGGGTTATGATTCACGCAGTAACCTTTTAGGTTATATATATATATATATATATATATATATATCCACGAAAGAAAGTACTAAACAATAATTGTAAAACGACAGAATGAATTATTGTCAGCAAGAGGAATAATCCAACATGCCAATTACGGATTGGAAAAATCACAACCTGGAAAGTATGAAAATTTGAATATTTTTGACATGTTAACAGTAAACAGAAAATCTGACACCGAAATCCTAAGTCGCGTTTGTTATAGTCAAAGATGCCTTGCAAAATCTAAGAAAAGGATAAAAAACACGAAAATATCGTTAGAAACAAAGAGAAAGTGACTCAGCTGATATATAATATCAGTTCTTCGATATATCAGACACTTACCTCACAGATTATATAGAGACGTGTGGCAATAAACATGTGGTTATACAGAAGGATAATGAGAATGCCGTCATTGAAACATGCGAACAGCAAGAAAGTTTTAAAGAAAATGGAAGCAAAAAGGCACTCTAATATTTACAATCAGAAAGAGATACATAATGAGGAAGGAGTGCTTGGAGAATTTGGTATTCACAGGACTTATTGAAGGCCAGAGGACAGGGAAACGGGGGAAACCTACTTCACACGCTTTGTAAATAGATGCAGAATATAAAGTGGGGATACTGGTGAAAAGGCAAAACTTACTAAGAACTAAAAAGGATAGGAAGTTGTGGAGAGCCATTTCCCCCATGTCTTGAAACGATATAGCACCCAGAAAAGGTGCTGAGCCCAGTGTTTTACTCTACAAGTTAATACTTAAGTCGAGCAGTACTTGTATAGTATTCATTTCAAAGAATCGAATATTTAGTTTCTGTGAAGTTTAGTTTGGCCCAAGGACGCAAGAAAGGGGTACCTACGGAAAAGTAAACTAACTGCTGAATGGTAATGTTTACCCAGACTACCACACACAGAGTCGCCCCTGAACAAAATTAGCTTAACTTAGTTAGTTTAGCACAAGGCCACAAGTACAGAGCATCTAGTGAGGGCTTACTACTCAGCAGTAATGGTCAACCAGACAAACTAACCATTAACCCACTTCGAAGCGGCCAAGAATCAAGTGTACATAGAACTAATCAACATTGGCACGGGGCCATATCGATGGTGAATAACGGGAAAACTAAGTGTCTACAGTACACGAGATTTACTTCTGTATAATTGCGTATGTACTACTTAGTTTATATATATATATATACGTGTGTGTGTGTGAGTTGAATATATGGATCGAAATCAGACAGAATGAGAGAATAAAGAAGAAAGATCAAATAGGAAACCTATCTCAATCTAACCTATTTCAATTTCATTAGAGCTTCTTTAGAGATCGAGCGGAACCCCCCCCCCAAAAAAAAAACAACAAATAGACTGGTATATTATGATTTGGCGTTAGTTCTTATTGAGCAGATATATGTCACGCAATAGATAATTTTTAAATGTACGTGCGTGGAATATTTTGGATAGCATAGTGTATAATAGTCTGTGTATGTATGTTCGTATGTATGAAACGCTTGTCTGCTTAAATGTATGTTAGACAGTAACGTTAGTTAGTAGAAGTTAAACTGGTTAGATTGAGATACGTTTCTTATTTGTTCTTTTTTCTTTATTATATCATCTATCGCTTTCTACGTCACGTGATGTAAACATCTCGCAACGGACGCTTCTAGTTTAAATTTTAAAATCATTTGTTTCTGATAAAAGGCCGAAGTCGGTCTGAAATATCAAATATATATATATATATATATATATATATATATAATAAAAATAAATACTCTCAAAAAATACATTTTTAAACTTACAACTTTTTTAGTAGTTTTTCCTATATATATATATATATATATATATATATATATATATAACGGAGCAATTTCATACCGACTTTGAAGTTTTCTGAAGACACAATTATCTCGTCACAATGGTGTCTTCACGAAACTTTGAAGTTGGCATGAACCTGCTCAGTTTAATGTCAAACTTCTCAACATTAATCCTATCAACGCTCTATCTCTACCCTGATATCGAGCACTTTACGGTTAAAACAATCTGCTCGCCAAAATGCCTTTTATCAGTAAAACTACTGAAAAACAAAAACATTTGTAACTAAGTTGTTGAACTCGTAGGTTTATTTACCTTTTTGTTCATGCATTTACTTTTATAAAGAGTGCTCGATACAAATGTAGAGCGTTATATTGTAATGGTTGTTACAATGTTTTAAATTCATAGTATCACGTCACAAAAAAATTCTCATGTTTCGAAGCCAGCCCATTATGTTTTGGCTTCATCCTCGGGTGATTTTTTGAGAAATAAGAATTATCCAGTTGAAAAGACCGTTTATTTGTGTTGGATTTGTTATTTTCGGATTTAAGAGGGGTTGGTCTGTATTTTGAGTTCCGTTGACCTTTTTACTGGTGTTGGGGTTAAGTGTTTGTCTTTTCTCAGAGTTCATGATAGGTTAATCTATTAATCTTGAAAGGGCTGGTGCTAATGGCGCCTTTGGTTTAGGGGCTGGTAGGTGTTTTGTTTTGGGGGTGGTTTCTCCTTAATTTAATGTATGTTATTTTGTATTGGGGTGTGTGCTTTTTTTTGTTTTTTTACTCTCTTGCTTTTTATAAAATATAGTTTCCACAAAATACATCTTTCACACACACACACACACACCAAACAACATTTTATAATATTCTATAATATTAAGCTATTTTATAATATTATAAAATATAAAGTGTATAACGGATCAACTAAGAATACTTTTAAGCAGCGCTGGTACTTGCACCTAACCTCATTTAAAAACAGCTTATATCGAAACCAAACATCCCTTTCCATATACTTTTGGAAGCTAAAGGATTCAAAACAGTATATGGCCAAACAATACATATATATATATAAACAGTATATGGCCAAACAATATATATATATATATATATATAAACAGTATATGGCCAAACAATATATGGCCAAACAATATATATATATATATATATATATATATCGTTAGTTATCTTCAAAAGCTAGCGTTCATAATCTTAAAGTACGGAAGCCTAAAAGGGGAAAAAAGTTGCCTTTTCTTTCGTTTGCAGAAAAAAATTCTTCGTTGTCATCCGGAAAACAAATAGAATGAAGAGTTGTGAATAAACTAATAAAAAACTTCTCAGTTCATTTTGGTTATAAATTTGCCAATATTTTCTTATTTTAAATATTCCATCGTATTCAACTCTTTCGATTAAAGCTGTAAGTATCGAACACTTTTGCTAATTTTGAGCCGAACAAAGATGACGTACAAGACGGACGATTCGAGAGAAAAGTGTCATTTTAAAGAATCAAATTAGTTTAAATTGGATCCCAAATTAGAACAGTAATATTTCCGAAATTAATACTGAATTATGAAAAAAAAAAAAAAAAAAAAAAAAAAAAAAAACGAAACAAAAACAATCCATATGAAAAAATGAGCGGAAATGCAGCACCAAATTTGTGGCCATCGGGTTTTATGAACTGAACGGTCTTTCCAGAATAAAATAAAAAAAAATATCGCTCATTCCAAAGTAATTCATGTGAACCTGTCTTGACGCAAAAAGAAGTTAATCTTACATGCAAGTGACTGCGTAATTAATCCTTATAAGAACGAATTACTTGATTTGGTACCAAACTAAAATAATTTTTACGTATAGGAGCGGAAAATAACCTGTTCAGGCTAGGGTTAATCATGAAGACTGTACTAATCGGAAAAACATCCTTTGGCAGTTGGTTCTACAGAGCAGTGGTTTATGGGAACAAGCTGTCCAAGTGGAACTGTGGTGAGTACAAAATATAACACATTTTTTTCACTGTTTGCAAATTCGCGAGCCAGTGTGAAATCTAAATTTTGACCTGTAGGTAAAAAAATTGCCCCCGTGCTGAGAGAAAGATGAAAGAAAATATTTATTAACCAATGAAAGGAGAGCAATTTGTAGAAAACAACCAACTGAACTTTCAATAACCTGTGTCATGTTTTGAAAGGCGCGAAGAACTAAGTTTGCGTTGAGAGCTGACCAAATGATCCGAATTGGCTATTTGTACATGTTTCCCAACCGATGCAAGCAGAGAACGAGGGAACCGCACACAGTCCATGCTGAACACAGTGTAGGAAGAAAATAATCAGCCCTCTCCTGGTGCCCGACATTCGCACCCTTTTACTTTCTGTCTCGTGCTGTTTTCTTTATTCCTCGTTCTTCCTATTAACCTACACGCCGTACGCAAAAAGAGAGGAACAAGACATTACTACTACTTTGTTGATATACTCAGCGAAAACATTGACCTATCTTTTTAGACAAATTTCAGATTTAGCTAAAAGAAACGAACTTTTAATTTTAGAAACTCCTCGCCACACTCTCTTTTAGAAACTCCTCGCCACACTCTCTTTTAGAAACTCCTCGCCACACTCTCTTTTAGAAACTCCTCGCCACACTCCTCTTTTGAAACTCCTCGCCACACTCTCTTTTAGAAACTCCTCGCCACACTCTCTTTTAGAAACTCCTCGCCACCTCTTTTAAACTCCTCTTTTAGAAACTCCTCGCCACACTCTCTTTTAGAAACTCCTCGCCACACTCTCTTTTAGAAACTCCTCGCCACACTCTCTTTTAGAAACTCCTCGCCACACTCTCTTTTAGAAACTCCTCGCCACACTCTCTTTTAGAAACTCCTCGCCACACTCTCTTTTAGAAACTCCTCGCCACACTCTCTTTTAGAAACTCCTCGCCACACTCTCTTTTAGAAACTCCTCGCCACACTCTCTTTTAGAAACTCCTCGCCACACTCTCTTTTAGAAACTCCTCGCCACACTCTCTTTTAGAAACTCCTCGCCACACTCTCTTTTAGAAACTCCTCGCCACACTCTCTTTTAGAAACTCCTCGCCACACTCTCTTTTAGAAACTCCTCGCCACACTCTCTTTTAGAAACTCCTCGCCACACTCTCTTTTAGAAACTCCTCGCCACACTCTCTTTTAGAAACTCCTCGCCACACTCTCTTTTAGAAACTCCTCGCCACACTCTCTTTTAGAAACTCCTCGCCACACTCTCTTTTAGAAACTCCTCGCCACACTCTCTTTTAGAAACTCCTCGCCACACTCTCTTTTAGAAACTCCTCGCTACACTCTCTTTTAGAACATTTTCACAGTTAATAATTTCATGCATACAATTTGATGTTATACTGTTTGTTAGATAAATTTTCATTTGTTTATACAAACGAAACAGTAATTCTTTCAACCTTCTGATAACTTCAAATTGTGAGATGTTCGATTATGTTTGACGCAAGGCCAGTTTAATAAACATGCTCGGGCTGCCTAGTTCGGAACTTACTTCTCACTGATAAAACACGAAAGGAAATGAGGGTGGTTTTCTACTATTGTAAGTGGCATGAATGGTCCTTGCCATGAAGGTTTGAACTGGCGAGACCACGGAACGTATTTTGTATGAGCGGTTTTGATAAATGCAGCGACAAAGCATCGAAATTCTTTGATTAAATGTTAAATTATTTTGGTATTTCAAGGCAATGGAACTTCAAAAATGTATTTGAATATAACTTGCTGTAACTTAATCATTTGCAAACTAAAATCAGTCACGGTTTCAGACAATAGTCATTTTATTATTCATATTAATCATTTTATATTTCAATATCTTACAGCATTTATATTGCTAATTTCATGTCGTTTTAATTACTATGGTCATCATAGTCATCTAGCAGTGACGACGCCTTATATATTCTGTCGGTTGGTGCCAGATGAACTATGTCAAAAATTTAAACAGAATACTGGAGTCTATACAAGAATAAAATCTGAAAAATTCAAATATTATGTTCATTGGTATCACTCATAAACCTTTACGCAGGTTAATTCTGCTGACAAGTATAAACAATATAATACAAAAAAAAGATGATGTTCGATTAGTTAATTGCTATTTCATGAAATCTGAAATTGATCTTCGTATAAAAAAACAAAAAAGTATTTTACTTGCGTTTCTAAATATAACCCGCCGTGAAAAGCTTCACATCAGTAAATAAGTGTCAATTGCAGTAGATGTATAAGGTGAAAAATGTATTAAAATCGCTGTAAGAGCCGATGAAAATGCAAGCCAAGGGTTTAAATTGGCACATTGTGGTTTGTCTTGTCCAAACAGATACGAGTTCTATGAATGAAACGAAGTACGCGGTAACTTATTTACAGAACTTGCAGTATTTATTGTTTGATTGAATCTTGTTTAACGGCATATCAGCGTCTAGAAATTATTTAATGCCAAAAAGCTGAGTTTTCGGGGTATTTTCATTTTTACTGTTTTAAATGTTCGGTTATAGTGAGAAAGTTGATTTCGTCAGATTTTGATGAGCTTTTTTTTTTTAAAAAAAAAAAACTCAAGTTAACTTCTGGTTTTGTATTTTTGAAAAGCAGTTTGTAGATCAGGTTTCATAGATATATTTTTGTAAAGAAGATTTTGTTGATAGACAGAGGTGTTGTTGGTACGCTACCGGCCATAATTATCAGGCGACCCCAGTTTAAAAAAAATGTATTTCATACTATTTTCAAGTGGGTAATTGTAAATGAAAATAGAATAGTTGTTATGTTATTATTACTTTGCAAGATTTTACAAGGCATAGAACCAAAGATGAACTCGTCCGAATCACCCTAAATTTTTTTTTTCATTCTTTCATTGATGAAACTGCAATATAGGTAATTATTAAATATTTATTAATTCATTTGATGCACACGTTATTGTGAAGTATTAACAAAAGAACCGTTCTATTTTCATTTACAATTATTCACTTGGCAATAAATACTAAAAAACAAAAAAAAATAGTATGAAATACATCATTTTTTAAAACACTGGGGGAGGGGGCAATAATTATGGCCGGTAGTGGTATATTTAAAAAAAAATGATGCTGATAGTATCTTTTCTTTCAAAATATGTTGTTCTTCACAAATTTATTTCTGGTGATATTTTCTTCACCCAAAAAATATTCCTGAAATTTTTACTATAAAAGTATATTTTTATACTTTCATATAGTTTTCACCTCAATTAACAGCAATTAAGAGGTAGTTACACGCACCTAAAAACTTCCCAATCAGAGGTCTTGCTGCTGGATGCAGTTTATCATCATACCAGAACGCTTATTGTTATCTATTTTCTAAAACACAATACACCGTAAATGTCATGGGATCATTATGGCCTATATGGCATCCTGTGGTTTAGTTAAGATACTCAGAACTCATAATGGAACGGATTTCATTTTTCCCCCCGAATTTAAGTCAGCCACGATAACTAGTGGTAAATGTATCCACATCAGAACTTTGCCCCTGTAGAAAGGTGGTATGATGATTATTTCGTCGGAAACTTTGGGAATAAAACGAACTAAGTTTCAAATAAACATATTTCTATTTATTCTTTAGAGTTATGAGCGAGTCCTTTGATATTGCCCTTGCAACAAGTCCGTTAATAAGACGGATATTGATAGCAGCATAGAGAAATGTTTGTTTCCTTATTTTGAAGTTGTAGAAGTAATATCAGAAATAAAGGTGATGTCAATCTGCTGTGTGTTTTTTTTTTCCCAAACCTGAATGGGGTGAACACGTCAGTAGATGATGACCTCTTGACTGCTACTTCACGCATAAATATCTTCTCCCGCCTGGACATTAGCCTAGAGGTGTCGGTTCATATCCTTTTAAAAAGGCTCAGAGTTTTTGGCTGAAACATTGGTTTCGGCTGACATTAAAAGATCTAGTTGTGCCAATTTTTTTTTTTTTGAACTGGCCAGATTATTTTATTTTTTCGTGTTTTTCTTTTTCATAGTGGAATCTACTTGATTTTTGGTATTTTTCAGTTACAAATGAGAAAAATTTGCTCCTCCAAACATCAGATTTTTTATTTTTTTATTTTTTGTGAGCGAGTGAGATAGAGGATAAAGATTTGTAAAGGAAAACGCAAATACCTTATTTTAATTATTTTTGTTTATATAAAAATGTCAACTACAGGCGGCAGAAACTAAAATAAAACAAGTAAAAAAATTTAAATACCTGGGAATCGTACCGACAGAGGATTGAAAGTGCGATGTTGAGACTCAAAGACGCATTGGCATGGCCAAGGAAGCATTTCAAAAGCTAACCAGAGCACTGAAAGACAGGAAAATCTCATTGGAAACAAAGAGAGTGTTGAATTGCTCTGTGATATCTGTTCTTCTCTATGGCAGTGAAAGTTGGTCGATCTCCTCAAGAATAAAGGAGAGGCTTAAGGCAGTAGAAATGTGGTTTTACAGAAGGATGCTGAGGATACCATGGACTGAGTACGTGACTAACGACGAGGTGTTGGAAAGGATGGAAACGAAGAGAAAACTTAACATAAGAGACAAATGAGGTTTCTGGGACATGTAATGAGGAAGGAGGGCCTGGAGAATTTAATACTCACAAAACGGATAGAAAGAATGAGAAACAGGGGAAACAAGCAAAAGACCCACCTGATAGGCCTGAGTAAATGGATGGCAGAGTTGAGTCTGAGAGAGATACCAAGAAGAAGAATTTTGAGAGCGAAAAGAGACAGAGGCAAGTGGAAGTTCATAATCGCTTACGTCCTGAAAGGACACGGCACATGAAGAAGTAGTGTTATTATCTGGACTCACGACAAACAACGTATTTTTTAATGAAAATACGTAATATGTCTTTTCAAAGTTTAGTTGAAGCACTGTTATAATGATATTAATTCATCTGATAGCTAATACCAGACAATTTTTTTTCCAAAGGCTTTGAAAATTCAGTCTATTGTATATCAGACCTTTTGAATGTTTTATTTGATGATAATACAGAACACCATTTCGATCAAAATTCTAAATTATGTACAAGAAATAAGTGAATAGAAACAGAAACACGAAACAAAATCCTTTTGTACACTATGAATTTATACATAGCTGTCACGCGACCGAATATTTCTTAGTTATGCGACATTTCGTTAATTCGAAAAATTACCCGACGCTAATAAAGAAACGCGTCGCATGTTACCATAACATAATATCTCATTAGTCAATAAAGAAGGTAAGATGACGAATATCTCTACTGCACTACTGTATTTACCCGGCGCAGTTGTGTCGGGTGGGTACCGAAATCATTTATCAGTTACGTCTCTGTCCTCAAAGACAGAACGAAGCTCAGTTGTAGTTCCGTCCGCGAGGACATGGGTGCTTCTGAGAAAAATTACACTGAAAGATACCCGTCCCGGGGAACAGTGTCACGCGACCGCGCTACCCCATTGTAGCAGAGGAGTGGACCAGGCGCTCGTCACCGAGACCAGCTCAACAGGTGATTGAAAGGACTGAGGAATTTTTGTCCCTGTGCCCGTCCGTACGTGGTCGGGTCCCCACCATAAAAAAGACCTTGTGTCACATCATGCTCCAGTTGGGGAGTAGGATAAATACCATATCTCAAATGCTTGTTTCTTTTTAGCTTCCTGATGATAGTCTTTAATTTTTAACATTTTATAAATAAATTTTTTCTTACAGGCAGTAATAGAATTAAATTGCATAAATAAATAGTTTATAGGAATTAAATACTATACATATTATTTTATCCAATAAAATTCTATCAGAAGGCTTCGTTGATAAACAATCATTACGAGGACAAATACCGTCAAAATAGTTGTAGATCTACCACGTTATTTTTTATGCCTTTTAGAAAATAAAACTAATAATCCCCTTCCCTACTTTTGGAAATTCGAGAAAAAGATTTTAACGAGCCAAAGTGAAATTATTTTCTAACCAATAAAAACCTTTCATACTAAAGTTCACAATTTTATGTGAAATTGGATTTTGAATCCTCTAATGGATATAAAATAAAATCATACCTCTTAAGGCTAACAACAATCTCGAAAGTCATTTTGATTCACGCACAATGGATAAGAATGACAGTTAACAGCCACCGACTAAACCTTGTCCACGCACTTAACAGAAGAGATTAATCAGCAACGGCCGACTAAGACTGTTCTTAAACACTTGCGAAATAAATCTATCTGGTCCAGCACAATAGAGACAAGCGATGGGTTCAGAAAGGACAAGCGATGGGTTCAGAAAGGACAAGAGACACCATCGGTTCCAAAACAAGATCGATTCGGCAAGAAAGTCATGTTGTGCGTTTGGTGGAACTTTGAAGGAATCGTGCATTTTGAGTTGGTTCCGAATGGTCGTGCCATCAGCGCCGAACTTTACTGTCAGCAACTTGAGCGGGTCTACGAAATGTTAAAGCAAAAGTACCCGGCTCTGATCAACCGAAAGCGCGCTTTGATGCAGCAGGACAATGCCAAGCCAAATACCACCAGGAAGACCAAAGACAAGTTTGAAGAGCTGGACGGCGTTGAATTTCTGTCACATCCAGCCTACAGTCCTGACTGTGCTCCATCAGATTACGACCTTTTCCGCTCAATGCAACACTTTCTGAAGAGCCGCTGATTCGACTCGTTTGATGAAGTCGAGGAAGCGTGTCAAGAATTCTTTGATTCGAAGCCGGCTGAATGGTACTTTGACCAGATCCGAAAGCTTGCAGATCGATTTCAGGAAGTCTTGGAAAATGATGGTCTTTATTTTGAGCTATAATTTTTGTTATTTTTGCGAGTAAAATTTCAATTTTTTCAAGTGTTTTCTGATAACCTTAGATTACTTGGCGAGTAAAATTTTCATTTTTTGCAAGTGTTTACGAACTTTTGGGACAACCTAATACTTTATAAAACAAACTTCACTACAAGAAAAATTTGACATTACTATTGTATATTTATGAAAAGAATAGATGAATATTATTTCAGCGGACATTTTCTTTCTAATTTTCCTCCTGAAAATCTTTACATGTTTCACTTAAAAGATGTGATATTAAATGTTTAGAATCCCGACATTTAGATAGTAACAAAAATCTGTGTAGCTGAATCCCAAGAAGTTCTAGGTTACTCATGCAAAAAGTAGAAACAATTCAATTTTTAAAAAATATTTGAATATTTATGTCATGTTCTGGCGATGAACCCCCCCCCCCAAAAAAAAAACAAACGATTTAAACTTTAATTTTACAATTGTATTGATATGACGAAGTTTAACTCGAATTATTTCAGATTTAGAAGATGCAAAATTAGAACAGAACGATTGCGTCAAGTTGCTCGTGTAATTAAGATGAGTCTGTCCTCTTTGGGATGTCTGTTGTAGTGCAGCGAATATTAGCTCGGAACGACAAATCGGAGTGCCAAGTTCGAATTTCAGTTGAATTTGTTGCACTCAATTAAGCGCAAATACCCTTGGGAAAGATATTGATCCGTCTATTCCCTCCAGCTATGGGTTAAATAACATCAGACTGGGTTCTATAACCTTGATTGGTGACCAGTCTACCGCAGAAAGTAATGACAACCTATGACGGGAAAATCTTCTGCCCAGTCAGTTATGTTTCTTTTGAGACATGATCGCCTTTAACTGTCTGCTTTGAAAGGAAAATAAGCAGCATTTGAAATATTCGACGTTACTGAAATTCGAATAAGAATTAGTAGATGGACAAATTAAGAGTAGGCTTACGGCGACATCACATTAAAGAAACTGTTTCTCGTAAAATCACCGACCTTAAGTTTATTCAATATCAAATACCTGGTGCTGTACGCTTGGATGTGCGAGTGGTGTAATTGATAATGGCTAGGAATTGTTAATCGAAAAGCCGAGTTCCAATTCCGGTTGATTTCTTTATATTCACTCATGCGCAAATACCCTTGAGAAAAGGTATGGATCCACCTCTCTCCCCCAGCTGTTGGCTTATTCGTAACACTTGTATTATTAATCCATTATTATCCAAAAAGATCTTGCAACCTAAAAATATTTTCTGACTTTAAATAACCTATAAAATGTCGATAAGTCGTAGAAAACGAATCAGTCAATTGACAATTTTCACATCTTTTGTGATGTTTACTTAATATTTGTTGTTTGGTTACTGTTACGTTTCAGCCGTTGTTCTTAATGTAATGTAATAAAAATAACGAAGTGGCTCGCTCAATAAGTAAATCATAATATTCAATTACTGTAAGTGATTGTAAAAATCACACGTAGTATATAAAGAATTATCATAGGAGACTCAGACTTCAAAATATAACACTTTAAACGCCACCTTTGTTTTCAATCGTCTAGTTTCACCTTTAGAGCGTGTATATTATCCCCAGACAAGCTTCTTGACTGCTTCCTCAACGATGAGCGAGTTGTTTCTTTCACCTGATTATTACTAGAAAACTGTTGTCCTCTGAGTGCATCCTACTTGAACCGAACAGATGAAATTATAGGGTCGATGAAGCATGGTTGTCTAACAATGTACTGTGATCGCTTATCTGGTCATGTTTCAAAACAACATCAATCATCTTCAAACGTGGTCATGCTTGAAGAATCCTTGTTCTTGATTTTGACAATATACTCAGAATTGATAGCAGTATTATTTGTCATAAATTATAAGTAACTCCGACTAACTAAGTTCAATTTACTGTTGATACAGTTAGATGGTGATTTTTTTAAAACAGAGCTTAGACATGGCACAAGGACGCTGTTTAAATAGCTAGACGTAACCATAAATTATATTCTAACAGTTTCTTCACTCACCTGTGGAACCCTTTCCGATTTCCCTCTTCTCAACTACCTACAATCTTCAAAAATTTAAATACAACGCCAATCGCGATATTCTACCTTCCTGAACCTTTTTCTTTTATTGTCCCTTGTTCTTAAAGTATTCTCATTCATTTTCATTACCAGTTACTCAAAGCGTCTTAGAGGTATTATCATCCCGCTTGAGGTGAAATGATATGAAAAAAAATTCTATTCCCCCATTTTATTTTATTTTCTTTTATCAAGTGCAGCCACTCCGTAAATATTTCCCACAATCCGAAATATATTTCGGTTTTAAATAGCTCACAGAATATTGGTAAGTCATAAAAAAAAAAAATCAAATCAATCAGTACCCATAAACATTACGTAACCCGAAGTGGAAGTTTGCAGTACTTCCTCCTTTCAAAAATAGAAATTCTACGACAGCTTTTTGTGTTCTACATGTGTCAAGAGGGTAGCCATTTTGGAACAAATTATGAGTAGGAAAACAAAAGGTAACGCTACAAATACTTCCTCTTTGATTCTAGATGCTTCATAGCTAGTTTATTCACTTTTTAAATACAGTATAACCCGGATATAAGAGAGATTTTCTCTGGTCCCAAATTAGAGCCTGTGGTAATGTATATAAAATAGACCAAACTCGGATATAAGATAACTTTTATCTGGTCCCGACAACTCTCTTATATCAGGGTCACACTGTATAAAATTTAAACAGATATTAGTTTTTGACTTACTCTTGTATCTCAGCCATATTTATAATGTTGTGAATAGAGAAATTTATGTGAATCTAAATATTGGATATTTTCTAAAATATTTCAAGTAAATTTCATTCAACACAAGGTGCAAGAACCACTTATCGTAGATTATGACTGAGGTTTGTTACTTGAATGTAAAATATAGAAGGAAGAATATTATGAGGATAGATAGTGAGCAACCTTTGAAGTCAAGATTGTAGTGTTCAGGGAAACACCAACACGAGAGTTTGTGAAACAAACTAGCACCTTTCGGGAAAAAACTCAGTGGAACTTCTTCCTTACAATTGGAATAATGCGAGTGATTCATCCCAGTTGACAGTAAGGTCTGAACTAGTCCAACTAAAAGAGGAGCTCATCTGAACATTTGTCACAGAAATAGTGATGAAGTAGCTGCAAAATTGCAACGTTACGCCTGTGAGGAAAGAGGATGCAGGGTGGAAAATAAATCCTCTCCTACAAAAGTGAGTAAGCGATTCTGAACTCTGTCAAGGCTGAAAAGTACGGTTTTAGCATCATTGGCCAAGACATACTTTTACTCCAAGACCTTTTCCATAACTACATCTGAAGACTGTTAATCCATTATTGTTCTGAAAGTTTTCAAAACGGTGCTAGTGGCTGGTATCTCTTCTACCCGATATTTTTAAACAATCATAATTTTAAAAAAATGACGGTTAATTAATTCCAATCTTTAGTTCAAAAGACAAGTCATTTCCCTTATAACATTAAAACCCTTTTAACAATATAGTCAAATACTGTTTCGTTTTCTTTCACTGTGAGCATAATTTCAACATTTGTATCCGCCATTATATCATCCAAACAAAAAGTTACAACTGAGTAATAAAAGTACTTATTTTTATTAAGCGCGTTACTTAAAATGATTACTTCGCTCCTTATTTCATTATGTAAAACAATGAATTTATCAGTGTGTTACTTAAATATTTGTAAACATTATAAAAGTGGGCTTAAAGCATTACATAGAAATCGATAACTTTAAATGAAGCAAATTTATTATGAATTTAAAATGTTTTTATAAACAAATACAAATTATTTGTAATATTTAACGCGGAGGTGAGTTGACTATTTGAGCAGACTTTTGCCCTTCAGTCTATCTGTAATTCTCTAGCCCGCCATGATATACTCTAAGATTTCAATCGATTTATTCCCCTTAAAATGACAGTTTTTCTCAGCCTTTCGTGCACGTTTCTTTTTTATTGGCGAATGTTCATCTTTAGATGAAGATAACATTGAATAATTCAAATGAGAAAAAATTGCTGCCATTTTTGTCTCGAATGCAACGAACAAAATGAAATTTTTTTTTTTTGTATTTAACTCCAATTCATAAAAGGTTGCATAAATGTAAAAACAGTCTTAGTTGGCGAAAATATAAATTATGGATGACTATTAAGAAAGAGACTTGATTATTTACAGCTAATTTATTCAGATAATGCACTGACTATTGTTTACGTTACATGGCAATAATTTTGAGTAAAACTGATGCGATAAAATAAGTAACTAACTAACTAATCGTTTTAATAAATATAATGGAGTCGGTCTTTGTGTATATTAATTTCAGAGTAATAATCTAAACTTATTTATAAATGGAACTTTGTGTGTGTGTGTGTGTCAGTTACCTATAGGCTTCGAAACAGCTAAGCCGATTTTCTTGAAAATTTACACAGTTGTACTATAACCGTCTGTGAGTGTTCTTAGCTAGGTTTTGTGTCGAGGTACCCCCGATAAATATTAAAAATCGATAACCGAAAAAATCGGGTTATAAAAGGAGTGGACAGATTTTAATCAAATTTGGTACACTCATAGACAAAGATATAAGAAACGATATTCAGAAGTTTCAAGGTTGCAGTTCTTACAATAGTGCAGAAAATCGATTATATATATATATATATATATATATATATATATATATATATATATAAATAAAAGGCAAGATGTTTGTGTGTGTCTGTCTGTTTATCTGCCTGTACGTCTGTATTTTTTCAGCCCTTCTATTTTAGTTTTTGCTTCAAGTTTGGCTCTAAGTAGGTATAATTGTAGTTCTTAGTCTCAGCCATGATACCATTTACTCAGAGGACTTATTTAGCCTTCAAAATTCAGTTTACGACGAAAAAACTTATTTGATTTCGATACCAGGAAATCAAAATTTGACTTACATCCATTCATTTTTCTTTCAGTCTACGGTTTCGCTTTAACTGAAAAAAAACTATTGCTTTTTAGTCTTTCGTGCCAACGTCCAAAGAGTCTGAGCTCCAGGACCATGGATTAGTTTAAAGCTCTCATTGCACCCGAGCAACGCTGGGCTATACTGCTAGTCTGTAATAAAGCGAAAATACTTTTGCTACATCAAGTTTTAATCTATGTTTCACTATGAAACAACGATTATTACAAATCTTGTCGTATGTATTCAAACATAAAATTAGATCATCAGCATTCTTTGTCATTTCGCAGTAGTAACCGCAGTCGTTGGATAAACACGGAAAATTAACTCAGAGCGAGCGCGACCGAATATATATTTCGTTCGTTTTGAATATTTGTTGGCCTCCATAGTCAACACCACGACTTTGTCTATTCCAACTTTTTCAAACTGCCACTTCCAGTCATTTGCAGTCACCATCTCCACTATCCCTAATGGTAAATCGCCAGTTTATGATGGATAGTGTTCATCGAGAAACGTCGCTATGGGCGAGTAGTATTGGGCCGATTAGGATTTGGGTCGCATCCTGGTGTGGGTGGGAACTTTCACCTAAAGCTCGTTCATAACAAAATGTTTTGGCAAAAGGCAGCGCTATGATAACGAATGATTGACAGCTTCGGCTCACCAACCCATTACAACAAGCCTGTGCAAATTGCGGCGATGTTGGGTGGGGACAAGATTGCGGGATGAAACGGTTGGTAACGATCTTATTTTTATAAACCGTGGAAATACGAGGAGCGGGATAGTGTCTTTTGAAATAAACCGTTCCACATAAGCGATATATATATATATATATATATATATATATGCAAAAGAAAAAAAGGAAAACAAGAATGAAAACGGCTTGGGAGACGCATACTATAGGGAAAATGTTTGACATCTGGTCAAAACTGACGCTGAAACTAACTCCAGATGTTAAAAGAGTAGATAAAGAAAAATAATATTACAACTCTTGTTCAATGTTCAAACAATTTTATATATATATATATATATATATACAAGGTTTGTCTGAAAAGTAACGAGATTGGTGCCACATACAATTGTTTTCAATTCTAAGCAACAAACATGGCTTACCCTTCAAAGTAATCCCCTAGAATCTAATGGGTCCACGGAGCAAGATCGGGTAAAAAAGGGAGATTGTTCAATTACATTGATATTCTTCTCGGTCAAAGATTGATAAGCCGTAAAAAGCAAATTAATTTATCTTGGGTGATAAAGTCCCTTTTGTCATAGTAGATAGACTAAACTATCGCCCGGTTCACACTCCACCCACGTCTATTGAACAGGTGAAGAGGCTCATCCTTTGTTCCCTGTTTAGTATGTGGTTTCCGGTTTTCTCTTTTCCAATCTTTTCACTTTCATGTAGCCCCCTGCACATCAGTGGCGTTACCGCCTTGCTCGGGGTGATATGATTAAAAAAATACTTTCTTTGTCTTACACAGTGTACGTGAACGATCATTGGTCTCTACGACTTCCTATCCTCCATAACTCAAAGTAATATTTTTCTCATTGTTAGCTTTCTTATTCTCTTTTCAGTCATCCAACGAAGGCTCGTTGCGTAGGCTGTTTGATGTTTAACTCTGCCCTTCTTACCTTCATTATGCCCGAAAAGGGTTAAATTCTCTCAGCTCACCTTTCTTATTGTGTCCCATAAATTTCAACTGCCTCTCTTATTCTAATGATAAGTGTACTTCTTGCTTTCCTTAAAACGTCTTTCATTCTCACATATTCCATCCTTGGTGTTCTCAGCATCTTTCTCGAGAACCATATACATGTTGCCACGAGTATCCTCTTCATCTTTATGGAAATTGTTCAGCATTCTCTGTCACATAGGATTAATATTACACTTTCGTATTTGTTTCTAACAAAATTGTCTGGCATTTTCTTGATATTATTTTCGCCTTTTGGAAAACGTTTTTCACAATTTTAATGCGCTTTTTGATTATTCTGTCATTTTCTTTCGTCCTAAATTTTTGTACTTGCTACATCACATTGAAACACTAGTTCTCGTAATACTACCGATGTTAAGCAACGCCTATCCTGGTCAGTACTAGGGTTGTCACATTCACTTAGGCAGAAATATTTTTGGGAAACTTATGAATCCACCTTCTCTCCAGCTATGGGTTAAATAGGACTTATATCAGTAAATTATCTGTATCTGTACTTTTTCTAGTTTCCTTGTATCCCTTTTTAAATAGTGCTGTTTTTTTTAACCCGTATCTTTCTATTAAAGTACAATTTTGAAGTAGCTAACTGGAATGCTAAAACCCATTCTCGAGACACATGGATTCGGATGGTTCGAATCGTTGATAGAAAGACGACGTGTTCGGGTTCAATTACAATACACAAATTGATCTTTGCTGTTCGTCATCTCCTAATGTGCGACATGAACTTGGTGATTAAGGAAAGTAAGACGATTGCTTTTGATTTGGTGACACTTTTTCGATCGGTCTCTGTTTGACGGAAGTGACAAACTGGTGTTGTCAAAATCAATTAGGATGGCTGCAAATGGTAATTGAATAGATGGGAAGGTCGGAACCAAGGTGAGAAGAAAGATCATATATGTTTTTTTTTTGTGTGCTTGGTTTCTCATCTTTTTCTTTATTTTTTGTTATCTCTTACGTTTTTATTTCTTTCAAAACAAGAATTACGCGATTCAATAAGGAGCTGTACACAAATATATAATTTACTTATACTAAACAAAGCCAGTTAAAAAAGGACAGTTGGTAAAATACAATTTCTAGAACGGAGATGGTCAGCTTGTTTTAAAATTTAAGTCATGGTTACTTCCTATCAATGCGAACTGAAGGACTTGACGACAATCAAAACTGTAGATCGTTATTAGGCTTAGCCTTATTAGCACTTTGTTGTACATAATTCTGTATGTGCGTTGCGGTGCATTGGATATCGGCTCGGAATGAGAAGTCGGGGAGCCGAGTTCGAATTCCAGCTGAATTCATTGCATTCACTTACGCGCAAATAACCTTGGGAATGGTACTAATTTTCACTTCAAAAAATGTATTGCTGGTACTAATTTTCACTTCAAAAAAATGTATTGCTGGTACTAATTTTCACTTCAAAAAAATGTATTGCTGGTACTAATTTTCACTTCAAAAAAATGTATTGCTGGTACTAATTTTCACTTCAAAAAAATGTATTGCTGGTACTAATTTTCACTTCAAAAAAATGTATTGCTGGTACTAATTTTCACTTCAAAAAAATGTATTGCTGGTACTAATTTTCACTTCAAAAAAATGTATTGCTAGCTGGTACTAATTTTCACTTCAAAAAAATGTATTGCTGGTACTAATTTTCACTTCAAAAAAATGTATTGCTGGTACTAATTTTCACTTCAAAAAAATGTATTGCTGGTACTAATTTTCACTTCAAAAAAATGTATTGCTGGTACTAATTTTCATTTAAAAAAAATGTATTGCTGGTACTAATTTTCATTTAAAAAAAATGTATTGCTGATACTAATTTTCACTTCAAAAAATGTATCGCTGATACTAATTTTCACTTCAAAAAATGTATCGCTGATACTAATTTTCACTTCAAAAAATGTATCGCTGGTACTAATTTTCACTTCAAAAAATGTATCGCTGGTACTAATTTTCACTTCAAAAAATGTATCGCTGATACTAATTTTCACTTCAAAAAATGTATCGCTGGTACTAATTTTCACTTCAAAAAATGTATCGCTGGTACTAATTTTCACTTCAAAAAATGTATCGCTGGTACTAATTTTCACTTCAAAAAATGTATCGCTGGTACTAATTTTCACTTCAAAAAATGTATCGCTGGTACTAATTTTCACTTCAAAAAATGTATTGCTGATACTAATTTTCACTTCAAAAAATGTATCGCTGGTACTAATTTTCACTTCAAAAAATGTATTGCTGGTACTAATTTTCACTTCAAAAAATGTATCGCTGGTACTAATTTTCACTTCAAAAAATGTATCGCTGGTACTAATTTTCACTTCAAAAAATGTACTAATTTTTTCCTCAAAAATGTATTGCGGGGAATATTTTTTCTTAAAAAACATGACTGGAATTTCTGCTATAAAAAGTGTATTTTTATACTTTCATAGTGTTTTGACCCCAGTTTGGTTGTTAAATATTTGCCCATAGCTGGGACCCTGACATGTTCTACCACCCCGGGTCAGGGTGGACCTGAGAACAACAGTTGTTAAAAGAGATTAGAGACCTTCCTGACAAATGCAGATTTTCGTTATACCTAAGATTTCCCGACTATCGGTTAAATGGCACTTTTATCTTCAAAAATCATTTTTTGTTCAACATTAGTTTATATTACGAGTCGACTCGGCGTAAGTTGCGACATGAAATAGCACAGGAAATAAGGAAACGCGAAAAGCTGAAAGTAACCAGAACAACAATGTTAACAAAGGTTATATAGAGTTGAAAGCATGCAAATCAAATAAGGAAAGAAAAGTTATTTCCCTTTGTCTGGAGAGAAACGTAAATGTTCGATAGAAGATTAAAGTGAATAAAGTTCCGTTTGAATAAAGTTAATGTACATACTGTTAAAGTGTTTTTCCAATTGGAGTTTTTTAGCATTGTGTGTGCATGCTAATGAGAAATAAAAATTTGCGCCACAAATTGCTACCCGCAATTAGTGCGCGTGTGTATGTGTGAGTTAGGTAATAAACATATCTGCTTTCGCCCGGGACGAAACTCCTAACTGGTCTAACACGTGACGCTCCCCGGCTTATATCGGCATAATTAGCGCGGGAAATTAGTGTTATCACATGAACGCTGAATGACCATGTGTGTGTGGGTGTGAATGTATCAAACCCTACATTGTTCTAGCCTAACAAATATTACGAGTTATCCAGCAGCTGACTGCAGATTTTAAATATCGTATCAGTGAAATAAGCTTTAAATCAAGCAAATAACGTTAAAAAAATCAAAACATTCGTAGAAATTAAAACAACTCGAGCGCTACGATAAAGAAAAAAAATAAAAGATGAAAAAAAGAGTAACTAGTACAAATTAGTAATGAAAATGCTTTAGGTAAAGAAATTCAACAAATATTAAATTATCTTTTAAGGAAGTACTTTTAGGTGTTTCATATAAAAGGGGATCTTAATGATTGCGGGAGTCGAATTTTTCTTAATATGCGATAAATTGGTGGTGAATAAAAGTGGGTCGGAAAATCATTTAAGGTGAAAAAAAATGCCATATTAATAAACGGGGTGGTTTTAATAACTTCGGGGAGGCGGGAAAATTTCATCAATAAATAAACAAGCAAATAGATAAATAAAATAATCATCCGTCAGCTATGAGGCCCCTAAGAGTACAAAGATATCGTTTGAAGTTTAAGACGAAACATAAACAAATGCTTTTCATTTTATCAATGTACATTCGATCAATTTTAAGCAAGTTAGGCTTTTTTCCAAAATTAATCTTAAATTAAAAAAAAACTAAAAAAAAAAAAATTGCCTCAAAAGTATGCTATCAATTGAATCAAATGTTTTTTTTTTTCAAGCGCTTGGATTCAAATTCAGTAACTTTTCAAAAGAATCAATTTTTTTCACCGATATATTTTTAAAAACATTTTAAGAGATAGAAACGTCGATTTTTGGCATTTTTGAAAGATTTTAAAGATGCGGTCATATATCATATTACTTCATGTGGTATTTAATATTACAAATATTTCATCAAACATTCACGTTAATAAACAAATAGAAAAACAATCAGGTAATTTGGACAAGGACATATCAGCAGAAAAATCCATGTTTAATTACATATTTATTATTATTACATTGCTTATTACAAATAATAATGATGACTTTCCAGATCCAGACTAGTTAATTATTATACACTAAATTATTTAGATTTCTGTCTTAATTTTTTTTTAATCGATTTCAACTGTTTTATTCTACAGTCTTCTTCAGGTATCTCTCACATTCGGTAAACTTCTGGATAAACTATCCAGGCAGTTGAGAAAATCATTCTCAAGCTGTCGTCCATACTAAGAGATGTCGCACGTATTATTCTCTTATGTATTACGTCTCTTGAGGACATGGGGGATCATGGCTCTCTAAAACTTCCTATGCCTTATGGCCCTTAACTGTTTTTCTCTTTTTGCTAAGGCTCCCTCCACACCATCCATTCATATACACAAATCAGGTAGGTATCTCACAGACTTTCCCTATCACTTCCGAACTCATTATACCCTGTGATGATTATGTTTCCCAGTATTTGAGTAGCTACATATCCCAGATTTGCTTCATTGGCAATCATCCGTGGGAAGTTGAAGCAACTGACAGGTTATCATAGGCATGCAAGTACTATCAAGCAATCTCCGTTGTGGTGTAGTGGATATCGGCTTGGAACGAGAAATCGGAGAGCCGAGTTCGAATTCCGGTTTAATTCCTTGAATTCACTTACGCGCAAATACCCTTGGGAAAGGTATTAATCCGTCTCTTTCCTCCAGTTATGGGTTAAATAACAGGACAGATTGGGTTCTATAACCTTGGTCTGCAACCAGTCTACCGCAGGAAGCAATGACAACCTACTGCGGGATAATCGTCTGCCCAATCAGTCATATCTCTTTCGAGACATGATCGCCCAAGCGTTTATCACGTATGGCAATGTTGAACAATAAATGGCTTAATGTTGAACAATAAAAGCAAAAGAAGCATGCATTACCATCTCTTTTGCAAGAGAAGGCTTGGCAAAGAGTAAAAAATGCAACTTTACTGAATAACAGATTCTCTTTTACTCTTTTTGATGGGAAGGACTTTAATCTGTAAAGGAGATTGCTTGATAATACTTGCAAACCCATGATAACCTGTCAGTTGCTTAAATTTCCCACTGGTGATTGCCGATGAAGCAAATCCATTCTTTTTTGATGGAAAGGACTTTAATCTGTAAAGGAGATTGCTTGATAATACTTGCAAACCCATGATAACCTGTCAGTTGCTTAAATTTCCCACTGGTGATTGCCGATGAAGCAAATCCATTCTTTTTTTATGGAAAGGACTTTAATCTGTAAAGGAGATTGCTTGATAATACTTGCAAACCCATGATAACCTGTCAGTTGCTTAAATTTCCCACTGATGATTGCCGATGAAGCAAATCCATTCTTTTTTGATGGAAAGGACTTTAATCTGTAAAGGAGATTGCTTGATAATACTTGCAAACCCATGATAACCTGTCAGTTGCTTAAATTTCCCACTGATGATTGCCGATGAAGCAAATCCATTCTTTTTTGATGGAAAGGACTTTAATCTGTAAAGGAGATTGCTTGATAATACTTGCAAACCCATGATAACCTGTCAGTTGCTTAAATTTCCCACTGATGATTGCCGATGAAGCAAATCCATTCTTTTTTGATGGAAAGGACTTTAATCTGTAAAGGAGATTGCTTGATAATACTTGCAAACCCATGATAACCTGTCAGTTGCTTAAATTTCCCACTGGTGATTGCCGATGAAGCAAATCCATTCTTTTTTTATGGAACGGACTTTAATCTGTAAAGGAGATTGCTTGATAATACTTGCAAACCCATGATAACCTGTCAGTTGCTTAAATTTCTCACTGATGATTGCCGATGAAGCAAATCCATTCTTTTTTGATGGAAAGGACTTTAATCTGTAAAGGAGATTGCTTGATAATACTTGCAAACCCATGATAACCTGTCAGTTGCTTAAATTTCCCACTGATGATTGCCGATGAAGCAAATCCATTCTTTTTTGATGGAAAGGACTTTAATCTGTAAAGGAGATTGCTTGATAATACTTGCAAACCCATGATAACCTGTCAGTTGCTTAAATTTCCCACTGATGATTGCCGATGAAGCAAATCCATTCTTTTTTGATGGAAAGGACTTTAATCTGTAAAGGAGATTGCTTGATAATACTTGCAAACCCATGATAACCTGTCAGTTGCTTAAATTTCCCACTGGTGATTGCCAATGAAGCAAATCCATTCTTTTTTGATGGAAAGGACTTTAATCTGTAAAGGAGATTGCTTGATAATACTTGCAAACCCATGATAACCTGTCAGTTGCTTAAATTTCCCACTGATGATTGCCGATGAAGCAAATCCATTCTTTTTTGATGGAAAGGACTTTAATCTGTAAAGGAGATTGCTTGATAATACTTGCAAACCCATGATAACCTGTCAGTTGCTTAAATTTCCCACTGGTGATTGCCGATGAAGCAAATCCATTCTTTTTTGATGGAAAGGACTTTAATCTGTAAAGGAGATTGCTTGATAATACTTGCAAACCCATGATAACCTGTCAGTTGCTTAAATTTCCCACTGGTGATTGCCAATGAAGCAAATCCATTCTTTTTTGATGGAAAGGACTTTAATCTGTAAAGGAGATTGCTTGATAATACTTGCAAACCCATGATAACCTGTCAGTTGCTTAAATTTCCCACTGATGATTGCCGATGAAGCAAATCCATTCTTTTTTGATGGAAAGGACTTTAATCTGTAAAGGAGATTGCTTGATAATACTTGCAAACCCATGATAACCTGTCAGTTGCTTAAATTTCCCACCGGTGATTGCCGATGAAGCAAATCCATTCTTTTTTGATGGGAAGGACTTTAATCTGTAAAGGAGATTGCTTGATAATACTTGCAAACCCATGATAACCTGTCAGTTGCTTAAAGTTCCCACTGGTGATTGCCGATGAAGCAAATCCATTCTCAATGAAAAGTAGATATTTTAAAATTACTATATGAAAATAACTGGTAATAAAAACTGACAAAGATTGTTTCCATAAAATAAAACATGTTGATCAGTAAATTACAACTACTTCTATGTACCATGTCTTGAAAGGACATAATTGATTATGGCTCCTCTTATTCCTTATAGCTTTCAGCTATTTTTCTCCTTTTGCTAAAGCTCCCTCGCTACCGTCCATTCACACAGGCTCATCAGGTAGGTATCTCGGTTCCATCCTTTTCAATAGGCCCTGGGAACAACAGTAGTTAAGAGGTAGTTTTGTACTCCTCAAAATCTCATGATTAGAGACCTTCCTGACAAATGCAGTTTTTCGTTATACCTAAGATTTCCCGACTATCGGTTAAATAGCACTTTTATCTTGAAAAATCATTTTTATCACCAAAAAAATTTAATCCAATATTACTTCACAAAAAAAAAAAAGAAAAAAATTATTACAGACTCTTACAAACTAACACGTTCCAGTTTTAAATAACCAGCAGCGGGTTGATAAGTCGTAAAAAACAATTTAATTAATATTCAGATTGTGAGAGATTCTTGCAAACTTACTATTTTAAATTACTTTTTTCATTCTTTGTGTCTTCATTACAACATTTCGGCTATTGAAAAAGGTACCATGTCTTGAAAGGACATAATTGATTATGGCTCTTCTTATTCCTTGTAGCTTTTTTTTCTCCTTTTGCTAAAGCTCCCTAGCTACCGTCTATTCACACAGGCTCATCAGGTAGGTGTCTCGGTTCCATCCTCTTCAATAGGCCCTGTGATAGTTAAGCTTTCGAAGTCTTCATTACTCTCTATGTCAGTCAGTTAAGTGCCGTACATGATAGACACTTAGGTGATCATGTCTATTTCGACTAGGCAAAAGATTTTCCCGGAGTAAGTTGTCATTCCTTACTGTAATGTATTCACCGAAATTTCGGCTGTTTCTTTCTGGTTCCGCAATGTAAGTGTTTTAGCTCTTAATTTGTTCCTGGATTTGCGTTGTGGTGCATTGGATATCGACTTGGAACGACAAACCGGAGTGCCGACTTCGAATTCCAGTTGAATTCCTCGCATTATAATACAAGTACCCTTTGGGAAAGGTATTAATCCGTCTCTTCCCTCCAGTTATAGGTTAAATAATAAAACAGATTGGGTTCTATAGCCTTAGCTGACCACCAGTCTACCGCAGAAAGCAATGGCAACCTACTGCGGGATGATCTTCTGCCCAGTCAGTCATGTCTGGTTCGAGATATTATCACCCAAAGCGTGTATCACGTATGGCACTTTACTGACTGACTAATGCCGTTTTGTGTTTTCCAACTGAACCAGAGTAAATCACTTGCACTGCTTAACCCATAAAAGTTATTGTACGAGACAGTGGCCTATCAGATAAAAGTTACAGACTAATGTGCCAGTTAAGGTTGTCATGAGAAGTAAAAATGGGAAAATAAAACAAAGAGAGAAAAAAGAATTATAAGAAGAAGCTGATAGCAATTAACCGATACTCTTTTGTATAATATACGTGCCCTCTGCGATAGGAATGCAAGTGAGAATTTTTAACATATAAAATAAGCGTACCAGTTCAAATAAACGTTCCGGGAATTGTTTATATAGTTTTTATGAATGTCGTATAAAATAAGCATGGCGAAAAGAAAATTAATTAAAAATAATTAACGCGCTGTAGCAAATAAGCACGGAGAGGGTCATTGAAAAAAGAATTTAATCGTGCCGGCATTTGTATTTTTTATACAAGTGTACGAAGTGTGGAAAACGTTTTTTGCACATACAGATTTTTATGTACAGTGATTTAAGTTCGAAACTGTCATAAGGTTAACAGAATACGACAAGCATTTGGCGAGCACTAGTGGGCAACACAGTTGAAACACTGTGACTCTGGCAATCAGGATGAAGACAAGAGTCCATGTAGAATAAGAATTTTTAATCGCTGAAGTTTAGACAAATTAATCAGCTTGTATTTTAGAAGCGAAAAAAAATGACAAAAAGGGATTATCGATATAACTACTTTCTCAATAAATAATATATATATATATATATATATAAACTAACAGGCACAGTCACGACTACTTTATTGCAACTTCTGGCTTAGTGGTCTAAATCACGCTAGATCGAACGGTGGTTTTTATTAGAAAAGAGAACCCTCTGCTCAAATACACACACGCACACACATTATATATATATACACAAACATCGCAAATATTTCTCGCTAGAATTTAAGTAAACAAAAAGCACCCCACCCACGAAACCCCCCAAAAAAACACAAAAATACACACAACCAACCCTATAAATAAACAGAAAAAGAAAACAAACCCTATACAATACCAACAAAAAATAATGCAGTTGCAGCAGAATAGTAGATAAATAAATAAAAATATCGACACGATAAAAAACAAAACATTAAAAAAACAAAAAAAGCACACACACCATTAATAATATAAATTAAATTAAGAAACCAACCCCAAAACAAAACACCTACCAACCCCTAAACCAAATAACAACACGCAAGGCGCCAGCAGCCTAAACCCTCACAAGATAAATAGAGTAACCTATCCTGAACTCAGCCACAAACAAACACTTAACCCTAAGACCTTAAAAAGGTCAACAGAACTCAAAATACAGACCAACCCCTCTGACACTCCCCACAAAAAAAATCCAACACAAATAAACAGGCTTTTCAACTAGATAATTCTCATTTCTAAAAAATCACCTGAAGATGAAGTCAACCACATAATGGGCTGGCTCCGAAATGCGAAAATTTATGTGTAGTGATACTATGAATTTATAAAAACATTGTAACAACCATTACAGTATATATATATATATATATATATATATATATATATATATATGGGGGAGATCCATACTCATCAGAAGATCAAGGTTTAAACGGTCCGATAAAATATATAGTAAACAAGTGTACTACAAAAGCATACCAGACAAAATGAGCTCAATACCATATTGTGTGTGTGTGTGTGAGTGAGTGAGGTATTTTCACTTTGAAAATATTATGAATTTTTAATATTAACTTTTATATTAATTTTCTAAACAAGACAAGATATTTTAAAACAAACCACTTCAAAAACTCTTAACATCGTTCGGTAATTTGCGATGAACCAGAACTTTTTAATCCAATCGAGAACAAGCTTCTTCATCAGGTTGTCTTTGTTTATCGCACCTCCTAATTCTCACTGTCGGGTCACGGTGTTAAGAAAGGCATATTATTAAGTGTCCCCTGATGAAGTGCCGTTTGCCAGTTCATTTGTGTTGCGCTCTCAGTTGAGTAAATAAAACTGTTGTCACGTTTCTAATTGACGACATTGATAATTGAAGTTTCACGCTATCAAAGACAATTTTTGCGTCCTTAACTTGTCCTGTCCAGACACTTGTTAAAAATGGCTAATTGCCATGGAAAAACTCACAAAGATTGGTTTTTAATTGGATTTCAAGGTTGGTCTTTCCATCGCGAAACGCTTAAGTAAGCATCTGGTTGCTGTCATATCGGCTAAACACGTACGATTTGGAGGTCTTCCCGAGACACAATGGACTTAACAGGGTCAGAATTTAAAAAAAAAAAGTAAACGAGTCGTCAAGGAAAAATTGATTTCCTTGTTAAGATTCAATTATACTTAAACACAGAAAATTCTGCTGACAGTTAAAAGAGAAGGTGGGAAAGGTCACTTTTTAAAAACATCTGTCCGAATATTGGGTCGAAATGATAATTTGTAACGTGCCATTTTTGTTTTACTTTCATCATCTCTGAGAGAGCATCATGTTTCCATTCTTAGATCTTTGCGTATTTTCCGGTGATGAACTGGTCTGAGTTTTTTTCTTTAAGTTTCAAAAAAAAAAAAAAAAAAAAAAAAAGGAAGGTAATTTAGCATGGGCCAAAATAAGTGATGATCTTAAGGTACAAGGACAAGTGAGTAGAAAGAGTGTGATAGGTCACCCCTGCCAAACTGCTCCTATTTCTGCCGGATCTGCAAAAACACTATTGCTGGCGGTAAGTGCAATTGAGTACAATACTTGAATTCAACGTCTGCTTTTGCAGCAGGATCTCGTAATACACGATGCCTATCAACCTCAGTAAAAGCAGAGCATCATCATCATCGACTGCAAACTGGCTTTTCAGTTGATTAACGATGGCTCATTTTTATTTTTCCAAGAGGAAGTAACTGTAATTCATTGAAGATTGAAAGTCACAGTTGTCATTCTTTCGTTTGACGTGGTAACTGACAATAGAAACCCGAATAAAAAAATTGGAATTCTTTGTCTGGGAGCCTCTTGGAAACGGCAAGAACAATCCAAAAAGTTATGAACATGTCTGTGGAAACATAGAAATGTAGTAGCAGTAATAATAATGTAGCGAAATCATAGTCTTTGAGTTATTTTATGGATAAATACTGAGATTTGCCTTTTTGTTTTTTTAATCACCAAACCCCCCCCCCCACAAGCAAGGTGAATCCGCCACTAGAGCGCAGGGGGTTACAGTGAGAGAAAAGACTGGGTACAGTGGGTATTGAGAGAAGGATAAAAGATGGACGGGATTCAAGAAGATAAAAGGCAACTGACGTTGCATTTAAATTTTGGGAGATTGTAGCTATTAGGGAAACAAGTAAATAGAAGGGACTCCACATGCGGGAAGTGCGAGAAAAGAAACTTCAAGTAGAAGTTGCGGTTACATTCAACTATTTCAACGGTAAAAGGGTGTGACTTAGATGCCAACCTAGTAGCGCGCTCAAATTCATGTGGTCGGGGAACCAGAAAATAATGAAGATATTGCATTTCAAATTTCCCCATATGTAACTCTTACTCCCCTCTTAAAAAAATGTTAGCTTTGATCTGAGAGGGGGAAAAATTACACATAATCCTATCATTTAATTCCCTTATGTCAAAAACATCTCAATCTCAAAATCAATATCCAAGTCCGCGACACAGATAGAAAAAAAGTAAAGAAAAAAAAAACAAACAAACAAAAAACGTATTCTAAAGAGTAATATCTTGTCAACTGTTTCGTAGTGTTTCGCTGAAGCACGAGGACGACAAAACATATATTGTCATTGAAAGTCGAATTTCAATTTTTGAAAGAGTAGCCTGAAATACTTTCCAACGTTACATTATAATTAAATTAAGTTTTCATGGTATCAGCAATAAAGTACAAATTATGTTTAGGAAAGCCCCGGATAGAGACAAAACAATAGCATTGAATTTGAAAGAGAAATGTCGAATAATTACATTTTTTCTACCTTTAAAAGAAGCTCAAAGAGAAGTTCAAATAATACAAAATAAAACCTGTAAAACAGAACAGCGACAAGACAAATATCATAAAGAGCACTTTCGAAACTTACCACACCCCGTCAGTATCATACCCTGGCGTTTGTGTACAAGACTAATATCTAAGCATTTTTGACTGACACAATAGTTTTCGAATATATATATATATATATATATATACTTCCAGATTTCACTCGCTCGATCTACGAGACGATTAAAGTTTATTGCCTTACTCGTCCGCGATCGATTAAAAATCTCGCATGAAACGTGTTCCTTCAAATATAAAAAAAAGGAAATCTGATTACTTTTACAGCCCAAAAATATGCCATTGAAGTTTCGCAAGTTATTTAGAAAAACCTACAATGAAATTATTTATTTCTTTGGTCTTATGCATGGCGCCTCATCTAAGTCGAAATGTGTGGGAAACAAAAGACAGTGACATCCCGCAATCATCAAAATAAGATCTGACAAATGGAATTTAGATTAACAAGCTCCTGTCTCGCTTTTATCGTCCCGGTCAGTGTAAACATTCGTTTAATTAACGCTTCCAGAGTGGAGCCAAAATGTCTCTGTCGCCCATATTAAAGACGCTCACAGGTTTTTAGAAACTCATTTGGAAAAATATTATCGTTGACTCAACATCTATATTTCTTCCCTGCTTACGAAAAGTAAAAACGAACATTTGAAAGAAAGAAAAGAAAAGAAAAAAAAATACGCATACTTCTTTCAACCACGCACCGAAAAACAAATTATAAAAGTAAGTAGTTTTTTTTTTTTATAGAAAATCACTGAGAAAATTAGATTTGTTATTTTTTTTAAATCAATAATGAGATGGAGGCTGGAGTAAAACAGAAGTAAAAAAACTACGAATTGAAGTACATCCACTCAACAAAAAAACAAAAACAAAACAGCATATCATGATGTTAAAAAAGCTTGAACTTAATAAAAACAAAGTTTTATCATCAAAATGTTTATGCTGTTATTAAGAGGAAAGACCAAATTTTGTTATTGTTATTCTTAAAAATTCTTTTAAATCCTTTCCAACAGGTTCGAAATTTTAATTAAAATTTCAATTTTTTGTTTTTCATCAGCTATTCAACGCTATGTTTACGTAAGGCGAGTATTAAGAAAATAAAGTCGGGCGAGTAAATTTTCCCTCGCTCTCGACTGCCGGTCGAGTGATTGCTTTTCCAAATCTCAAAAGCTATATATATATATATATATATATATATATATATTTGTGTGTGTGTGTGTGTAAGTTGTGTTGATGCTTAGTGTCAAGATGTCTGTGTTTTCAGTGGTTTACTGATAAATGCATTTTTGGCAAGCAGGTGTTTTTGTCATAAAGTGCTCCATATCAAGATAGGCATAGAGATAGAGCGTTAATAGGATTAGTGTGGAGAAGTTTATCATTTAACTGAGCAGTGATATGTTGACTTTGAAATTTCGTGAAGGTATTATTATGAGAAGAAACAAAAGCCCTGAAGAGTGAAAACATCAAAATAAATTTCTTAACGAAATCAGAAGTCGGCATAACTCAGTTAAGTGACAAACTTCCCCACATTAATTATCACTTTTAAAGTTGTTTTTAGTGAATACTCGTATTTAAGTAGGTGCTCCGTTTATTTATTAAGCAGTATGCTTACTTATTTTTGTTTACTGACCTGAATGTTCAAGAAATTCTATTAAGACCGTTAGACGAAAGCAGCTAAATATACTGTTAAATGAATGAACGCTGATCCTTCTCAGATACGAGTATTCACTAAAATTACATTTAAAGTGAAAAAAATTTGTCGGGTTAATAAGAGCTTTTATATATATATATATATATATATATATATATGTGTGTGTGTGTGTGTGTGCTACCATCAATGAGTAAATCATACTAAGAAATAATAACGTTCATATGGTAAACAGAAGGCTATACTAGACCTAGGTTGGTAACCAGCATAGGAGAAAGAAATCTCCCAATTCAAATCTTAGGAGTTCTATTTAGAGATTTCATGGCACAGTGTGCACGATTTATCTCTTGTCAGTTCTGAAAAATAAGCTTGGTGAACAATCTAAGTGGATCCTAATAATATAAAATATTAAAAATGATCTGCAAAAAATATCACAATATAAATTTTCAATTCTTTATATAACCCCAAATTCATGTCTTAAGATTAATAATCGGGTTTTATTTTTATAAAACTTCTCTTACGACAAATATCTTCCACCCTCCCTTGTCTCGTGCCTTTCATCTGACCAAAATGTTTGTTTCCGACACGTACTGTAGTCTACACCGGGGTTAACAAGACAGACGACTGATATCTTAATCTGCCGAAATAAACTATTCAAAAATTGACATACGATCTTGGCACAAACGAAGACTTCGGATAACAGTGAAAAATACAAAACCATAAAATTGGCCAGGAACAGAAAGTAACCCTATATGCTTCAGTGAATTTTATGCTTTAATTCTAGTCCCATTATCGCCTTGTCTGAAAGAAAAAAAAAACGTCCGAATTTTATTTCAGCGCCAAATAACTTGTCCACTTTTGGTTCAGAATTTACGGATAACGGAATGTATACAGCCTACGCAAAGGCATTCGACAAATTACGCCACAAATATTTGTTAGAGATGTTCAGCAACTTCGACATATTCGGGAGTTCTTAAGAACCTGTACTGGTAGCAAACCGCCAGCATATGGACGGGAAATGAATTCAGCAGATCTACAAAAATAGAAAGAGGTGTAAGACAAGGATGTGTCGTCTCACCGGATCTATTCGACAAGTTCAGCGAAAGAATTCTGAGCGAGCTACAATTCCTGTCAGAATTCATCATTGGCGGCCATAATCTGAACAATATAAGATACACAGGCAATACAGTGCAGATAGCAGACATGGAAAGGAAAATACAGGACCTCCTACAAAAGGTGGCAGGGGAAGTGAGAAGAAAGGGCTAAACAAACTTAAAAAAAAAACGAATGCATGGTCGTCAGTAAAAAGAGGACCCTAATAATACTAACTACAGGTCGGGGATACTAAAATCAAACAGGTGTAGAAATTTAAATAAATGTGAAGTGTTCTGATGGAGGATGGAAAGTGCGACACTGATATCTCAAGACACATTGGCAATTCCAAAATTAAGCAGAGTATTGAAAGACAAGAAGATTTCATTGGAAACAAAGAAAAGAGTACTGAACTGTTATGTGATATCCGTCCTCCTATATGACAGCGAATTCTGGACAATCTCTTCAAAGATCAAGGAGAGACTCAAAGCAACTGAAATGTTGTTCTACAGAAAGATGCTGAGGATACCATGAACCAAATACGCGAGCAACGACGAGGTTTTGGAGAGGATGCAACGAAAAGGATACTTAACAACTGGAAGAGACAGCTGAAGTTTCTGGAACATGTAATGAGAAAAGAGGGGTTGGAGAATCTAATACTCACAGGACGGATAAGGGAAAGAGAGACAGGAAAGCAGTGCGATACATACTTGGACGGCGGAGAGAGGTTTGGAAGAGATACCAAGAGGAATAATGGTAAAAGCGACAAGGAGAAGGGTCAAGGGAAAGTCCATGATCACCAACGACCTTAAAGAAGACATTTAAATAAAATGTTGGACTCTTTACCGTTAATTATAGATAAAATAGTTTTCCTTTTTCTATCTTCAATATGATTAACCGCATATTCCCACATCTAATGGCGTTCCTCTACCGCTCACTAGCTCGACGATATAGAAGCAAAGAACGCACTCGCTCTTTTTCGGTGCAAAATACAGTATTAGACAGATACGTCTCATCCTCGCCGAAGAAACCATCCCAAATCAAACCCACTTCTTAATTTCAACTAGACCACGCAGTACGAACACGCACACATCGCTAATACCATTTTTTTCTTTTTTATGAGCTCTGTTTATGTACGCGGATGAACATAATTTCTCTCCTCTTTTTAGACTCATTGTTATACATGGTGACGCAAAAAACGGGAACTTTTTATCAATCCAATAAAAGCAAGAGTGATGGAAGAAAAATATTTTATTCAAAGTAATTGAAACCTTAAAACATGCCATTTAAGAAACAATGATGGAATTTTCATTTTTTAAAAATTACGTCCTGTAGATGATTGACTGAGATCCCCTGTTCATTTAAAAAAAAAAAAAAAAAATGATCCAATGTAATGAAACAGCACACCATACTGTCACATTACTAGCGTGTAAAGAGCGTTTATGAACTTCATTAGGATTTGTGTCTGGCCAGTCAAGGTATTTCTGCTTATTCACGTAACATGTGAGAGATAAAAATGGGCTTCTGACATTCATAAATTGCTTAGAAATTCATCTTGATCCATTGTTACTGAAATGGCAGAGTGTTTACTTCGTGAGGACACTGTTTCGCAGTGCTGCCACTTGCTAATGTCTGCCAATACACACTTAAAAATTCCAGTTTTTTGGGGGTCACCCTATATATATATATATAAGTATTTCTAATAGTTACATTAATTAAAATTTTACTGTTAGTAGAACATATTTTAGTCAATCAGTTAAGTGCCATACGTGATGCACGCTTGGGCGAAATATTATCCCACAGTAGGTTGCCATTGCTTTCTGCAGTAGACTGGTGACCACCCAAGGCGATAAAACACAATCTGTCCTGATATTTAACTCATAACTGGAGACAGATTAATACTTTTACCAAGGGTATTTGTGCATAAGTGAATGCAAGGATTTCAACTAGAATTCCGACTCGGCTTCCCGATTTCTCGTTCCGAGCCGATATCTATTCATCTGATTGTTTATTGAAAACCTAAATATATGTTCATATATTTAGGTATTCAATAAACAATCAGATTTTTAAAAAGAACATCGAAAAAGTATCCCACAAGCAAAAACCGATATTTAGTAACTTAAAAGTAAAAGTTTGTGTTGTAAAAGTTAAGTTTTTGTATATAAGTATCCAAATTATACTAGAGCGTTCCAAATTAAAATCGGGTTGCCTCTTAGAACGTTTCAGATTAATTTTATGTGTACTTTTTAGGAATGACTAAAAGAATTGCATCATTCATTTTCTGTCAATCGTCTTATAAACATTGACAAAATGGGGAAAAGAAAAATAATTGATCAAGACCTCTGTAAACGTATCGTTGACCTTCATACAAATGGACTTCATAATAGGAAGTTATCTAGTTCATTAAATATTCCATTAAGTTCAGTTGGTATGATAGTCCGACACTGGAAGACGTGTCATTCCATTCATCCCTGTCAAAGAGCTTGGTCGTCCTAGAAAGTATGATCGTATGGCAAGATTATTGGTGAGAAAAGTTAGCAACAAACCGCGAGTTATGCTGAAAGAACTTCAGGGAGGACTAGAGTAAAAAAAGAGTACGGATACAATTAGTCGTTCACTTCGTCGATATGGCATCTTTTCGAGGATTCCAAAGAAAAAGAAAACACTTTATAAATGAAAATACGTTCTTGCTAGACGTGATTTTGCAAGCGAGCATTCTATCAAACCTGTATCATTTTAGATAATGTACTTTGGTCACATTCAACTAAAATTGAAGTTTTGGGGAGAAATGCTACGGCAGAGGTTTGAGGAAAGAAGTGTACTGAATATTCGCCGAAAGATACGATCCCATCAGAAAAAATTCGGAGGCAGATCAATCATAATCTGGGGTTGATTTAGTGCCCAGGGTGTAGGGAACATTAAAATAATACAAGGAGGATGAATGGGGATATTTTGGTGAGAAATTTACATCAGAGTAGACATACTCTGGGTTTGAAAACAAGACCAGGATCCTAAAAATACTTCAAACCTTACAAAATCATGGTAAAGTTAAAATAGATGTTCTAAAATACCCAAATCAATCTCCAGGTAGAAAAATTTTTGGAGTGAGCTAAAACTAAGAATACAAATAAAGAAACTGCAAAACCGGCCTGAACTGAAGAAATTTTGTTGTGAAGAATAGGAGACTACCCTGAAAGCTTACATGCTGTAATAATTAACGATTACGCTCCGAACTATTATTAGATTATTTAATAAGTGTATTATAAGATTTTGCGTTATTACATATTAGTTTTTTCTTACAGGATATTTTTTAAAAATCTAATTGTCTGATTAAAGGCTTAAACACACGTATTATGAGCAGTAGGTTTCCTGAATCTGTGTTACAAATACCTAAAGAAACATTTTTGTAATGTGTTGTAAACTTCTGCGTGGCATTGTGTGTGTGTATGTGTGTGTGTGTACGAGATAAAAGACCTAGAAACTTTTTATACCAGATAAAAGACCTAGAAACTTTTTATACCAGATAAAAGACCTAGAAACTTTTTATACCAGATAAAAGACCTAGAAACTTTTTATACCAGATAAAAGACCTAGAAACTTTTTATACCAGATAAAAGACCTAGAAACTTTTTATACCAGATAAAAGACCTAGAAACTTTTTATACCAGATAAAAGACCTAGAAACTTTTTATACCAGATAAAAGATGTTTTTAAATTATTTAAAATAAATTGAGATAAACATGTATAATTTTTATATAGCAAAAACAATTTTGGTGTTTGAGTTCTGTTTAACGGCCTATCAACCTGTGGGCTATTTAATCCCAAAAAGATTTGATTTTAAGGTATTTTTTAATGTTTGGTTATAGTGAAAAGGTTGATTTAGATTTTAATGAAATGTTTTTGTTTTTATTCTTTTTTATTTTAGAAAACTGAAAATGTCTTCTAGTTTTATTTATTAAAAATGCCTTGCTGAGATCTTTTTTCTTCAAAAATGTATTGTTAGTAATTTTTTTCCTTCAAGAATCTATATTTTTCTATAAAAGTCCATTGTTATGTATATAGTTTTATAAAAGTCTATTATACTTTTATAGTGTTTTACCCTCCAGTTCATGTGTTAACTATTTGCCTGTAGCTGGGACCCTCACAGTTGCTACCACTGCGAGTCAGAGTGGACTTGGGAACAACAGCAATTAAGAGGTGGTTCCGTGCTTCTCACAACCTCTCAAACAGAGACCTTGCTGCCGGATGCAGTTTACCGTCATACCTACGACCAAACAATTTTGGAAAAAAGATGTCTGACAAGGCCGAAAAATTTTTCGAGTGAACGCATTTCATTCTTCAAGACTTCATTGGATGAAGTTTGTTTTCGTTGATTCGACTACACATGCGCATGAACAAGAGAATCCGGGAATTTTAAATTTCGATTTTTTTGTTTTTTTACGTCATTTTTTTCTGTTTTCCATCATCTTTGTTACTACATATTCCACAGTGTGTTAACGGAAGAATTGCCAAGAATGGTGAAACATTCTTCTGAACCTGGACGCAAATTTACATGGATGAACTAGCTCTTATCTGAACATTATCTGAAGTCTTAGTGAATTATATTTTTTTTAGAGTAACATTTTTTCATGTTAAAATTGTGGTCAGTCTCTTTATAACGAACAAGTAGTGCATTGTTTCTTTTAAAAACTTTAGCGTTCATATAACACTTTATTTCAGTTTCTCCAATATATTCTTTCTGACAATCATTTCAGGTAATAGTTTAAATTCTATTTTTTTTGTTTTATATTGTATGAAGTCGTGTGTGTATGTCTGGCGATAATGAGACTATTCAGTCAACGCGTTTCACCTCTTTATGGTAGATGCCTTCAGATCAGATTTAGACAGAGTTACGTCTAAGTAGAGTGCATTTGAATAACCTTTTCAGATGCTACTACCAGAATTTTTTCTCCGCGTTGAAGATGTTAACGTCTTTTGCATTCTAAATTAGTTTACTCCAAGTAAACGTTTTCTCTATTAATTCGAATACCGCATAATCAGTCTATATCTCGACATCATATTAATATGCCCACAGGACGATATTTAACTAAATACACACACAAAAAAAAAAAAAAAAACGCACAAGAAAGAAAAATGACACTGAAAACTTTGAATCTCATTTTTCTGTATAATGCTCAACAAAAAAAACAAAACTGTTTAATGGTGTAATGTTCAAAAGAAAAATACAGATAATTATAATCCAAACAACCCCAACAAAATTATGCATATAATTCTACCCACCAGCAACTTCAATTGAAAACACTATCCAAAGTTAATCGAAAATTCATCAACATCACTTCTAAAACCATAAGATATAATCAGCACCAAACGGAATAGCAGCAAAAATAGAAAATTTGCAGTAAATCTACTAACGTAAAAGGTGCGATGGATGAACTGTGATCTAAATTACCTCAAAAGGAAAATAACACTGATATTTTATTTCAACAGCTATATATATATATATATATATATATATACACACCAAAATGACACAAAAATATCTTGGAATACTAAAGAATAGGTTTGTTCAATAAAATTCCCATTGGCTTTAACGACGACCTCCAAACGATTTAAGGATCTCCTGCTTCTATTCTAGGTGGTCTTGTTTAAATTGGTTAAAGCTGCCATAACCATTGCCTTCAGTTCATCATTGGTGATACGAATAGTTTTGTTGGCATCTCACTTAAATGTGCCTCAGACACAATAATCAAGGGGGTTTCAGTGTGGACAGTTAAGGGGGTTTCAGTGTGGACAGTTAAGGGGGTTTCAGTGTGGACAGTTCAGGGGGGTTCAGTGTGGACAGTTAAGGGGTCAGATGTAAAGTGCGATGTGATCGTAGAAATTGTTTGGCAGCTATGAATAGGCCATCATGCTTGTGTGGTTTGGTGCAGAATCCTGTTGCCAGACATAGTCTTCCAAGAAACATCCTTTTGACCCAGAGCAGCACTAACCCCCCAAGGCACTTGATATAGGCTTCCGTGTTGTATCTCCGTAGTGAGATGAATAGAGGCATAACGTCACCATCACTAATGATCACTCCAAACATATTTTTGTTCACTAGATATTTCATCCAACTCATTCCGAATCCTCTGCACCCAAACACTCTGAAATGTTCGTATTGGAACTTCTGGTGCGAATGCCAAGCAGTACAGCAAGCCATTTCTAAATGAATTGCATCATAATGCTGTTTTTCTCACAGACGGTGATTAACTGATGATACGATACAGTGCCGTCGACAATATTCAGAATAATTCGCATGCGAAAATTTAATTATTTTTTTAATAATCATACCACCCCAAGCAAGGCATTTTACTGTCACTGTTTCGCAGAGGGTTACATAGGAGGAAATTTATGAGAAAGAGTGACAGGCTATAGAGGGTGTCAGAAAGTGGGTAAGAGAAGGATGAGAATACTGATGAAAGTGGAGTGAACGGAGAAAGGAGCATGCGAGAGAGGAGACAGGTTAGTGAGATAGGAGATGACTATTGACTTTACATTTAAATTCTTGGAGATTGTAGCTGTCGGGAAAGCAAGTAAATGGAAGGGAATTCCACAGGCGGAAAGTGCGAGAAAAGAAGCTGCTGGAGTACAATTTGCCTTTACATTTTGTTGGTTTCACAGTTGCTAATCTTATGGCTCAAGTAAATTTATATATAGGAGGCACCAGTGAGCTAAATTCATTGGAGCAGAAGCCGTGAAAGTATTTGTAGAAGAGACACAAGGAAGCCACATTGCACCGGTGAGAAAGTGACTGCATCTGATCTGCCAAGTCGAGATCAATTACATTACAGATTCTCCATTGGATTTTGTCAAAAACACCTAGGTGGATAGCAGGAACACCCGACCAGATATGGCAGCATTATTCAATGCACGAGCGGATGGTAGATTTATATATGTGCAGGATTGTTTCAAGCGGAAAAAAGCCTCCTGGCCCTACACAGAACCAACTTTCTTAGCAGCGGATTTAGCTATAGATTCTGTACAGTGATTCCACTTGTGGTCTGTTGTGAGAGTTAAGCCGCGGAGACGCAGTGCTTTGCTTTCAGGGAGACTAGCCTGATCCATGTTAATGGGGAGTAGGAGCGATTGTCTGTGATGGTTAGTAAATCGCAGCTTCGTTTTGGAAGCATTAAAATTCACAAGCCATTTCTTACTCCAATCCGCTACGGATCGGAGGTCCTTTTCAAGCTCGGCAGCGAGGTTTGCTTTGTCAGTGTCAACAGATTTTTGATCGATGTTTTTTTCATGTCTCTAAGAAAGCGATGTTAAGGAAAGTCTCGGTTGTTTTTTTTATTATTTTTTAATTTTCATAATATGTTATATTTTTTATAAGGTAAAACCGTGAAAATTTACTCATCGCTAAATATATACCGACGAAACATCCAGAAATCCAAACAAGAAAACAAAAGCAAAAGAGAAAACAAAAGCAAACAAAACAAAAGCAAACAAAACAAAACAAACAAAACAAAAACAAAACAAACAAAACAAAAACAAACAAAACAAAACAAACAAAAACAAACAAAACAAAACAAACAAAGCAAAACAAAAAAAATCAATGTTAACTGTAACTCTTCTGACACTGCAAATACCATTCTAATGAGACGAGAGGAGAATTTACTAAGAAAGAAATGCATTTAATTTTCATATCATAATTCCCTTTAGTGAACCACAGACTGCTATATGTCAGTGATGATTACAAAAATATTAGTAGTACAGTTCAGTATAACAGACAGACATAATATGCTTGGAGTTAGTTAATTTCAAATTTAGCAGACATTGACGATTTTACTACCGAAAAAGAAACTACTTGGTCGTAGCATCTGATATGGATATTCATAATCTCTTCCTCTAATCCCAACGCACTTTTTTTATTTTATAATCTAAAGATGTCTATCATAAATAGACAAAAAACGTCACCACAATATATATGTATGTGTGTGCTTGTTAAAGATAACAACCAATATATTTCGGGTCATTTTCTTGGTTTGCGGTAAATATCTAAATATACATTTCCCAATGTCTTAATACTTTCAGCTTTCATAAGGCATCATCAAAGAATATTTATTTTGTCTTTATGTTGTCTAGGTTTAATCAATTGCGAATAAAATTTCTTCGAATTTATGTAAAGGAAAATGGCCTGAATTATTGAAAATAAGTAATTAGAAAAAAATTTCATTTGCTTTAACCATACTTAAAAAAGCAAAATTAGTCGTCAAAACATAATTTGCCCCTGTATTGAATACTGAGTCTGGTGGTCCTACGATATATCTGGAGGTTTTTCAACAAAAATCCAAAGACGGATCTGTTATATAATCGACCCTGACTTGACATCTCGACTTCAATCACTTTCTGACCGAGGTGTCATGGCTTCTGTCGTTTCTATAAATATTTTATTGGCAACTGCTCTGACGACTTTTAAATTTCCAAGATATAACATTCAACATAAACGACGAAACCTATAAACTACACAGAACAACAAACAACCTTCCATTACGTTGTAAGAGTCTTCAGCCACCCGACTAACATACTCAAACAAATACCCTCATCTATAGATAAAAAAATATCAAATTTTAGTAGCCTAAAAATATTCAATGAAACAAATAAATTTAAAAAAAAAGACATTTGATTCAGCAATAACAAACAGCGGGTATTCGAATATGCTAAAAAACAAAAACGTAAACAATTCAAACAAAAACAACAGAAAGAAATATAATTGCCCCCCGCCAACAAAATGAAAACAAAAATAGGGAAATAATCGAAAAGCAGCAAATTATCAAAAATTATCAAGAAAAAAATACAATCAAAATCAGTAACAACTGCATAACATGGAAAAATTAATAACTAAGCACAATGAAAAAACTAAAAAACCACCACCATCCAGCAAAATGACACCACTAAATGTAATTGCCTAAACACACAAAACTGCCCACTTATCAACACATGTTTAACTCATAACATAATATACAAAGCTACCGTAACAAATAACACAGACTGACAAAAAAACTTATATAGACGCCACAGATAACTTTTAAATAAAAATACAACCAAAAAATGTCATTCAAAACGAAAAAAAAAATCCTATCAAAATATTAAGCTAAAAAGAAAATAACCGCATCAAAATTAAATGAGAAATTATAAAAAGTGCGGCCTCACACAATATTAATAGTCAAAATTGTAAATTATGTCTCCAGGAAAAACTAGCAAGACTTAGTTTTAAAAACCAAAATAAACTATTAAAAAAATGAAATAATGGGTAAATGTAGGCATATAAATAGATAACTTTACCATCTAAGCATTATTTAAAATAAGCATAATACAAGTTTTAAGTAAGTAAATAAATGAAATATAAACTACAAACAAATGTTCATAAAGCTAAACAATAACTGTCTATATATCTGAAATGAGTTATTGTAATTTTTTTACATTATACAGGCCATTGTTTTTCTTTTCGTTGCCATATTCACGAAATTTCGGCTACTGTACGTTTCGATATTTTTCAGGTGACTGGAATTTTTAAACTGAACCTTTTATTTTGTTCACCTGGATAGTTTGTTCTATGAGTCTTTCTTTTTCTATAATGTCTGTTGTGTATAAAAAAACATTGGTTGAAGTTGACCCATGTTCCATATCCAACCACAGCAGAGGCGAATACGGCAGCCTACACATCTGCGAAAACAGAAAGCACGCACGCGGGTGCACATCCACGCAGACGCACACATAGTTGCACCTGCTTAAAAGCACACACACAAGCACAAAACAAGACAGAAAACACTTACACCAACGATATAAAAACGAAAAATTGCAAAATATAATTAGCAAATTAGTGATAACCCCTATAGAGTGGGTAGATAAATTCGCCTATCAAAATCTGGAGTTGTGATGCTAAAGATAACATCAATCAATTAAATGACAAAGTTTTATCTATATTAGTTCTGTAAGTTTATCAACTGAAGCAATTCAAGTTGTTTAGATATAAAGTAAAACAATACGTGAAGTAAAGCCTGTCCATAATAAAATATTTCTATATATGAATTGAAAATGACAGCAAAATATTTATAATAATACGCCGTCTAAAATGACGGCAACATATATATTGATGGACCTGCTATTGAGTATCGTATATTAAGACGTAAGAAAAAGAAAACAAAACCCTGAGCGCAACAGGAGCTGTATATATTCTTCACTACTCAGTAACATAATTGTTGCAAAAAAATAAATAAATAAACAAATAAAAAAAAACACTGTTAAAGAGTAAACACGCGGCAAGAAATTTAATAACTGGTAGTAAAGTGTATAAACTGAGCCAACACTGCCTCGCTATTGTCTCTCTGTCTCCATAAGCATGAATGAAGGAACACACACACAAAAAAAAATCAATACACAACGGGTTTTATTATAAGTGAGAGGGTTGTTTAGAAGATAAAGCCCGATTTTAGAAACAATTGTTTTCCCTTGAATTAATGTTTAGTCAAAATAGAAGCCCTAAACATCTTCACATTTCTGCCATCGGGTTACAAGGTTATCCATGTCTTTACGATAAAGCACTTAAGGCTTAGACACCAGGAAATATTTAAATTTAGTTTCTGCATTTATAAACGAATATTTTGGGCGGGCGGAGGTACCAATTTTGTCAAAATGCTTGAAAAGTGGTAGTCTCGTATCCTATGGCGGTGAGCTTCTGCAGTGTCATCCTTGGAACATGTGACCGAGTATCGTCAAAGCAAAACAAACTCGTCGATTAACCAGTACCGCTGGCATTTTGCTTGATTGGATGTGCATTTTATTCAGTTTCTGGCAGTAGACTTCATGCACTGGCTAGATTACAGAAAGCTGTCATGGATGCCGCCAATTACAGGCCACCAGCCTGTCACCATAAAGTTCTGTTAGGGGCAATTTCAGTTTTAGCGTTTCAGTGCTTAATCAAGCTCAAGCTCAAGCTATTGAGCCGACTGTTTACGATTGTCATAAAAAACATTTATATTATCATGTCACTATTTGATCAAGAAATACATCATTCAAATTTCGGAACATCAAACATACTTCAAAACGTCGAACTTCGACTTTCACCGAGTTCACGTGGAACCCATTTATAGAGTTTCTTCACCTTGCCAATTCTTTTGAGATGGTCTAATATTATTTAAATGCTAAAACCCATTATCTGAGACATTTGACACTTTGGCGTTGGTTTTATTCAAATAGCAGTTTTAGATGATGATGTATGTCCTATCATACTTAAGAACTTAAAGAATCATATCCCTACTGAAAGACTTCAGAAACCAGCACCATACTGTCCGATCACAAGTTGATCCTTTACACCATGCTTTGTTAACTTCAGCAGCAGTTTGAGAAGCATTACGACGAAGCTTCAACTCATACAGAAAAATAAATGCATCTTCTTTGAAGTTCAAGCTGAGGGATTGTATCACGTTTTAAGTTAAAGTTTGAAAGAGATTGATATAAAATTAACAAAGAGAACACTTTAATCATTAAGGATGAATAATATCTTTTTGTTCAAATATTATAACATATTATAATAACACATATGTATCCTAAAATTAGACATTATTTTCCGAACAACTTCATATTTAACAACGGATAAACAGTTACCTCCGAATATTGAATCATTTTTAATCTTTGACAAAATATAAAAAGGATTAAACCCAGCAATACTTTATTAAATTAAAAATCCAATCACTGTCTTTTATTGGGCTTTAAACGTGGTTCAAATAAGAATTTGTCGGACAGAAATGAAAACTAACATTCAAGGAATTAGCAAAGGGTTCCATAAAAATACCAGTTACAAAGAAAACGTTAGAACGCCCGACGCACACGAACACATGCAGCAGATGTCTTGCAAGCGTTCCCGCGTGCGACAACACGTGTGTAAAGACATAAAGCAAAATACTTTGTACAATTTTCTCTTTTTCTGTGTAGTTAATTGGGGCAGCTTATCTTGCTGATATGCATGATGGGATTGGAGCAGATCGCATCGTCCATTTCTCTTTCCCGTCACCATGATTAGAAGCAACAACGTAAAAACAATTCTCGTCCTCTCGTTACAAAAACGAAGACAAGAGAACTGGTTTCGCTTCCAAATTGACCGCGTATTATTTTGTGTTTATAGCCCAGCGTGGCTTCAGCTATTAAATCTCGTCTGCCGTCTTGCGTTCTGTCTCCAGCGCGGAGAAAGGCACATCGTCTGTTATTTTCTCATTAATATAACAGTCCCTGGGGAAGAGTCGTCGAAAGCAGACTCCGTGTTAGAGAGTTTATTCAACAAAGCGGAAATCCAAAGTAATCAAGCGATGCCTGAAAACAGACGAAGAATTTCAGTAAATGTTGTCTCATAAAATGCAGTGCGTGTGAGCTGATTTCTTCCATAGGCAGAGCCGATGAACTGATCGCCAGTCCGTGCAGGTTTTCATGTGTGTACGCAGGGTTTTCAACGATGCGGCTGGGTAAAGATACTTTAAAATGTTAAGCGTGCATATGACACTGTTTCATGTTCAATGCATCTTCGTTCAACCATGTGAATTTATAAATAAAGTAAGATTTTCCAGAAATAAACATACATACGTACTTATATACAAAATTATTCTTATAGAACACTGGTTTTCCAGTGTTTATCTTTACGTATTTGCATCGCTAAAATTGAAATTGAAAGATGATTAAAGGCAGCGGAAAAAATTCATGGCCCATCCAAAATGGCACTTGAAAATTGGTCATTTGACCCGATTCGTTTTCAGCACTGTGTGTGTGTGTGTGTGTGTGTGTGTTTTACCTTATTAAAAGAATAGATATTTTTGGCATGTACCGCCACTTTTTTTTTTTTTTTTTTTTGCTAAGTGCATAGCATGATGAAAAAAAATAGCATGTTGAAAACAAGGTTTTATTTTCAAAATGTTTATGCTATTATTACGAAGAAAAAATAAAATATTTTGATTACTTTTTAAAATTCTTTCTAGCACTTACAAAATTAAAAATCTTTTCTTTTTGCGTCAGCCGTGGGTGAAAGGTAATAGATTTAAGAAATTTAGCGTCTTCTTTTTTTTTTTTTGCGGGAAGAAAAAAAAAAAAAACACACTTTGGAAATTATAGCAAAAATCATATAACTGTCGGATTTTAATCAGATTTTCAGGATTTATTCACAAATTAATTAAATTATTTTCATCTTTTTACTTTAGAAAATCTTTATAACTTTTTACAGCTGTTACATCCACTTAATTTTATATTTCAAGGAATTAAATTTTGATCCAACTATTTTTTATTATATGAGTTAAAAGCAGAACAATATTTTTTACTCATTTGTGGTACAGTGGATATCGGCTCGGAACGAGAAACCGGGGAGCCGAGTTCGAATTCCAGCTGAATCCATTGTATTCACTTACGCGCAATTACCCTTGGGAAAGGTATTAATCCGTCTCTTCCTTCCAGTTATGGGTTAAATAACAGGACAGATTGGGTTCTATAGCCTTGGTCGGCAACCAGTCTACCGCAGAAAGCAATGGCAACCTACTGCGGGATAATCTTCTGCCCAGTCAGTCATGTCTCTTTCGAGACATGATCGCCCAAGCGTGTATCACGTATGGCACTTAACTGACTGACTGAATATCTGTTCCGAATTGTAAATTTAAAAAATGCAATAAATCTGACATTATTTAATTAGAAAAGCCTTTAATTGCTTTTATAAATATGATATATTAAAGAAACCATTGAAAGCTTAATAGAAAGCATCGCGCACCAAGATTTTTAAAAGAATTTTTAATTTTTTTGTAAGGACAGTTGACCACACGCGACCTTATCAAAAAATAAGAGCGATAATTACATTTCATTTAAAGCCAAAATTTCCAAACACAATAAAACATTACATTACACAGAATATTTAATTAAATTTTAACATTACTAAGTCCTTAAAAATTATATAAAACCGCAATCACGTCATTTTTTCAAATTATGTTAAACAGATAAAGTCTAGGTAAACCAACATTAGGTATGTCATCACGTCGTCAAACAAATAAACATGGCTACTGTCGGTGTAAAACACAGCTACTGTTTAAAAATATAATTTCTCCGACATTTTTAACTTAAATAATAATTGTTTCAAATGAGAATAATTATACTTTAAATCAGCCAATATTCTTCAAATACAGTTTCAAAAAACTATATTCTATTTTAACAAGATTTTTACGACCAAAACGAAAAAAAAGTAGAAGATACTGAAGAAGAAGAAAAAGAAAATCGATTCCAATCAATGTAATTTCTGTTTGAAATACAGCAAAGTATTTTTTTACTAGTAAATTTAACCCATTAGCTTTCAATTAAAGCTAAAATAAAAGCTTAAAGAAAAAAATTCATTTATAACTTTAGGTATTGCGATTTTTGCGTACTTCTATATCTATTAAATTTATAGGTCATTTTTTAATATGCGTGTAACTTTTGCAAAGATGACAGAATATGCTTAATTAATAGGTATAATAAAATGACTTCCATAAAATATCTGAAACAAAACATGTAACATGAAAACCAGTTGGATATTTAGATTTTATTGTTGTTAATGTCTTGTTCAGTAAGGATATCATCAGAGCAAGAAGTGAAAAATCGTTATCTTGACAATTTTGCAAATTATAAACGCTGCGGTTAATTTTAACATTTTTGAAAATTTAACAGTTAATAAAATTGAAAATAAATATCTGAAAAAAATCGTCAAACTTGTACAGAAAAGAATGTTAAAGCAAATTGTAAAAATCTGATAATTGCGTGAAGGGAAATAAAATAAAGTTGTGTTAAAAAATAAATCGCATATATCTCAGGAATAGTCAATACATAGAACATTTATGATAGTATTGTTCTTTGTTTCAAACTGAGCAACAACTAGTCTGAGTGAATTAAAAACAAAAACAAAAAAGGAAAAAAAAGAAACAAAAAAACAAATCAAACAAACAAACAAAAAAGAAAAAACAAAAATGAAGCAAAAAAAACAACAACGAAGTAAAAAACAACAACGAAGCAAAAAACAACAACGAAGCAAAAACAAAACAAAAAAAACAACGAAGCAAAAACAAAACAAAAAAAACAACGAAGCAAAAACAAAACAAAAAAAACAACGAAGCAAAAACAAAACAAAAAAAACAACGAAGCAAAAACAAAACAAAAAAAACAACGAAGCAAAAACAAAACAAAAAAAAACAACGAAGCAAAAACAAAACAAAAAAAACAACGAAGCAAAAACAAAACAAAAAAAACAACGAAGCAAAAACAAAACAAAAAAAACAACGAAGCAAAAAAAAAACAAAAAACAACAACGAAGCAAAAAACAACAACGAAGCAAAAAACAACAACGAAGCAAAAAAACAACAACGAAGCAAAAAAACAACAACGAAGCAAAAAAACAACAACGAAGCAAAAAAACAACAACGAAGCAAAAAAACAACAACGAAGCAAAAAAACAACAACGAAGCAAAAAAACAACAACGAAGCAAAAAAACAACAACGAAGGCAAAAAAACAACAACGAAGGAAAAACCAAAAAAAAAAAAAGAAGAAAAAGAAAACCTCGAAAAAACAGAAGCATTCTCACTTGGTGAAGCAATCTACTTAATTCCTGTTCGTTTATCACTCCGTTGTCTTTTTTCTCAGACTCTTTAACAGTCAGTAAACCCATCCGCCTAGATGATTGTTTTATTGCCTTTTATTTCCCTCCTGTCACAATTGATAGTCTGGGTTTAGACTTATTTAGATCTATCCCTACCCACAGTGTCAATCGTGACAGGATTATATATATATATATAGTAAAGTAGAATCCTTGAAATTTGGCACAGTTAACTCCAAAGAGAACTCAATGCTAAAATTTGTTGTTAAATTTAACCGAGTATTATAATCAAGAAACAAAAATTGCATAATTTTACAAATCCATTGGTAATATTATATTTGGTCTGACGTGAGGTGGGAGCCGCGAAATATAATAATACCAATGGATTTGTAAAAATACCCAACTTGCTGCCTAGATACACTCAATTTAAATTACATGATGCCGCAGCATTAAATGATCCTAACACCAAGAAATTTCAATGGAACCTCATTAAACGTCAAATGCACACAGCCAAACAGGAATTACAACAAATCAACACTGAAATTGTACATATTAAAGGAATCTTACAGTCTTCTACCACAAATGAAAAATTCAAGGAAATATTGGATTTATTATACAACACAACACAAAAGGAACATGCATCCCATAAACAAGTCATCCAAAAAAAGCTAAACAAATTATATAAAGGAAAAATACTTTTATCAAACATCAATGACAACTTCATTAACCTATCGGATTACCAACTTACTCCAGATGAAATAGAATTCCTTAATCTCGGACCAAATTTTCATGTCGCACAGAAACCTAATTCAATGTTTAAACAAATGGAAATTGAAGCGTTATACCAACAAATACTTCAACTCGAACAGAACAACCATATTACTACACAGGTAGGCTTAAAAGAATTACTCAAAGCTGAATCAATCAAACACCGTTACCATAAAAATCCTAATGATATTATAAATACGCCTCTCATAAAAGCAGCCACACATCTTAAAAATAAAAATATTGTTATCCGACGTGCCGATAAAACCAATACATTTATTATTTTAAACAGACAGGAATATCACTCCAAATTACAGGCCATTCTGGACGATCACAATAAATTTAAAAAATTAACTAGTAATACCACCACCCAACTTAAAAAACACATTAATAAACTTATTACTGCAAACAATGCAAACAATGCTGATCTATAAATGGATCCTATAAACTTCAAAAGATTATAGGTGACTATCAGCCCGGCTACCTTTATGGAAATGTAAAAATCCATAAAAAAGATCATCCCCCTCCGACCTATCATTTCTCAAATACCCACACCAATATATAACCTTTCCAAAACACTTAAACTAATTACTCCCTATCTTCCTGGTAAATATAGTATTAATTCCAGGGACGAATTTTTACAGATTCTCCATTCCGTAAAACCTAAGAATCAAATAATTGCATCTTTGGATGTCCAAAACTTATTCACAAATGTTCCCGTCCACGAAACAATTGACATCATTATCCGTGATGTATACAATCATGCTACTCTCCCATCAATCAATATTAAACCCACGATATTAAAAAAACTATTATTAGCACGCACCACACAAGTACCCTTTCACGATCCCTTGTGCAATATTTATACACAAATAGATGGTATTGCGATGGGATCTCCTTTCGGTCCCGTCTTTTCTAATTATTATATGGCAAATCTAGAAAATAAAATAATTAATGACAACAATAAACCCTCTATATATGTAAGATACATAGATGACATCTTTGTTTTAGCTAAGAATATCGATCAAATTACATATCTTAAAAACAAATTTGAAAGTCACTCCGTCCTCAAATTTACATTAGAACTTAATGTTAATAACAAACTCCCATTCCTTGATGTATTCAATGATTCTAGCACACAAATTTACTACTTCTCTATATAGGAAACCAACTGGCATAAATTCGTGTCTTAATTATTATAGTGAATGCCCCCAACGATATAAGTTAGCTGTTATAAAAAAACTTACTTCAACGCACACAAATGATATCTTTCAAATCTATATTTTATAAAGAATTACACAACATTAAGCAAACACTAGTCAATAATGGATTTCCTAACTCCGTTATTGATCAACAAATTAAAAAGTCTCTCAACAAAATTAACAATAGCTCTAACAATAATGATAATATTAATAATAATGGTTTACATCAAAATAAACATAACACTATTAACTTATACTATTGCAACCAAATACATAATTATAAACAAGATGAAAAAAATCTCAAAAACATAATACGTAGAAATGTTAAACCTGTGGAAAGTAATAATCAAATTAAACTCATTATATATTATAAAAAGTTTAAAACTATTGACTTCATAGTCTATAATAACCCAACAAGCACAAAACTAAATTCTCTACAAAAAACCAATGTAGTGTACCAATTTACATGCCCATTCAGAGATTGCATCTCTGATACTAATAAAAAACCTAGTACATATATTGGTTTTACTACAACCACACTCTCCCGTAGACTTACATGTCATCTTTCTGATCAGAGTACTATTAAACAACATTTCTCTGAAAAACATAAACATGTAGGTAATATCAGACAGATTTTGGTCAACAATACGGTGATCCTTACTCATACACACAGTAAGAGGAACCTGCAGATATTGGAGGCCATGTACATCAAATCTAAACAACCAATACTCAATAAAATAAACTTTAAATCCGGAAATAACATATTACATTGCATTTGACTACATGGTTTTGTTGTCATTTTGCGCTATCACGCGGTGTGACGTCATAAAACCGCATCGCAAATGTAAGAACTGCGTTTATTATTTTTGGTAACTATTGCTGTTGCCAAGCGGAGTTTTATGTCAACACAAAATAAAATCGTCGGTGATGGTGGATTTTATAATTTTTCAGTCTAAACAACATCTCTGAAGATGGCTCATGTGAGCCGAAAGTTTAGAAGAAAACCAATAAATAATTATCCAAATGTTGTAAAATTTTTGTCTTTATTTTCAACTGAAATTAAAACAAAAATACGACGTTTAGAACGGCTCATGATTAAACATAATAGACATTCATTGTCTCTTATATTTAACAGCATATGTTTAGAAAATTACTTGCTGCCTAGATACTCTCTCTCTCTATATATATATATATATAAACTTAACACGATACTCGTTTCGAAAAACCTTTCGCGGAAGGAAAAATGGTTGTAAAAAAAGAAAGAGCTAAGCACATGAACGTCAGCCAAAGCGATTTGGACCGAGCCAGTACGTAGCCAAAAGAAAAAACCCGGGACGAGTAATCTAACAAAAAAAAAAAACGCTCAATACGTAAGCAGAGCAGAAAAAGTAAACTAACCTAGTGAGCTCACTAAGTTAATTTACTATATATATATATATATATATATATATATATACATACACACACACACACACACAACGGTCTTTATCAGAGAGCATAATTCAAATTTTATTAAATCGTTTTATCTGGATATAATTTAATATTGAAAAAAATTATATTAAATAGATATTATAAATTATTATCTCAGTCAGCCAAAGTTATATATAACTTGAATTGAATCGTGAAATTAATTTTAAAAATTTTATAACATTTCACCTCATTGGAAACAATTTTGAACATTCAAGGTTCACAATCAAACTTTTAATAGCAACTGTTACATATCTACTTAGAAGCCTTGTTAACTTTTCCAGAAAAATTAAACAGCTAGCCGAGTTCAAATTACAGGCTAGCCTATTGCGTTCAGAGGTATGTGTCATTTTCTGTTCACCTCAGTTATGGATTAAAGAGCAGAATAGACTAGAAACTCTCGCCCCAATTTAAGATGAAGAAAAATCTGAATTGTGGAGAAACAACGTTTATCTTTCTAAAGAATACACGGTAATTCACAGATGATAAAGTAAAGCAAACTAGGGAGAGCCATGATCACGTAAGTCATGAAGACATTAAGAAAAGTAATTTTAAAAAATAAGATTCTAAGCTCTATAGAAAATACAACTAACTTTTTCAGAAAGAAGAAATTAAAACCATTGCTGCTTTCCGTAAAACCTGCAATGTAATTTTTTTTTTAATCATATCACCCCGAGCAAGGCGGTAACGCCACTGAAGCGCAGGGGGCTACGTAGGAGTGAAAAGATTGGAAAAGAGAAAGCCGGAAACCACATCCGAAACAAGGAACAAGGGATGAGCCTCTTCACCTGTTCAATAGACGTGGGTGGAGTGTGAACCGGGCGATAGTTTAGTCTATCTACTCCAATTGAATATGAGGTTTATATCGTAATGATTTAATGTGCCTATTTAACAAAAAGGAAAAAGAAAAGAAAATTAATAGAGTAGATTACGAAACGAAAAAATGCATCCCACTGGCTTAAATTTGATATCATTATTTTCAAGTTTTCATCTCTATGTCATCACAATCATAGGTTGTTTTAAAATTGGTAAATACAACATGGTTCTTCTACGGATAATAAAAATCTACTTTTATTTTAATGTAAAAGCCTAAAATTTGCACATAAGCGTTTAAGCAAAATTAAGGATGAAAAAAAAGAATTAACTCATGCTTCCCACGAATACTTGGATAGCAAAAATAAAAAAATAAAAAATAGAAAAATAAAAAAAATTAAAAAAAAATTAAAAAAATGGCTGGGTAAAACTTCGTAGCCCCAGTATTTGTCTATACTTCTAAGATAATGTAATAGTTACATGATTTACATTCTTCGGACTGTTGTTCTCATCTTTATTGATTGCCATGTTTACAACATTTCGGCCGTTGTATGCTTCGGCCTTCTTCAGATGCTAGGAACTTTGAACTTAACCCTTTATTTCGATCACTTGGGTGTATCATTCTCGCTCCATATGCGATGTTACTTCAGGATACCACGTATTTATCCCTTTAATTCAACTCGTTATTTGTTCACAAATGCTGTAACCTAGTATTGAACTCTCAACTCTTTGGGCCAAGTCACTGGAACCAACCAAATCACTAAGGTAACTTAGGGAGTTGAGTTAAAGTAAGATAACTACATATTCTCCGGAAGTGGCATCGCACATGGAATCAGAATGATATACCCTAGTGATCAATATAATGTTCCTAACCCTATTCCCGAAATATTTCTCATTTGCCGCCTTTCAGCGAACGGTTCGCCTCCGCGCGAGACTAGATCTCTCTTTCACTATTGCATCGAACTGACTAAATTAGCGAGCGTATATCCACCCTCCACCCAACAAACAAATACAAGGTGAAATGGCTAAATTGTCATCCGAATTACACAAAAATGAAAACAACACTGGCATCTCGTTTTAACAGATATATTTACCAAAATGACACAAAAATACCTTGAAATACTAAAGAGTAAATTTATTTAATAAAATCGCCATTGATTTCAACCATGACCTCCAGATGATTTCTGAATCTCCTGCATCTCTTCTGGACAGTCTCCTTGTTTCAGTTGGTAAATGCTGCTATAATCCTTGCCTTCAGGATGTTACGAAGTGTTTTGTTGGTGTCTTGCTAAACTTTGCCCTAAACATAATAATGAAGGGGGTTGCAGTCTGGGGAGTTAGGTGGTCAGATGTAAACAACGATGTGGTCGCAGAAATGGTCTGACAGCAAAACTGGGTTATCCTGCTTGTTTAACATGATGCAGAAACCTGTTGCCAGACAGTCTTCCAGTAGCCATCCTCTTTACCCAGTGCAGCACTACCCCCAAGGTACTTGATGTAGGCCTTCATGTTGAGTTTGCATCGCGGTATGAGATGCATAGAGGCATAACGTCGTGATCACTCCAAACACTATGATGCTGACTGGTGATATCATCCAACTCTTTCCGAATTCTCTACACTGTCATCAAATTGACACCCAAACACTGAAATATTCATGCTGAAGCTTTCGGTGTGAATGCCAAGCAGAAAAACATATTTCCTAATTTATGGGAAATAAAATTACGTAGTGGTGCTTTATTTCTCTCAGACTGAACCCAACTAATCTTACTCTACTGTGCGGTCGACAAAATAAAGAAAAATATGCGCGAAAGTAAAGATATGAAATGACGTTAATTTACCCATCACACCCTGTAGTGTCTCGTAGCAGAGCCGTAGCTGATGCTAAAAAAACACCGGGCACAGAAATTTGCCCGGATTTATTAGTTGACAATGTGATGACGTCATCAGTGTCATCCGTTTCCAGAAACTATGATTTTTGCGGATTTTTTCGGCTATTCCAATGGAAATTAGGCACAGAACATGAACGAAAGCAGGAAATCGGATTCGGACTTTTTGAGTATGACCAGTCTTTTCTCCCAAAATTAATAAATAAACAGATTTTTACTGCGTTCATTCGGATGTTTTGTTTTGTTCTTTCTTTCTTTCTTTCTTCGTGAATTGTTTAGTTTGATTTCTGACAAATCTTTTTTCCTTGCCCGGATTTTCACTATGATTGCACGGATCGGCCCGGACCCGTGTGTGCCCGGTAGTCAGATACGGCCATGTCTCGGAGTATCTATCTATCAAATTCTGTGACTTCTGTCCGTCCATCATACTCTTTAAATTTAAAAGCAAGTAATGAAAATGATGTAAATTCCGATAGTGGGCCACGAACGAATAACTCGGACAACGGATAATAGGTTTAACATACTGTATATAACAAAGAAAATATAACTACAAGAGTGGCAGTAAGCCACGCCTACCTGGCGGGCTGCTCCCGGAACTACTACTCGGAGAGTATAAACCTTATGGTTTAAATAATGACTGGAAGAGTTCATAAGTGTCAGTAGGTACGCACCATAAACAGTAAAATTAAAAGAAAAATAAAACTGGTTTGCGAAATTGAACGAAACGTAGAGTTTGTAAATCTCGACAAAAAATTTAACGATATCTTCAACAATACTAAATTCTGTGAGAATTTCAACACATGTCAGTGTGTTGTGATAATATCTAGTACTTTTAAAAGTCTTTTTAAACATGGGGGGTTTGTCTGAATGTTTGAATGAAGTGGAATTCATTTCCATCTATGTAAAGATGCAGATACTATAAAAAATTCATTTGAACGGATCTTTTTGTTTGTTAAAGTTATCGATGTTTAATACTATATTTGGCCTGACACGCATATGACTTAGTATTCGCACTTAGCTGTCTGTTGACAATAAATATTCAATACACATAAAAGGTAAAATATTAAACACTAAATTGAAATATTGCGAATGATTTTTGTCTCGAGCTAATATTGATAGAACAATGGGATAACAGAACACGAACTAAAACGTTTTGACCATCTTATCCTTATAAACTGTTTACATAATTAGAATGAAGAATATACAATGTTTAGAGATTTTATCCAAAGACGGTCCCCTGCACCAATGCAACTATTGGGATGCGATTTTTAATTAATAATATAAGATTAAATTTACGTGGTTATTCGAATATTTCCCGAGGAGTAATCCCCACAAAATCATCGTTCTAACTTTTTATGGAAATAACACCGGAAACAATATTTTCATTACGCGACTAGAAGTCAAGATGACCAGAACCTGATAGATGATCTCTCCTATGACCGAATTTTAATATCTCAATGGGAGGTAATTATAGTAAAAATTACCTGTAAGATTTATGTTCGTAAATTTGTCAAAAAATTTACAGACCAATTTTTTGAATTTTGATAATGAAAGAAAAATCTACACCAACCGATTCTTCTTCTTCGAAGTTAAGATATAGAACCAACAAAACGCTTATTATAATTCGAACCGATAGGCGATTAAGGTTAATAAATTTGAAGCTTTTAAGACTAGTGCGTGTATATATTTCATTCAACTGAAAAAAGCAGTTTTAAGTTTGTTTCATAATTAATTTTAGAATGTACCGTCTCACTTGAAATAGTGAATATTAAAAATTTGATTTCCTCTAAGAAAATATACTGATGTAATTTCATAGCAACATGAAAAGAAAAAGATCCGGAGAAATAAATACAAAATAAAAAGAAATGAAAAATCCTTAGAAAGAACTTAACAAGAACCGTAGATTCTTACCTAACAAGACCGTGAAATAATTCGATGTACTTTATGTGATCGACCTGATTTGTTAGTTCAAGAACTCTAATAAAATTGAAACAATGAATAGTTATTTGTATGCGCATTTTATTAATATATTTCGATTGTGCTTTTAGAAGATAAATAGTTTAAACTATGAGGTTCGCGAAATATCTAGTCGTGCCGATATTTTGCAGTTGAAGTTCGACTTTATTAATATATGAAGAAATATCAAGTTAAAATGATAAACATGAATGTCGTTTTTGCTAGAGGCAATTCCAGTTCATCTTGCTAGAAAAATGAACCATAAAAATTAAAGCACTTTCCCCTTATTTTGTAACATTAAAGAATAACAAGTATATTCAGACATTCATACGACAAAAGTCTCTTAACATCTGTTGGTACTTTTATCTGCACAAAGATTCTGTTTCGGCTGCATGTACAAAGTAAATTTAAGTTTTTTTTCTGCTCAAATATAAAGTCAGCGCCGAGAGAAATAACGAGACAAGAGATTTGTTTATAATGAAAACCGGACGTGTTTTATTCTTTAACAATGAGAAAGTGCAGTTGTGAACAAAAGAGAATACTATTAAACTATATATCAAATATAAAAAAAACAATAAGATTTACAAAAAAAAACAAAAAAAAAAAGAGAACGTTTAGAAAATTTAAAAAAGCTAAAAAACCTTGTCTTCATATAATAATAATAATAATAATAATAATAATAATAATAATCGTTTGTCACTGTATCTTAGTCAATTAAAGTTCGAAAGGAAGGTAAACAAGTGAAAAAGAAGCGTCATGGCAGCACCCTCTGGCGGTCAAAATTGGAACGTTAGCGAGTAAATAGAGAGGAAAAAAGTCATCACTTCCGGCGGCGAGCCCTCGGTCGTTGTAATCCCGACAGAGCCAGAGACTCGCAACAAAACGTGAAAAACAACAGCACCACAGACGAGATGTGGGTCCTTTCAAATTCGCATACAGACAGGCAGGCAGTGAAAAGGAAACTCGCCTGTAGCCATTGGGATATCAAATAAAAGGAATCTGCTGACGACAGTAAATAGTGTATTCATATGCACGACGTACACACTGCAGTAACGTTAAAGATGAAAAAACACGGAAGAAATAATAACAATACTTTTTCAACAGAAGAACCTAAATCTACTTCCTACTTTAAAGGCGGTATCATGTTTGGACGGATGGATTTTTAAAAAATCATATTTCAGATTTTCTTTTTTAATGTTACTCTTTTCCAATTTGTTTTGATTAGTTTTATTGTGTTTTGTTTATCGTGTTTTTTTTAGCTTTATTTTCTCTCTCTCTCTCCCAATACAGAAGAGTTCCTATTATGAACTCTTCAGTACGGAACAAAATGGAAGGCGCCTGATTTTCATAGACGGTTTCAATGTGTATCGCATCTTTTTATTTATCAGACCTGTTCTTCCAAACATTCAAACATCCTCTTTGTCCTTGCTTTATCAATAGCGATAGTTACAACACTCATTCTTTTCTTCTGTTGTTGTTATCTCCCTTTATTTCCTCTTCTCATTCGAAAATTTTAAAGCTTTATTTTCATTTTAATTCTATTTCATTCAAAATTGAAAAGCCAGAAAATAAACAAATATGTGCAATAAAAACAATCCAAGTTAAAAAATCGAATAATCCATAATTTTACAGGTAGGATATTTAAAAAATGTTATTCCGTTTTAACATGTAATAAAGATAATCAATGAATATTTCGGTTTTCCCTTTTCCTCGCTATTGTCGTACCAGAGTTGCATTTATTAAATAATATTTGTATGTTTTGTATTTATTTCATTTTTTAAATATTATCAGCATCATCATTGTTTAGATACCTTCTCAATATACTGACCATATTATCATCACTACTTCCTACATATTATAGAAATATCTAAGCGCGATACTCTGTTATTTCAGTTAAATTATTTGTACATATTTATTCGTACTTATTTGTATCGTGTTAATACATTGAAAAATTACTTATTTTTCTTTTCTGAATATATTTGAGGGTTTTGTAAAAATTTGTTTGGGAATGTTTCCGACAAATTTTTGGTGCTTCCGTCTTCGTCTGCTTCCTTCATAGATACTTTCCGGTTGGCCTTGCATTTTTTTTCTTTTTTTTTTTTGTTAAAGAAAAAAATCATCGTTAAATGTCTTCTCATGAACTGATGCAGAATATTAGCACTACCATTGTTCTTAACCGTTATTAATATTTAGTGAAATGTTGACGAATTAGGGCGTGCTACACGATCGTTTCACTGACCAATGAGATAGAGTTGACATGAATTTGATTAAAAACGTATTTAAAGTATTAATAAAAAAAAAAGATATTGCAAATATTTGAATTTATTGACCAACTTTTCATGAATCATTTTAAGTTAGAAACGTTTAAGACTTGCAGGAAACAAAGAAAAGTGTCTTAACATCATTTTTCTCATGCTTCTAAAATCCGTGCAAAAGAACTGCTCATTATTAACCTCTCTCTCTCTCTATATATATATATATATATATATTTCTTTTTGTAATTGTATTTGCCAAAACTAAAATCATGCAAAATTTAGATTCTACTAGTAAAAATATATTTTATTTTGAGCAAATATACTAAGATATGTTAACGGCGCGAAAAGAAAATTCTGCTTGGCAAGTTAATTTCGATCGCTTGGCACTAATATCCTTAAAAAAAAAAAACAAACAAAAAAAAAAAAACACAAACCCATTCATTTTCCTATCCCCACCAGTTATTGATTAAACAGCAGAGTAGATGAGCTCTGTAACTTAAAGTGACAACTACCTAAGGAAAATGAATACTCTGAAATATATAATCTAATCTAAATCTAAACTTATTTATAAATGGAACTTTGTCTCTGTGTGTGTGTCCGTTACCTATAGACTCTGAAACGGCTGAATTAATTTTTTTGAAATTTTCTCGGAACGAGAAACCAGGGAGCCGAGTTCGAATTCCAGTTGAATCCATTGTATTCACTTACGCGCAAATACCCTTGGGAAAGGTATTAATCTGTCTCTTCCTTCCAGTTATGGGTTAAATAGCAAGACAGATTGGGTTCTATAGCCTTGGTCGGCAAGCAGTCTGCCGCAGAAAGCAATGGAAACCTACTGCGGGGTAATGTTCTGTCCAGTCAGTCATGTCTCTTTCGAGACATGATCGCCCAAGCATGTTTAACGTAAGGCACTTAACTGACTGACTATAAGCGTCTGTATTTTTTTTTTCAGCTCTTTTATTAAGATTCTTGCTTCAGGTTTGGCTCTAAGTAAGTAGAATTGTAGTTCTTAGTTCTCAGCCATGATACCATTTACTCAGAGGACTTATTTAGCCTTCAAAATTCAGTTTACGACGAAAAAGACTTATTTGATATCGATACCAGGAAATCAAAATTCGACTTACACCCATTCATTTTTCTTTCAGTCTATGGTTTTGCTTTAACTGGAAACAACTATTGCTTTTTAGTTATTCGTTCCCACGTCCAAAGAATCTGAGCTCCAGAACCATGGATTAGTTTTAAAGCTTTCATTGCACCCGAGCAACGCCGGGCTATACTGCTAGTATAATATAAAATAAAAGCGCGCAACAACGGCAACACCCAGAGACGAGAGTTTGTTAGGCGCAAATGACCTGACGATTGCACCGGAAAAAATAATTAAAGTGAAAACTAACAGGCGACAATGTTCACTTTTATCTTTACACACACTATCCCTGATACTGAGCACTTTTATCCATAAATTTAGCGTAGCTTGAAACTATATATTTTAAATCCCAGAAGGAAAATATGTAGGTAAAATCCTCCAAAACAAGATTGTGTTAACATTAATTTTATTAATATTAAAATGATCCAGGTGGTAGGCTCGATGTAAATAATCTAAACTTATTTATAAATCGAACTTTGTGTGTGTGCGTGTCCGTTACCTATAGACTCCGAAACGGCTGAACTGATTTTCTTGAAAATTTACACAGTTGTACTATAGCGTCTGCGAGTGTTCTTAGCTAGGTTTTGTGTCGAGGTACGCCCGATAAATATCGAAAATCGATAATCGAAAAAATCGGGTTACAGAAGGAGTGGTCCGACTTAAATTTGATATACTGATAAACAAAGATATAAGAAACGATATTCAGAAGTTTCAAGGTTGCAGTTCTTACAATAGTGCAGACAATCGATAATAAAGGCAAGATGTTTGTGTGTGTCTGTTTATCTGTATGTATGTCCTTTATACAAATGCACAATTTTTATCCGATTCTCACCAAACTTCACACAAATATTCTTTAGGCTGAGTCTGAGCTCCAGGGCCATGGATTAGATTTAAAGCTTTCATTACACCGAGCAACGCCGGGCCATACTGCTAGTATCATGTGTTTACAGAGACAGATATGTTTAGTTGAAAAAAAAATCAAAATGACGTATCCTGATCAAAACCTACTTTTAAATTTACCTAAGGAATTTATCAGCAAATGCCACCGCAAGTCTAAATTTTTGAATTTTAATTTTAGCTTTTGATGTTACACCTTCCTATTAATAATCCAATACTAATCCCAGGGTAACAGATGCATTTTCTTATTTCCAAAAACTACAGTATTCTTTGGATACGGAATTTTATTTATTCCATCCATAACTACCCTGTGTGTGTGTGTGTGTGAGAGTATATATATGTAGTGACGTAAATTAATAAATATACATATGATCGTGCACATAGGTATAGTAGTATTATCCATGTGTTAAAACAGTGCTCAATGTATGAAAATATCTGTATTATATATATATATATATATATATATATATATATATATATATATATATATAGTCATCCGTATCACAGCTCATCAGTATGGTTAAACTCCTATTGCTTTTTTTACCCAGGATTGAAACCCGACCGAAATGGCGTCAGTCGGCGACTCTACCCCTGGGCTATGGGCGTTCAGTGGAAGTAGGCAAACTTTTTAGCGCATATCATTATACGTGCCCAATAGCTAGAGCGCTCTAATTCATTTCACTGAATGAGCGATGCGTACATGCCAGAGTAGCGACTGTTTATCAAAGTCTATTTTTCTAGAGTGCTCAATCAGGGTGTGAGAGCGTAATATATAATCCTAAGTTTATGGCACGACTCGGAGTTTCATGCGTTATGCAATCATCAAGTGCATATTTCAAACTGACAGTTTAATATATTTTGAAAGACGCACCTGATAATTGCATAACGCATATAACTCCGAGTCGAGTTCAAAATGTAGGATAATATGTATATTTATGGATATATATTTTTGCTCTGTTATACCGCATTGAGCGCTATTCTTTTCACACCTGATTAATATTTATATATTGCTCTATCTGCGCGTATACACACACACATGTATTTATACCTATACCTACAATGTAATCGTTATATTCATTTATACGCAAACACCCTTAAAAAATGTATGATTCTACCTATTCCGCCCCATAGGTTAAATAGTAAAAACTGTGTCACGAAGCTATTCTTATCTAAAAAGAATCTGGTTTTTATTAAGCTTCAATGAGTTGATAAGCCGTAGAAAACAAATTGATCAAAAGCTAAATTAGGTTCGTTAGATTTGGTAAACAAGATGAAACAAATAATGACAAGATGAAACGGGACACTTTAGCCTTGGAAACGAATTTCTTCATCTTCAGTAGAACTGTTATAGAAGGAATATACCAGCCTTTTTTTTAAAGTAACTAGTGAAAGTGTAAATTACATAAGCACAGACGGTATCTTGACTGGTTTCTGGATTTACACTAATCACAGAACGTTGACTTCGTTGAAATGACTGGACCCATTAATTTGCTTCCTCTCTAAATAGAATTTTTTAAAAATCCCTCAGCTCGATTAAATAAATAGATAACAAACAAATACTTTTCAGACAGAAAGAAAACTTTTTTAAATAGCTCTGTTATAGATGACCAGAAATAGCGTGATTCATTTGAATCATTCGCTAAGCTGTCATTGTTTTTTTTTTGTTTTTTTTTTGGTCACGCAATCCAATCAACACAGCACTAAAATTGTTCATCCCAGTTGTTACAACAATGCTTTTACTACTATTATTAAAACTACTTCATCTTTCCTTTATTCGCCACAAGTTTTTCTTTCAATTGGGTTTTAAAAAATGTGCACAGTTGCTGGATTTTTCACTGATTTTTTCCAAGAAAGATGTCGATGAAAAAAATTAATCACTGACACAAGATGTTAAGAGTCCTAGTTTTCTGGTGATATATTTGCTTTTCCCATGAAAAGGGTAGCAAATTTACTTATCGTTGAAATAACGTAACCATTTCATTATTATTACAAAGAAGCGTCAACAAATATTGGGCCCGATCAAAAAGGGACACCCTCTTTTCCTACTTAAAAAAAAGGTGCTTTTTTTTAAAATCATGTGAAACTGAGCATGACGAATAAAGTCACACAATCAATTAAGCAAACAAACACAAATAGAATGATATGGTTGCCAGTAAAAGAAAAAAGAAGTTAGCTACAAATTAGAGATGCCAAATCAAACAAATCCACGAGTACAAATATCCGGGTATGGTTTTAACAGAAGATAGAAAATTTGAAACCTAAAAGCAAAAAAAGTATTAATTAACACTTAAATGAATTTAGGGTTAATTAATTCTAATTAAAATTGAAAAGAAATAATTAAAATGGAAAAAAAAAATGAAGAGTTCACAATCATATCATTATGAGCTTGGCAGTTGTTTGGATAAATTTACATGTAGAATGATGAAGTGCTCGTAGCGTAATCACTAAGGTCAGTTAATTAAGTACCATACATGAGAAACGCTTGGGCGGTCATGTCTCTTTCCAACAGAAGATTTTCCCGCAGTAGTTTGTCATTACTTTTTTCGGTAGACTGATTGCCAGCCAAAGCAATAGAACCCAATCTGTTCTGCTACTTAACCTATAGGTTGAGGGAGAAGCAACAGATTAATAACTTTCTCAGGGGTATTTGCACATAAGTGAATGCAATGAATCTAACAGGAATTCGAACTCAGCTCTCTGATTTCTCTTTCTAAGCCAATATCTACTGCACCACAACGCGAATGTCCTATTCCGATTTAACAGGCTTTTAAGGGTAAGCGATCAGTCAGTTAAGTGCCATACGTGAAACACGTTTGGGCGATCATGTCTTTTTCGAGACATGACTGACTGGGCAGAAGATTATCCCGCAGTAGGTTGCCATTGCTTTCTGCGGTAGTCTGCTTGCCGAACAAGGCTATAGAACCCAATCTGTCCTGCTATTTAACCCATAACTGGAGGGAAGTGACGGATTAATACCTTTCCCAAGGGTATTTGTGCGTAAGTGAATGCAATGGATTCAACTGGAATTTGAACTCGGCTCCCCGGTTTCTCGTTCCGAGCCGATATCCACTGTACCACAACGCACATCTGGTAAGCGATACAAGCTCGAATTTCGTCGATAGCTTTACTTTTTTAAAGTTTTTTTTTAATTTCCGATCCGTTTTACTGATCTCTGAAGAAAATCTATAACGACAACTTGGACATTGATAACAAAAAAAAAAAAAAGAAAAAATATTAGGAATGAAAAAATATTAGGACTCAAAAATAATTTTAGATTTTATTCTTTCATTGAGATCTTAAATTCGGTCTTCATTAGAAAAATATATCCGCATCAAATCGTTCTGCAGAGATACTGTTGTAGAGCAGTTGATATCCCTGTAGTGCTCTCAAAGATGGAATGGTCTGTAGACCAAAATGGCTATACAATTAAAGATTAATAGTAGTCAGAAATTCGGAGCGTCATTGACAATCTGAAAGGATCGACTGCGTGCGTCTGTCGTTCCCTTTGTCCGGCTTTCTGCCTTCGGGCAGAGAGGAACCCAGACGCGGTAAAGTCTCGTCTGCGGAAAAAAAAACAGACAGTTATTTTGTCCGAGCTTACAGGCTCGGTTTTACCCACATGAATTGGCCTTGTGTCGCATCTACTTCCGGCTTCTGCCCACGCGGAGAGGTCGTAAATAATTTGGAGTGTCTTCGACGATTACTATCGGAGTGTACTCACTGCGACTCTAACAACTTAAATTCTCCTCTCTTCTTAATTCTTGTTGTTCTGTCTTATCTGTGTTTGTCTGGGTTGTACTTAATATCCATTAGCCAAGATATTGTGCTGTAGATACTTCAGCACACATTATCTGATATAATACTGCCACATTGGCGATACAACAGGTAGATGAAAAGTAATAATCTGGACGTGCAAAGTCAGAGGTGAATATGATGGGTTGGAAGAATAGAGTCCGATAAATTTCCGTTGTTTGTTCTAACACTTCCCAAAGAAATTTAATTTCTAAAATTACAATTATATTTTATTCGATTATAAACATACCATTATTTCCATTGACTTGTTACCACTTATCTTCGATACCTTTTGAACAAAATTCTGCAAGGTTTGATCTGAAAAGTTTTTCGATAAACCCTTTCTAATGAAAATGGGATTCAAAAGTTTTCGCCTTATAAGCGTTTTGTACGATCGAAAATAGTAGTTATCAGTTGGTGAAATGCCAGGCGAAATTGGCAGGTAGAGAAAAACAGATCAACTAAGTTCCAAAATATTTTCCTGTGTTATTATTGTTGTTTAAGACTTTGCATTGACATGTGGAAGAGTAACATTTCAGATTTTAATCCAATGTGTACACTACTACCGACGCGCAAAATTTAACTTAACTACAAATTTATTCTTAATTACGATGTATGATTAGTTGATTTCTTTAACAATACATCAACTCCTTATAGGTCATTTTATACCGAAATTTAATTTTGTTGAAGTTTTGAAATCATGAAAATATGATATATACATTATTTTGCCTTCACAATTAGATAAATAGTAGATTATGCTCTGTTATTTTACGTATACATGTTTGTGTGGACATAATTAGTAAAAGCAGTTATGTGTGTGTTTCATAGTGTAGTTTTGTTGAAGTTATATACAACAAAAACTAAAAAAAAACCCCACTAAACTAAAACAAAACCGAAACAAAAACTAAAAAAGAAAACAAAAACAAAAAACAAAAACTAAAAAAGAAAACAAAAACTAAAAAAAGAAAACAAAAACTAAAAAAGAAAACAAAAACTAAAAAAGAAAACAAAAACTAAAAAAGAAAACAAAAACTAAAAAAGAAAACAAAAACAAAAAAGAAAACAAAAACAAACAAAAAAAACTAAAAAAAACAAAAACAAAAACTAAAAAAAAAAAAAACAAAAACTAAAAAAAAAAACAAACAAAAACTAAAAAAAACAAACAAAAACTAAAAAAAACAAACAAAAACTAAAAAAAAAACAAACAAAAACTAAAAAAAACAAACAAAAACTAAAAAAACAAACAAAAACTAAAAAAAACAAACAAAAACTAAAAAAAACAAACAAAAACTAAAAAACAAACAAAAACTAAAAAACAAAAACTAAAAAACAAACAAACAAAAACTAAAAAAAAACTAAAAAAAACAAACAAAAACTAAAAAACAAACAAACAAAAACAAAAAAAACTAAAAAAAAAACAAAGAAAAACTAAAAAAAAACAAAAACTAAAAAAAAAAAAAAAAAACAAAAACTAAAAAACAAAAAAAACTAAACTAAAACACAAAAACAAAAAACATAAAAAAAAAACAAAAATAACAAAAAAAAAAACTAACAAAAGAAAAAAAATAAAACAACCAAGATCCCCACCCAAAAAAAAACCTCGCTCAGTGATGACCCGGATATAATTCGAGATTCTTTTATATGAAGAATTGCATGGAAAAATACTGATATAGGATTACATTTTTCTGGGAATATAAAAAAAACTTCTCTTGTGTTTTAATCATTAGTAACTTTTAGAACTGATAGAGTCAAAAATATTTTTTTAAATATAGATAGATTACGTTGAGATTCGAATTTACCATATGGAAATTGGGAAATAACTTTTTTTTATGTCAACAGTTTATCCGATTTCTTTGGCATCAGCTTTTTTATTTCAAAAGTAAATATTACACACGCACACAAAATATGTATGTTTCTCTTCTATGTACCGTGCCATTTCAGGATATAGGCAATCATGTCTTTTCACATTTCCCTATCCCTGGTCGCTCTTAATACCCCTTTTCCTGTTATCCCCGCTCCGTCATCCACCTTCTCAAGTCCATCAAGTATTGCTTTCCCTTGTCTCTCTTCCCTTCTATCCGTCCTGTGAGCATCAGGTTCTCCAAACCCTTTCTTCATAACATGTCTAAAAAATCTCTAGCTGCCTTTTCCTGATGTTAAGTATCAGTTTCCTTCTCGTGTGCATCCTCTCCAAAACCTCATCGCATAAAAAATGGCAATGTAATGCAGGAAAATCTACCCAATCAGCTATGTCTCTTTCAAGACATGATCGCTCAAACGTGCATTACGTATGACACATAACTCACTGATGAGACTGGCAACAAGATCTCATCAATGCACAATTGAATTGGCGAGATGTAACCGTTAGTTCTCTAACAATTTCTTTTCTCGATTGTAGAACACTCTTCCAACTTCATATTTTCCAGTGAACTTTTACCTTCAAAAATTTAAATACAATGCAAATTGTTATCTACTGTTTTCATTAGTTTTCTATTCTCTTCGCTCCCTAATGTTTGTGTTAATTTTTTTCTTCTTCCACACTAACTGACCTCTTGCATCTTAGTCGCTTCACAGCCTTGCGTGGGGTAATATGAGTAAAAAAAAAAAAAAAAAAAAAAAAAAAATCACAAAGCTAACGGATTCGTTTTTGAGATCTATTTGCTAAGTAATGTACTCACAAAATTGGTCCTCTTTTCAAGAGGACATTTTCTGAGAATGACGTCAAGCAGACATGCAGCTGCTTTCGTACTAACTTTCCTTCTGCTTCTTAAGAGAAATGAGCCTCTGTGAATGTCGAAGTTTGTTTTTACTTTGACAAAAGCACAGTCTCCAATCTCCTTTTATAGCAAAGGCTTAGGAAGAAAATATATTTGGAATCGATAACGTGGTACACTGGTTTTGAAATCGAGTCAACTTAGGGTGTCCATCTTATTGTCAGCAAGAGAGAGGAGTGTCTGCCTGCGGTGAGCTGTTTAGCCAATTACCTTCTGTTTTGGGTCTCTCTCTTTCCCACAGCTAATTGCCAATTATACGGGATTTATGAAAGAAAAATTATTCGGAGAATTTTCTTTTATCACTCTTGCTGCCAGGAAGAGGTGTGGGGGCTTAATTTCGGGGAGATATTTTCAGTTGATAATGGCAAACTTGGACGAGAAAATCCACAACATATATAGATTTCAAAGTTTATTTTGATCACTCACTACAACGTGCTGGAAAAATGATCGACTAATTCTACTGCCGCAGGATGTAGATGACGCCCTCTATTAAGTTTTATCTTTATAAGAGTCAGATTAGATCAAAACTGAGGCATCGTTGCCAGGTCTGGGCCGGAGATGCCTGATCCTTATTTGTCAGAGTTCAAAAATCTTGTAGGCCATGACTTATTCTTAAATCTCCAACCTCTCTCTGGAGATGCTGTGAAGAAACACAAATTACCAGTTACTCTAGAGGTGAAAGCAATGCTGTTGGTTACTCGAGAGATTCGACTGAATGTTATTGTTTTTTCCCCTCACTTAGTTAAAATGTGATTGGGCTTAAAACGGTACCCTCTTAATAGACAAAGAGGCTACTATTTCTAACTGTTCTACTTCGTCGAAAAGAGCATCTTTTTCGCAACTCTGCAATTGTTGCCTGGGCATTCTATGCGTCTTTATTATTTTCTATAGAGCAAGAGCATCTTCGCCGAAAATTGGCAGAATTTGATACAAATGCAACGTTAGTTGGCTATTACGGCCTTATCGCTATTTCCATGGCATACATTCAGATGGTCTGCGCTCTTAACTTTCACCAGATCAGACCATTACAGCTTGGACTTCAACGAAAGACGGGCTATTTAAGTGTGGTTTAACAATGCAACAATGTGTAAATTTAAGCATTTCTTTATTAAAATTGTAACCGGCTTTTGTATTAATTCTTCACTCTATATACATTATTCCATCAATGAAAACATTTGTACTTTGAAGTGCATTGTGGTGCAATATATATCGGCTCTGAATGAGAAATCGGAGAGAAGAGTTCAAACTTGTTTCATTCAATTACACACAAATACTCTTAATCTTCTCACTCCAGTTCCGGGTAGAATAATCTTGATTGGCAACCAGTCTACCGCAGAAAAAAATGGCAACATGCTGCGGGAAAAATCTTCTGCCTCGTCAGCCATATCTCGAAAGGGACATGATCACCTAAGCGTGTATCACATATGGCACTGAACTGATTGACTGTTTTTGAAGGACAAAACACGTATCCATTTTGTCACTCATTACTCCTTATATGTGAAATTCTCTCTTTTGGCTTGTTGCCAATGATGTAGTGGAGTGATTTGACCATTAATATACGTTCTTTACTGGTTTCCTTTGTTCAGAGATACCCATGTTCACTAGAAATACTTCACTGAATTCAGATAACCTGTTTACTTATCCTAAGCGACCACCGATAGATATCTCTTTACGTAAAGAATTCACGTGACTCCAGTGAAATTGATTTCACTGAAAATTTAAATGTATTTCAGACCACTGGAAAGTCAAAGTGGAAATATAAAAAAATTCTTTTATTTAAATTTGCGAAAGCGTTTGTTTTAAAATATATATATATTTTTAAGTACCTCCACTAAGGCGCTAAAAAACGAAAACGAAAAAAAAAAAACCGAAAACGAAAAAAAAAAACCGAAAACGAAAAAAAAAAAACCGAAAACGAAAAAAAAAAACCGAAAACGAAAAAAAAAAAACGAAAACGAAAAAAAAAAACGAAAAAAAAACGAAAAAAAAAAACGAACAAAAAAAAAACAGCATAGCATGAATGAAAAAGGCCCCAAACTTAAAAACGAACTTTTTCATAAAAATGTTTATTAAGAGGAATAATGAAAGTATTTTTAATTACTTTTTAATTCTTTTAATCCCTTCTAATACGTTCGAAAGTTTTATTAAAACTCTAGTCTTGATTTGAGTTAGCGGCTAACCAAATCGTTCCGAGAGTTTAAAATGGAAAACGTAACATTACAGAACTTAGTTTTTTTTTCCAATGACAAACACCTTAATTTAGAAATTCTTGTAAAAATCAAATGATTGTCGGATTTTAAAACTTTCAGGACTTATTCACAAACTAATGAAATTATTTTTGAAATTATTTAAAACAATTTTGGTAAAATATTTTTTTTTACATATTTTACCCCACTACCTCCACGTAAATTTTAAGAAATTAAATTTTGTTGCGATAAATGGTTTTATTATTAAAACACAGGACTCATTGAGGAATGTAAATCATTCATTATTTTTTGAAAAATTTTGCCTCTTTCCGAAAATCTGTTCCCAATAGTAAAATAAAAATTGCAATATAACTGGCATTATTTCATTTGATAAGCTTTTAATTGCTTGAATAAATAATAAAAAGTAAGGGCATCATAGTCTAAAGAAAAACACTTTTTTTTCCGATTACTAATGAAATTACTAATGAAATTTTAAAAGAACTGTTTTATTTCTTTTTAAATTATAATTTTTAAAGTTTCAAAAACATTTTTGAAATACTTCAAAGATTTGTTGGGGTTAGTTTAAAAACTAATTAAGCGAATATTATGTGTAGTAATCGAAAATTAAAATGTTTAATACAAATCATTGGACCTCCTTATTTTTAAAAATAATTTAAATTATTTTTTAGAGTGTATTTTAAGTTTTTTTTTTGTATGATATTTCCATGTGCAAATTAAAAGATCATGATATTCTGAGTTTCCACTCCTTACCCGAAAATAAGTTTGCACAATTGTGTCACTTTTGAACGCCATACATTTATCTTATCTCTAATCTGACAACCTGTCAACATATTTCATATACGAGGACAGGTAAAAAAACATTCATCTCAGTGGTTAAGAAATAGTTTTATTTTAAATTTCATGTTATAAATAAGTAATACTGATGTAAATCAGATTAAGTTAACATTAAATTTGCTAATTTTCCGGAAATAATAACTCACAAATGTATATTCTATTTTTGCAAGATTTTTCAAATCGGGAATTTACTTTTGTTTACAAATGTATCGATCGCTTAAAAATGACCAAAAAATTGAAAGATAAAAAAGAAAAAAAATTGAAAACTTTTTGATTCCAATCAATAAAATTTATGTTTGGAATTTACCAGAATATTTTGCTTACTGGAAATAGTAAGTTTAATCAGTTAGCTTTCAATAAAAACTAAAATGAAACTTTAAAGTAAACTTTATTTTTAAAAATTTAATTTAAAATTTATATATCGAAATGAGTGGAAGTACCTGAAATGAAAATTAGAACGATGCATCTTCTGAATAAACGCAAAATCTTATAAGATATTAACAGTTTAAAGTCGAATGTGTCCCTAAAATTAATAATAAAGGAAAGCTATATTCTTGGCACGGTGGAGTAATGGATTAAGGCTTGTACTGCAGAATTGGAGAGATGAGTTCGAATTCCAGGCAATTTTCTTGCATTCACTAATATGCTTCTGGGAAAGGTATGAATCCATCTCCCCCTCCCCCAAATGGATAAATTTTTTTTTTATTTTTTTTAATCATATCACCCCGAGCAAGGCGGTAACGCCACTGATGCGCAGGGGGCTACGTAAGGGTAAAAAGATTGGAAAAGAGAAAACCGGAAACCGCATCCTAAACAGGAAACAAGGGATGAGCCTCTTCACCTGTTCAATAGATGTGGGTGGAGTGTGAACCGGGCGATAGTTTAGTCTATCTACTCCAATTGAAAAAAAAAAAAATAAAGGAAAAGAGTGAAAAGATTGGAAAAGAGAAAACCGGAAACCGCATCCTAAACAGGAAACAAGGGATGAGCCTCTTCACCTGTTCAATAGATGTGGGTGGAGTGTGAACCGGGCGATAGTTTAGTCTATCTACTCCAAACTGGATTCTTTATCCTTGGTTGGCTGTCAAGCAGGAGAAAACTGAATTCAAAGCCAGCATGGAGAATGGTTGGATTCAGTCAGGCTATCTTGTTCAAGACACACCCTATGACCCTGTAAGAGTTACGTGATCATGATGTTCTTTGCACAACATGTGGAACGAGCTTAAATAGGTATTTGAGATCAAAATATCCAAGTTAAACAATATAAACTTTTTAAAAGATTAACAATAAAAATCTACATTTTCTCATGGCCCCAAAATTAGCTCATCGTCCTTTCTTCATGGAATTTCTCACTCCAAGTTACTCGGTGGAACCTAGCTTCTTTTAAAAAATAATAAAATAAAAAAATACAAAATTTTGTATGCATTGAATCATGATATTAATCTAGAAAAGGAATTAAATATGGTCATCGATTTGTGATAATTTGCGTTACACAGTTTAGCTTTTCCGAAATATCTAGTACAGGTTTTTCCGTAGTAAACAAAAATTGTATAAAATTGTTAATTAGCATTAAATTATATGGAAACAGTTTCGTGGCTATTTCCAGACACCAAAATAATCAATGATGTTTACCACAAGCACGGCAGCTAAGTCTGACACATTTTATATTATAAATTTCTTTGCTCACACAAAACACCCTGTAAATCTGCCCTTGAGTGAAGTACTCTTTCAGAATTCATACTTTTCTGAAATCATTACAGCTCTGCTAATCATAGAAAAAATTTCACAATCTTAAAACTCATTATAAATGAACATGACAGCATCTTCGCATTATGCCATATCAGCGTTTCAAAGGTTTCATAACATTGCCATTTCGTGGAACAAGATAAATCGGTTATTGAAATTCATGCATCTGTTGAAAATTTTCGGAGAGAAAAGTTAATAAGAATAATTAGCAATATGACCAGATTTTTAAAACTAACATGACTTTTTAGGCAGCATGGACAAAGCAGACCGTATGAATTTTACACAATGTTCCCTTCATAACAGATTCTAAGAACGTACTCAATAACTTGTTTTTAGTTAAATTTCAACGTCTGGTTATATTTTATATCAAGTGAATTGTTTGTTTGGGCAGGATGACCTCATCTGATTGACGTTTTAACTTAAGTGGGATAGAAAATCATGAAATCTGGGTCAATACTTTTTATTTTACCGCTTAAAGATTAAGTAGTGAGGAAAAAGAGGGTCAGTTGGTGCGCTAGTTCACCCAAAGTGAAAAAAAGATGAAAGGAGAAATAGATTCTATCTATGATTGATATGAAAAAACCGAAAAGAAAGAAAAAAAGAAGCAAAAGGAAAAAACAAAACAAACTAAAAACGAAGCATATCGTGTCGATGGGAGTTCAAAAAATTTGTCAAAGTAGAAAACGAACGAAAAAAAAAAAAAAGAATAGATTGCATCCTTTGTTTTCTATGTAGCCCTACCGGCGATTTTGGCAATCCTGTCTCTGTGAATCCTTTTCAATCCGGCGGTGGAACTGGGAAAGTTTCCACCCGAAGAACATCACAGAACCATGGAAGATATAAAGGGAAGGAGAAAATAGCAAGGCAAGAATATGTGTGTGTGTTTAATTATGATCATGTTTGGCCAAGGTGGTGTTTGTTTTTTCAGTGTCGAAACAAAATGTACACTTTTGTAGTAGATTGTAGTTTGTACATGTTCTAAAGTATAATTTATAATAAACATTCATTGCTCTATTTCTATATTGAGCATTGTTTTAAATTAATGTTTTGAAAGTTGTAAATATATTCTTCTTTCCTTATTCATTTGTATTATTATATGGACTTATAGCGGGTATCTTTTATTCCTTTTCTAGTTGTAGTAGGATTCTCTAGCAGGTTAACAGAATTTGACCTTGTGGGAAGATAGCCCACTATAATTCATAAAATGATTATAAATTCAAGAAAGGCAATTTTAAGTATAAAATAACTTTTATACATTTCAAGTAATGTTTGAAGTAAAAGTCCAACGGAGGTAAAAGAGTTCATGGTTAAATAATAAGCTAAAAAGGATAAAAGAATGTTCATTGAAGATATAATGCTGAAAGAAAAGAATGTTCATTTTCAAGTTGCCGTTTCTAAAGTCAGTAAGTTGGTTTGTGTGGAACGACTTTGAAAAGGTCGGTTCGTACTTTTTGAGAACATGGAGAAAGGAATAGGTCAACATAGTAGCCGCTCGACATAGGTCAAGGGAGAAACTAATTACACTCTTCTTTCGTCCTTCTCTCTGGGTGCCTTTTGTCACGGCTTTTTATATTTTCCTTCTGGATCAAAACACTGGTTGTTTCGAATTTCATCCTTGTATTTGGTTCCGGGCTTCTCATTGGCTGATAAATAAAAATGGTAATTTGATATTTGATTAATTTTTACTTTTCAACCGGAACATCTGCGCGAATCCACTTGCGCACGACGACTTTTTATTCATTAGCTTTCTGGTCGGCAGAGAGCCAACATCCGGTTTGCTCTTGTTCGGTGGTATCACCACAGACTCTCCCGTCGATTTCGACGTAAGAGCATCTAACTTGACTACACAAAGAATTGTTTAAAGTGGTGAAAGCTTGTGTAGCATCATCCACACTTTTTGGAACTGCAGACGTCTGCTACAGATCACATGAACAACAGACCTCAGTTATTTAATCCATAACTGGAGAAAAGGGACGGATTAATACCTTTCCCATGGGTACCAGTGCGTAAGTGAATGCAAAGTGTTTGACTGGAATTGAAACTCGGCTCACCGATTTTCCCCTCCGAGCTGACATCCACTGCACCACAACGTACAGCCGTCAATTACGCTGACGGCATCTGGTATTCCCAAGCGGTCACCCATTTAAGTACTGACCAGGCTCAACGTCGCTTAACTTCGGTGATCGAGCGAGAACTGGTGTATTCAACGTTATATATATATATATATATATATATATATATATATATATATATATCCCTCCCGTCACACTCATTTGAGAAAAAATAATCCAAATAATCTCAATCTTTGCATATGACAGAAGGGAAATAAATATATATATATATATATATATATATATATATATATATATTGTTACGTGTTAAGTGTAATCCTTAAATGAGTATATAAAGAATAATTATTAGTTTGCTCAATGAAAGAGTCAAGATTATGTATTTACCCATATAGTTCCATGAGGTTCTCTTTCAGGTTTTAGTTGGTCGGCAACTTCCCTTAAGAGATTCTTTCGGCTGGATATATATCCTTGAATCAAAGCCGCAGTTGATAATACCAGCACATCCTGTTAACAATTAACGGCTCTCTGTCCAAAGCATATTTTTATAGGGGCTAACACCTAATTTGCATATTTCTAGAACCTTTCGAATTCTCTCGAATCTACTAGTATTTTCTACAACCTTCCAGAACTTTCTATTTCTAATTTCCTTATTTTTACGACTACTTCATGAATTAAAACTTTTTTGTAATAACAAGTAGAACTCAATAGAATCCCTTACTACATTTTTTAGACATTATTAATATTATTTTATATATAAATGCATCCTCGTAACAATATGCGATGTTTATTATAATGTACTTGATTACTGGACGGTAAAATTATTGAAAAAACATAAGATACTTTTAAGAAGAAAACACGTGGCAAGAGCTTTCATAACTGGAAGTAAAGAGTATGAACTGAGCCGACGCTGCCTCGCTAACAGTATCTTATGTTTTGCAATAATTTTACCGTCGAGTAATCAAGTATATTATCATAAAGATCGCATATATATATTTATTTCCCTTCTGTCATATGCAAAGATTTGGATTATTTTTTTGTCTTAATGTGAGATATTTAATAGTAAATACATCAATATATATGCCATTTTAGACGGCACGGACCAACTCATTATTACATAGATTTTCAGAAGTCAGGCAAAGTGGACTTTTGAAGGAAACGGTATATCAAAATTGTAATTCCAGCATCGTCGCATGGAATATTTAACAGGTTGCTCATGTAAGCCCATGCTACTTAGCCCGTTCCATATATTTGTGGCTTAGTCACAGAAAAACCTAAACGTTGTAAATAACGATAATCAGTCTTTATTATTGAGCAAAACATAAGTTTAGAATATGCTGTGAGTAAATAAAAATGTACCAAGTAGGTTTGGAACAATACAACAAACACGGTGTACCTAGTAATCACAAATAATTTGCTAGAATTTACATGAAACGTACTAAATACTTTCTACAAAAGTATCTCTCTTTAGACATGAGGAAAAAAAATATATTGTACTGTTGGCTTTTTCTTTTGTTTCTGCAAATTATATGAATTCTGTTCGTGCAAAATCCCCAAATTGTCTCGCTCTGGGGTTTCAGAATACGCTGACTACACCTCTGCAGAAGAGTAACCCATCCTCATAATAAGGTGTCCTGGGTATGACAAACTACATCCGGGTTCTTGGTTTGACAATAAACTGCATCCAGCATCATGGCCTCAAATTGGCAAGTTTTGAGGAGCATGGAACCACCTCTTAATTGCTGTTATTCAGATCAGCTCTGACTAAGGGTGGTAGCACCTGCTAGGGTCCCGGCTGTGGGAAAATTGTTAACTCCTAAACTGTGGTCAAAACACTATGAAAATATAAAAATATATTGTGAAAATTCCGGCAATACTTTTTGGGAAAAGAAAATATTAGCAACAGTACATTTTTAAAGAAAAAACACTAACAGTAATATATTTTTGAATATATATATATATATATATATATATATATATATATATACCAGTAATACATCTGGCTCTCGGCAAAACCCTTTTTAAAAAAAAATTTGTCAATGAAACCTGATCTTCAAACTGGTTTCTGACAAAAAATACGTACTCTATTCATACGCTATTGTAAAAGTCTTGTTGGCATTAAATAACCCGTTGATGCTGATACGCCGTAAAACCAAACCAAAATTTGTGAAATGTCTGAAAATTGGTCATCTTTATCAATTTTTAATCGTTATTGAGGTGTTTGATCAATACTGCGAAAAAAGGCCAGATAAGTAACAACAACAAAGTTTGTGGCTGTTTTTTTGTGTGGAATGCTAACGGGATATGCCGGAGACCGTTTCTGTCCCTGATTAACGATTCAGTGGAAGTGAAATTAGCAGGCGCTTTGATAAAAAAAAAAGAAAATTAAAATGATTGAACAATGAAAAGAAAAAATATTTACATGGACAATTACCTCTGCACGAAGAGCTTGTCAAGAAGGAAAAGTCGATCAGCAGTGAAGACTAAAGGTCACATGACATAACAGAAAGAACACAAATTTAGAAATCCAGGAACAGATGTTGTCAGACCAAATTGTGACATTTCTCCTAAAATTTCCTTTGTTATCCATATGCGTTTGCACAATTCTCAGTCGTTCATATTTTAAACAAGAGGGTATCTCACACGTAGAAATAAACGTGATATTTGCGCAGAAAACAGAAAAATGTACACACCTGATAAATGTAAAGATATAAAGAAAAATGAAAACTGAGTTATTAGAAATGATAATGACAGCCAGGCTAAACTTATCCGAAAGTACTATTGTATGTTTGGTAATGCAGTTTAAATGCAAGGACAGTTCAGGAAAATGTTTCAGACACACCTGTACCAATTAAAGCTGGAAAAGGATGCAATTGTTCAGAATGTCTTTAAGAAAAATAAAACAACACGTTCTGCGGACATCGATGTTGTCCCTAAAGCGATTAAGAATACGTGAAATCTATCACCAGAGTTTAAGAAAATCTGTCCGGTAAGCGGGTCGAGATAGGAATTTCAAAATTAAGCGTCCAAGGCATTTTGAATCTGCCCTTGGAAATTTTACCGTCCAAGAACCGTCCACCCGCTCAGTGAAGAGTGGAGTTTGAATTTGAGTTTTGTTTAACGGCATATCAACCTCTGTGGGTAATTTAATGCCAGAAAGGTGAGGTTTTAAGGTTTTGTATCTTTTTAATGTTCAGTTATAATGAGAAGGCTGATTTAGTCAATTCTGATGAATTTTTTATTTTTTAGAAACTCAGGGGTGTCTTCAAAGTTTTTGTCTTCAAAAATCAGTAGCAATATCAGTTTTGTCTTCAAAAAATCTCTTGCTGGTAATCAGTTTTGTCTTCAAAAATCTATTCTGGTAATCAGTTTTATCTTTAAAAATGTGCCATTAATCAGTTTTGTCTTCAAAAATCTATTGCTGGTAATCGATTTGTCTTCAAAATCTATTGCTGGCAATCAGTTTTAATCTTCTAATCTATTGCTGGTAATCAATTTGTCTTAAAATCTATTGTTGAAATCCGTTTTGACCTTCTTTAAAATCTATTACTGAAGTAATGTGTTTGTCTTCAAAAATCTATTGCTGGTAATCAGTTTTGTCTTCCAAAAATCTATTGCTGGTAATCAGTTTGTCTTCAAGAATCAATTGTATTAATCGTTTTGTCTTCAAAAATCTATTGCTGGTAATCAGTTTGTCTTCAAAAATCTATTGCTGGTAATCGTTTGTCTTCATCTATTGCTGATAGTTTTGTCTTCAAAAATCTATTACTGGTAATCAGTTTTGTCTTCAAAAATCTATTTTTCGAAGTAATCAATTTTGTCTTCAAAAATCTATTGCTGGTAATCAGTTTTGTCTTCAAAAATCTATTGCTAGTAATCGTTTTGTCTTCCAAAAATCTATTACTGTGGTAATCGGTTTTGTCTTCAAAAATCATTATAGTAATCAGTTTTGTCTTTAAAAATCTATTGCTGGTAATCAGTTTTGTCTTCAAAAATCTATTGCTGGTAATCAGTTTTGTCTTCAAAAATCTATTGCTGGTAATCAGTTTCTGTTAAAAATCTCAATACTGGTAATCAGTTTGTCTTCAAAATCTATTGCTGGTAATCAGTTTTGTCTTCAAAAAATGTGCTAGTAATCAATTTTATGTTAAAAATCTATTCTGGTAATCAGTTTTGTCTTCAAAAATCTATTGCTGGTAATCAATTTTGTCTTCAAAAATCTATTGCTGGTAATCAGTTTTGTCTTCAAAAATCTATTGCTAGTAGTCAGTTTTGTCTTCAAAAATCTATTGCTGGTAATCAGTTTTGTCTTCAAAATCGTACAAGTAATCAGTTTTTTGTCTTCAAAATCTATTACTGATGAAAAATCAGTTTTGTCTTTAAAAATGTGCTGGTAGTAGTTTTGTCTTCAAAATCTATTGCTGGTAATCAGTTTTTGTCTTCAAAAATCTATTGCTAGTAATCAGTTTTGTCTTCAAAAATCTATTGCTGTTAATCAGTTTTGTCTTTAAAAATCTATTGCTGGTAATCAGTTTGTCTTTAAAAAATCTATTGCTGGTAATCAGTTTTGTCTTCAAATCTATTATGGTAATCAGTTTTGTCTTCAAAAATCTATTGCTTGGTAATCAGTTTTAATCTTCAAAAATCTATTGTTTCAGTAATCAGTTTTGTCTTCAAAATCTATTGCTGGTAATCAGTTTTATGCTTCAAAAATCTATTTTATGGTAATCGGATTTTTGTCTTCAAAAATCTATTGCTGGTAATCAGTTTTGTCTTCAAAAATCTATTGCTGGTAATCAGTTTTATCTTCAAAAATCTATTGCTGGTAATCAGTTTTATCTTTAAAAATCTATTGCTGGTAATCAGTTTGTCTTCAAATCTATTCACTGAAGTAATCAGTTTTGTCTTCAAAAATCTATTGCAGTAATCAGTTTTGTCTTCAAAAATCTATTGCTGGTAATCAGTTTTGTGTTAAAAATCTATTGCTGGTAATCAGTTTTGTCTTCAAAAATCTATTGCTGGTAATCAGTTTTGTCTTCAAGAAATCTATTGCAGTAATCAGTTTTGTCCTTCAAAAATCTGCTGGTAATCAGTTTTGTCTTAAATCGTACTGGTAATCAGTTTATCTTCAAAATCTATTACTGGGTAATCAGTTTTGTCAAAATCTATTGCTGGCAATCAGTTTTGTCTTCAAAAATCTATTGCTGGTAATCAGTTTTGTCTTAAAAATCTATTGCTGGTAATCAGTTTTTGTCTTCAAAAATCTATTGCTGGTAATCGGTTTGATATTCAAAAATCTATTGTAGTAATCAGTTTTTGTCTTCAAAAATCTATTGTGGTATCAGTTTTGTCTTCAAAAATCTATTACCTGATGGTTTTGTCTTCAAAAATCTATTGCTGGATTCTTCTTCCAGATATGAGTTAAAAAGGAGGCTAGATTGTGTTCTATAGTAGCCAGTCTACAACAGAAAATAGTCTTCTGCTAGTCAGTCATGTCTCGAAAGAGACATGACTGACCGTCCAAGCGCATATCACGTAATTCACTTAACTGATTGAATTCGTGAAAAAAGTCACGCCAAACTGAAAATTCGATTTAACCATATACGCAATAAGGCTAATATATATATATATATATATATATAGTTCAGAAGCTTTATTTTTAATTTGCTAATGTTGAAATTGTACAGTACTTACATATTTTTAACGCATTTAACAGTTTATAGCTATAACATAACAAGCAAAGTTACAAATAAACAAAAACAATTTTTGTCTATATTTCTGAAATGAGATATTGTAATTATTTACATTGTTCAGACTGTTGTCCTCATCTTTGTTGATATATGGAAAAACGCCTTCGTTAGATTCAGTGACTTGACCCAAAGACTTGTGAGTTCAATACCTCTCTGCAGAAGTGACGAAGAAAATCTTAGTTACCTCCCTTTAACTCAATTCTAAAGCACCCGAAAGTGACATGATTCATGGAACGAAAACAATCTACCCCAGTGATCAAAATAAAGGGTTCAACTCAAAATTTCAATCAAAGAAGGTCAGAGTGTACAACGGCCGAAACGTTGTGAATATGACAAAGATGAAGACAGTGTGAATAACGTAAACAGAAACGAGTTCGAGAATGTCATGGAACTACCATACTTGAATTTAATTATCATCTACACAAAAATTCCAGACAAATATATATATATATATATATATATATATACACACACACAAAGTGATAGTGTTTAAATGGGTTCAGTACCGGGTCCGACATTTAGCAATTTCTACATGTCGAACCTCGAAAATATATTCACAGATTAAAAAACCATCCATCTACCTAAGATAAGTTGATGATATTCTTATGTTAGTTAAAAATACAGATGAAATACTTGAACTTCAAAAACGTTTCCAAAAAAATTCTGTCCTTAAATTCAGGTATGAACTCAATGCTAATAACTAAATTCCCTTCTTTGACATATTGATAAATACAAATAACAAATTTACTATTTTGTCATACAAAAACTAACCTACTAGCATAAATTCATGTACACTTAACTACAAGAGTGAATGCTCATATTACTACAAAATAGCAATTACAAAAATTCTAATACATCGTGCAGAAACTAATTCATCCACAAAACATTTTTTTTACAGTGAACTAAGGAATATAAAACAATCACTTATTAATAATAACTTTTTAAACTATATAGCTGATGAAAAAATACGATGCTTTCTTATAAATCTCAATACTAAGCAAATAGAACATAATACGACTTCAACTAATCTAGAACATATTAATCTCCTATACCGTAATCAAATTCATACAAATTATCAACAGCATAAAAAAATACTAAAAAAAAAAAAATAGTGAATACTAATATATCTACAACAGATCCTAGCAAAAAAAATGTAGTTAATCATATACTACTTTAAATCTAGTATATTCAACTCAATTATTCGCAATGATTCTTGTTCCCCGGTTAGCGATTTGCGAAAAACAACATAGTTTACATATTTAAGTACCTTTTGGAGATTGTATCTTTAACGGATTAAATAATATTTCTGTTGGTCAGACCACAAACTCGCTCTCACGACGCTTGACAATAATAATTGAATTATTCTAACATTTTTAGGCATTTAAAACAACATGCCTGACCACATACACAATTCCGGAGAATCCTCGTTGAAAACAGAACTATTAATTTGAAAACAATAAACAAAATCTAAAAATTCTTGAAGCTATACGCATAAAACAGTTGAAACCTAACCAGAACAAAATAAACTATGAAATCTACATAAATATCCTTAAATGCCTATAATTAATAACGGAAGCCATTGGAACAAACCAATACTTAATATTCCTCATTTTCACTCTCGCGTGGCCATGTGTGACGTCAGGAGCTGTGGTGCGATATTCGCTTCCAGCATCCCACAATCCAGTGCTAAGCAAGAAACAAAAGGTAAACATTTGCTCCTGTTCAGAAGATCGGGGAAAATTGGGAACCACCCGATAGCCTAACCTATTCAATCCTACTGAGGAAAAAATAAATAGTAAATAAGATTTCACAGTTTAGGTGGAGACGGTAGAAGCATACAGTACAAGAATTTAGAAGTAAACGGAAACACAATCCTAAAAAAGAAACAAGGAATAAACCACTAACCCCGTTCATAAGACCGGGGATCAGTCTGTCCCGGACAATATGCAAATTTTATTGGAGTTAAAAAAATCGTGTATAAAATTTCAGTTTAGGCGGATAAGTTAGGAGTATACAGGGTACGACAGATACATTGTCATCTAAATTAGGTTAAAATGAAAGAAACACTGACATCATTTTAACATATATTGACCAAAATTAAACATAAATATATTGAAATATTATAAAGTAAATTTATTCAAAACAATTGCCTTTGGCATCTACAACGGCATTCAATCGACTGCGGAACCTACCGTAACTCTTTCAAATGATTTCCTTGCTTATTTTGGCGAATGTTGCTGTAATCCTTGTATTCAATTCATCTTCAGTGTTACAAGGAGTTTTGTTGGGTCTCTCGCTCAATTTCGCCCTACACATAATTAAGTGGGGTTGCAGCCAGGGGAGTTAGATAGTCAGATGTAAGAGGTGATATCGCTGTAGATATTGTCTGACATCCATGACTGGGGTCTTTTGTTTGTGTGGCCTGTTGCCAGACATTGGGTCTTCCAGCATCCAGCCCCTAAACTCAGTCAAGCACTATCTCCTCAAAGCATTTAATGTAGGTCTCTATGTTGAGTCTGAGGCATTGTGGGAAGCTGAATGGAAGCAAAACGTCATCAGTAATTACTCCAAGTATCGTGGTGTTGACTGGATATACCATCCAACTCTTTCAGAATCCTCTGCACTGTGCTCAGATTCACACCCAAACACTGAAATGTTTGTATTAAAGCTTCTAGTTCAAATGTCAAGCATTCGGCATTTAAGTTTCTGGTGGAGTGAATAGAGTCATGGTACACTTTTTCTCACAGACAGTGCCCAACTGATCCTACTCTAGTGGGCAATCGATAAAAATAAAATTAAACGATGAAAATGTGCGAAATTAAAAATATAAAATGGATACAATTTACCCATAGTACCCTTTAGAGTTGAAGTAGACTTGCTAACAGGAAGAGAAGGATTAATGAATGAACATTAAATTTAGATTTTATTTACTCTAAAAAATAAATAAATTATCAATTTATATCAATATGTTTCTTGTTGAAAATAAAGCAAAAATGTTTTTCAGGGCTCGTAAAGTGAGGCAACATAAAATTATGACACGACTGTTTCTCTTAGCCAGAATTCTTAATAAAACCCACGACACTAGCAAAGAGCACGCGAAAATACCTTGAAGACAAAAGAGGAAAAAAATATAACTATGATTTTTGTGCAGATATTTCCAAGCTTCTTTTGCGAAAAATAATTTTTCTTCGCAAACTTTTGTGTACATTTAATATTACACACTTTGCCAAATTATTAATAATACTCCCCAGCACCAGTAAGAAACCTGTCGAGGCGGACAGACATAATCTCGCTGCTGACCTTGAACGGGATCTACAATCTGTGGTGAACTGGGACAAGAAGTGGCTTGTCAACTTCAATCAACCTCTCCTGCCTCCCATAAGCATGGACCAAGCGATTCTCCCGGAGAGTAATACACTACGCCTCCTCGGACTTACCCTGTCCTCAGACCTCAAATGGAACCACTATATTGAATCCATAGCAAAATCTACTGCTAAGAAGGTTGGGTCACTATGTCGATCCAGAATGTTTTTTCCACCTGAATCCATCCTGCATATATACAAGTCAACCATCCGTCCGTACATGGAGTACTGCTGCTATTTATGGTCAGGTGCCCCTGCCGTTCTCCTCAGTGTTCTTGACAGGCTCCGAAGGAGAGAGTGTAATGTGATAGGTACTGATCTGGCGGCTCGACTGCAGCCACTTCCCCATCGTCGAATGTGGCCTCCCTTTGTCTGTTCTATAAATACTTTCATGGCTTCTGCTCAGACGAACTTAAGTCACTGATGCCTCCTCAACAGGTGTTTACTCGTGCAACCAGACTGGCAACTGGGTCCCACCCATTCACAGTCAGGTTAGCCAAATGCAGACGACAATTCTACTCCTGCAGCTTCTTCTCTCGCACTTCCCGCCTGTGGAACTCGCTCTCGTATTCTTGCTTTCCTGATAGCTACAACCCCCAGAAATTTAAGTGCAAAGTCAATACTCACCTACTAACCACTAGACTCTAGCTCTCTCTCCCCACCCCCGTATAACCTTCCCTTTCTCTCCACCTATGTATCTGTCATCGCACTTGCTTTCTCAGCTTTCTATTGTTCCTTTCTAACTAGTTTGTACTCCTCACTCTTTTCTAATTAATCTTTTTACATTGATGTAACCCCCTGCACATCAGTGGCATTTCTGCCTTGCTCGGGGTGAAATGATTAAAAAAAATAAAATAAATCAAACCGAATGTCTAAGATCTTTTACACTTTCCCTGATAACGTATATGTCGTTTCTTAGCGTTGTTTTTTTTTCTTTCAATTGCTTTTTCCAGAAACGTTTTGGACTGATAGACTAAATTTGTTTCTTCGCCTTGATCACACGACTGACAGTTGAAAGGCTGACATCAACAATATCGGCGTTCTCTTTGTAAGACTTGCCAGTGTGTTCGTGCAGCGTTACAATTTTCGTACGCTTTTTTCAGACAATGGCCGTGGGTCAACTAATCGACAGTCGAGACAATAGTGTCTGAACGTGATAAAAATTTGATGCAATCACAGATGACGCGATATTTTTAAGACCAAACAAATTTCATCATGCACCCCGAAACTAGATTCATATCATTGCACACCACTGCAAATGATCTAATCTGAGGAAAAATAGAAATCGATTACACCTTGGGACTCCAGTGTGTTTAAAACTGATGGCATGGTAAAAGAAACTAACTAAAGTTGCAGTTTCGATTATTTTGCACAAGTGTGTAGTCAATTTCAATAAACCACAGCGGATACTCAGTTGCCATCTTTAGGAATGGGAAAGTTTATATTTTCTGTAAATATTCTATAATAGCTTTTTCCCTGTTTGAAACTTATTGATTAGCAATTTTGCTGCTTTGGATGAATTTGAACGTCTTTACAAGGTTTACATTACCTGCAGTCGATGGACGTTGACAAGACACCATGAAATTTCGGCCCCTTTTCTTTGTTATAAACAGTTATTTTTTTTTAAACCTTGTTGACATAGCCTTTATTATTATCTGTTCCGTGCCGTATTTTTATTACACTGTGAGTTTGGGTGTCATTTAGTTAAGTTTGTATTGCAGTGCACCCTATCAAAATCAACAGTGTTTATGACAAGTGGTCGTTAGTGTTTTTAGAATATTTTCAGTAAATGTCAATTTCCTATTTTTACTAAAAATAGCAATCATGCTATAAATGTATTAATGATTTTAATTAGATATCTGAAACTAAACATTTTTTTTTAATATTTACATTGTTCAGACTGTTGTCATCATCAACAACAGTTCGAATAATATAAATAATGCCTCATCTCAAAATTATAGAAAATATTGAACATTTTTCCCCCCTTAAATAATTTTGATTTATGTTTGTTGCAAGCAATCTATTTTATTCGGCCTCCACGTGAGGGCATATTTGATACAAAAGTCTGTTTGATGAACGGTTTTTAGTAGATGGATGCGTCTATCCTATTGTCTACTGGAGGGTTTTTGGGTACACGTGTGTAGTTAGCGCAAAATTACTTTTTACCCGCTTCCTTCAAATATGGAAACCCGTGGTAAAAGAAATGAATTCGCGACCTATGTGAAATTTTCTTTGGACGAATGAAAACCTTGCATTCAGTGTGATTGACCAGCAACGGAAATAAATTCTCGAATTCAACCGTTGAGCCAAGAAAGAAAGAAAAAATAGCGAGCCGATGCGGAATTTCTTTTGATATCAAATGAGGAGAAAAATTAAATAAGAGAAAAGTGTCTGAAGTCATGTGAAAGGTTTCGTTTCTGTTCACCGCGCCCAGCGTTAAAGTACTCGCCAGTTATATTATCGGCTTTTAACCTAACCAAACCAAATCAAATCAAATTGTAACGCTGCACAAACACACTGGATGTGCGTTGTGGTGCAGTGGATATCCGCTCGGAACGAGAAATCGGAGAGCTGAGTTCGAATTCCACTTGATCATTGCATTCACTTACATGCAAATACCCTTGGGAAAGGTATTAATCCGTCTCTCCCTTCCAGTTATGGGTTAAATAACAGGACAGATTGGGTTCTATAGCTTTGGCAGGCAACTAGTCTACCGCAGAAAGCAAGAGTAACCTACTGCGGGATAATCTTCTGCCCAGTCAGTCACGTCTCTTTCGAGGCATGATCGCCCAAGTGTGTTTAACATATGGCACTTAACTAACTGAACCAAACCACTTTATAGCGTTTTCTTTTAATACTCTATGAAATCTAAGTATTTCAAAATATCTCTCCTCGTCTACTTTTGAAGGTATGCTATGATATATCCCTTCTGTGAACAACGAAATCTTAATTATGACTTAAACAAGTTTCAATATGATTTTATGTCAAATCATTTAATCTGTTGTATGAGCATTTCCTATTTATGAAAATTCATTAAAACTTCGGACTGTAACACTTACTGTTTTTTTTTTCTGAAACTATCTACTGAAAACTTCAAGCATGTAATCATCTTACTTTGTTAAAATTACTAATGTTTTATCGTAATTATCATCTTTCATTAATCTTCTTGCGTAGGTAAATCAACTGTTCATTTCAACTCCTAAATCCCACGCCACTACAACCGCATTATGAAAGTGCGTTGAGGGCAAGATTACTCCAACATTGCTAATCTTTTTCCGAAACTTGATTGACTAGCAAGGCTAAAAAGACCAAACTATTCAGCGACTTTACCTATCACGAGGAGAGATTCGATGGACCAGAATCGCTCTGAGTGCGAATATAACGCAAACATTGCCGCCTGGAAATTGAACCCGGCTCATAGATTCCATTTTCCGTCTGGACAGCTATTACTGAAACTGCACCTCTAATTTTAGCCAATAATGTTTCTATCAAGTACAAATACATAGAACCGCTCGATGAATCTACCAAACGACGCGTTTTGTTTGCCAGTTCATCGTTTATGAAGTGATTAATGATAAAAAGCAGCTCGGGTTTCTGTTGTGGATCTTCGTTGCCAATTTGTTGTGGAGTTGTGGCGAAACTTCGCCGCAAAATTGTAGTGACCGGTTTGTACCGGAAGTAAGACAGAACAAGAAGGTAAGTTCAAAACAGTATATTAGAAACAAGATTTTCAAAGAAGTGTCAATAATGAGTAATAGCGAAAGGAAAGTGTCAATAATGAGTAATAGCGAAAGGAAAGTGTCAATAATGAGTAATAGCGAAAGGAAAGTGTCAATAATGAGTAATAGCGAAAGGAAAGTGTCAATAATGAGTAATAGCGAAAGGAAAGTGTCAATAATGAGTAATAGCGAAAGGAAAGTGTCAATAATGAGTAATAGCGAAAGGAAAGTGTCAATAATGAGTAATAGCGAAAGGAAAGTGTCAATAATGAGTAATAGCGAAAGGAAAGTGTCAATAATGAGTAATAGCGAAAGGAAAGTGTCAATAATGAGTAATAGCGAAAGGAAAGTGTCAATAATGAGTAATAGCGAAAGGAAAGTGTCAATAATGAGTAATAGCGAAAGGAAAGTGTCAATAATGAGTAATAGCGAAAGGAAAGTGTCAATAATGAGTAATAGCGAAAGGAAAGTGTCAATAATGAGTAATAGCGAAAGGAAAGTGTCAATAATGAGTAATAGCGAAAGGAAAGTGTCAATAATGAGTAATAGCGAAAGGAAAGTGTCAATAATGAGTAATAGCGAAAGGAAAGTGTCAATAATGAGTAATAGCGAAAGGAAAGTGTCAATAATGAGTAATAGCGAAAGGAAAGTGTCAATAATGAGTAATAGCGAAAGGAAAGTGTCAATAATGAGTAATAGAGAAAGGAAAGTGTCAATAATGAGTAATAGAGAAAGGAAAGTGTCAATAATGAGTAATAGAGAAAGGAAAGTGTCAATAATGAGTAATAGAGAAAGGAAAGTGTCAATAATGAGTAATAGAGAAAGGAAAGTGTCAATAATGAGTAATAGAGAAAGGAAAGTGTCAATAATGAGTAATATAGAAATAACTAAGTCCGAAGATATTATTACGCTGCGTATTGCCTGACTAGTAGCTGTCGTTAACTGCAGTACTTGACTGCTCGTTACACTGCTCTCTGGAAGTTACGCAGGTCATTTGTAAATATCCAGAGGAAGAGTTCATTCCTCGTAGTTTGAAAACCGAAATGCTTCAAATACCTTTAGCGGAAGATAAAAAAAAATTTCCAGCGACATAATACCTCTGAATCAGCAACATTCCAAGTTTCCTTGTTGATACATTCAGAGAACTTTACACAACCTACATAATACGGTAGACCCTGCTTAAGTGAAATATCGGGACGATGAATGAAGCTTATTATAAACGGTTGCTCATTTGAAACGTATTTGTATAAAAAAGAATACAACTTCAATGGTAGAATCTCTTCATAGAAAATAAGGAGTATTTATTGTAACTGATGCTCTGTTTAATCGGAACCCACTATATTTTATAACATTAAATCACCATCAGTAACTCTTCTAACAGACCCAACTGTGCAGTGAGTTCGATCCTCACTATAAACCCTGAACCAGAATAAGCTCGGGATTTCGATGTAATTTGTTAATTTTTTTATATTTACAAAAACTTTATTTTATATTTTTTTAAATTAAAAAAAAATATTTTTAAAGAGCTAGAAACACCAAGGACATCGTTTCCATGTCTAAGTTAACTCTTTGATATTTTAAACAGGATGCTAAATTCCTTAATATTTAAAAAAAAGAATGGAAAATTAATTGCCCTTTGCCTTCAATGGATTTAAATTAGTCATTAGAGGTATCATAAAAAAAAACAAAAAAAACAAAACAAACAAACAAACAAAAACAACAGATTCATCATAAATCCTTTTAAATTAAATCTTTAACGTTTAAATATACAATGTAATTTTTTTTTAAATTAAAGGTCCCTCCAGAAGACTTATTATTTTCTCATTTTTAAATTTCATAAGTAATTTTTCCTGATTAAAATTTAAAGTGTGCCCTCCAGTGTTTTAGTTATTATACAGGTGCGACCTGAAATAAAAATACGTTGAGAAATATTTGAGAAAACGAAATAAAATCAATAAATAAAATGATGAATAATATGAAAAAGACATACATTTACACATGATGCTACTAGTAAAATAAGATTGCCTCCACTTGGCTTCTTCTAATGCCGTTAGCCGGCTCTGTAGAAGTATATAATGGATAAACATTTTTCTGTCTCCCTTTTCTTACCTTGCTCCAAAGTATAGGACTAGGTGGTAATGACGTTTTCGCTGGACAACGTTACTCTGACAGATCTACTGTAGTGTCAGTTAGTTAAGTGCCATACGTGAAACACGCTTGGGCGATCATGTCTCGAAAGAGACATGACTACTGGGCAGAAGATTATCCCGCAGTAGGCTGCCAGTGCTTTCTGCTGTAGACTGGTTGCCGACCAAGGAAATAGAACCCAATCTGTCCTGTTATTAACCCATAACTGGAAGGGAGAGATGGATTAATACCTTTCCTAAGGGTATTTGCGCGTAAGTGAATGCAATGAATTCAACTGAAATTCGAACTCGGACCCCGATTTCTCGTTCCGAGCCGATATCCACTGCACCACAACTTAAAAATTATATCCTTTGCACGCATTCCCTCCTCGTTTCGTAGCCCAAGAGTGAGATCCATTCAACTTGACATGACAGGGACACACTTTCAAGAAATTTTTGTTTAAGGTACTATATTTGGCATATACATTTCCAACCGATTTATGGGTGTAACGTGGTAGAATGTTCATGGAATATTCCAGCTTCAGACTCATTCAGACACACTAAAAGTGTCACCCACATACCTGACATTCATTGGGTGCTTCTACGCGTCTAAGTGAATCTTGCTATATATATATATATATATATATACACACACACACACACTAGCAATATAGCCCGGAGTTGCTCGGGTGTAATGAAAGCTTTAAAACTAATCCATGGTCCTGGAGCTCAAACTCTTTGGACGTTGGCACCAAATACTAAAAAGCAATAGTTGTTTCCAGTTAAAGCGAAACCGTAGACTGAAAGAAAAATGAATGGATGTAAATCAAATTTTGGTTTCCTGGTATCGATATCAAATTTTCTCCACTATTGTCAGAACAGCAACATTGAAACTTCTGAATATTCTTTCTGATATCTTTGTCTGAGTGTATCAAATTTGATTAAAATCGGATCACTCTTTCTATAACCCCATTTTTTTCGATTATCGATTTTTATCGGGAGTACCTCGATACAAAACCTAGATAAGAACACTCGCAGACGCTTATAGTACAAATGTATAAATTTTCAAGAAAATTGGTTCAGCCGTTTCGGAGTCTATAGGTAACGGACACACAGACAAAGTTCCATTTATAAATAAGTTTAGATAAAATTGTCAGTCCGAAAGGATTTCCAATCGCAATCCTGTTTATTATCCTATACATGACCTTATCAGTACTTAATTTTACGGACATGCTAGCAAACTGCAACTACACAGAGACGAATAAGAATAGATGGCGGGTGAGCAATGACTACGTTACAACGCAAATATCAATAGCCTGTTGCAACGCTACACGGGTTAAACAACTAATATTAAATGGGCACAAACTTACCCCCAGCACTGAACGAACAGTTCTGTATGCAGTTAGCCAATGTAAATTAGTCTATAACACAATTGCTCATCTAACATTCCAGCAATGACTGCAACGAAACACCCAACCATTTTGCCAATACGTGCTGAACCGATTATCTTATAACTAAAATTGGGTGCAAGGGAACCGAAGGGATACGAAAGGCGATTATATCGCTCTGGTTGTGATAACATATGGCTCACGTGACGGCCGCTTAGTGACGGTGAGGAAAATGGCTGTCGAATGCAGTTTCAAGGTTGATTTCTTTAGCCCGGACAGACGGTAAATCTGGCTACTCAGATGCTTACAAGTCCATGGTATCATTTCTTTTCGGGAATATATCTTTCTAAGATACAGAAAGAAACTCCAGTATGCAGTCCATAATTTGGGAAAACCCAAGACTCGCCGTTTCCGAAATATGTACTCATTCGTTCGAGCCTGGAGTCCTAAACATGGCTCCTACAGACATCTTTATATATATATATATAAGGACCTTCCTAACTGTTTCTCCTGACACTCTGCTTTGCTATTTAAATATATGTGATATTATATTACGCGTGGGACATCTGCATATATGTATATATAATTTAGTGTATGTCTTATGTAGCATAAGTCTCTTTGATAAAAAAAGCATTTCTGTCATCCTTTTTCCTTTCAGCCATTTCGTTTCGTCCGTGCAATACTGTTTTATTATATCACGGATATAATAATGCCCATAACGAGGGAAATAAAAATGGGAGATTAAATCTTTCTACTTTCGATCTATCCCATGACAGAACCTCGTTATAAATACTGGGCAAGCCTTACAATTACGGTCGTTTGGATCACACTGCCTCATTTGATTTATCGATACTAATGAATTTTTTTTTATTTCATCACTAATTAAGGCACAATCAATGAAATCACGATTATTAATCGACCTTTTAATAGGAAAACCAATATAAGTTTGACACACTCGATTCTCCAGGCACAGTTGTCAAAGAAGCCCGTAGACTGAAGTTTGCCGTGAAGTTTTAAAAATTATTTAACTTAGGAATTAAATCTACAGTATACATAACCCGCATGTATTTAAATATTTTCACTGACATCCACGCTGAACAAATTAGGTGCCTCTGTGAAATTATACATAATTTATATTAATATATTTCTGAAAACACATGTCGTAAACTGTTTATTTCATGAAATGTATTTGTTATGTTTCATGTGGCAATATCGTTATACCAACAGTATAGCCCGGCGTTGCTCGGGTGTAATGAAAGCTTTAAAACTAATCCATGTTCCTGGAGCTAAGACTCTTTGGACGTTGGCGCGAAAGACTAAAAAGCAATAGTTATTTCCAGTTAAAGCGAAACCGTAGACAAAAAGAAAAAACTGAATGGATGTAAGTCAAATTTTGATTTCTTGGTATCGATGTCAAATAAGTTTCTTTCGTCGTAAACTGAATTTTAAAGGCTAAATAAGTCCTCTGAATAAATGGTATCATGGCTGAGACTAAGAACTACAATTATACCTACTTAGAGCCAAACCCGAAGCAAAAACTAAAATAAAAGGGCTGAAAAAAATACAGACATACAGACAGATAAACAAACACACACACAAACATATTGCCTTATATATATATATATATATATATATATATTCAATTTTCTGCACTATTGTAAGAAATGCAACCTTGAAACTTCTGAATATCGTTTCTTATGTCTTTGTCTATGAGTGTATCAAATTTGATTAAAATCGAACCACTCCTACTATAACCCGATTTTTTTCGATTATCGATATTTATCGGGCGGTACCTCGACACAAAACCTAGCTAAGAACACACGCAGACGCTTATAGTACAACTGTGTAAGTTTTCAAGAAAATCGGTTCAGCCGTTTACGAGTCTATAGGTACCGGACACACACAAAGTTCTATTTATAAATAAGTTTTGATTAACTTATATATTAATTAGGCACATCTATTATTTCTGTTTAAAACCCATGAAAAAACAAACTTTTCAATTGTCTTCATTTCTTACAAATTGATACTTCACAACGACTTATACAGAACAATGCATTTATTTGGATTTTTGTAAAATAAATAACATTTCGGGAAAGACGTATTCTAAGTGCCTTTTTATCCAAACTGCTAAGAACTACACAGTGGTTTCCATTGAATATTTAGTGTGCGCATGTATTAGAGTTTTTATAAACGATTGTCAGAGCCTCACATTAGAAAAAGAATTATTTATCTGTGTTTGGTAAAATTATTAGATGTACAAACAATTAAGCTTGGGATATTGTATTTTATGTTCTTTTCTGCGTTGGGTTCAGTGTGACATAAGGTTTGTGAAGATTGAATTGTTTCTTAGAGGGAGACAATACATACCATGTTTCTAAGGTATCCTGTGGCTAAAGAGAAAGTGGAGGAGTTTTTGTGAAAATTTTCTTATATACCATTTTAGCAATTCCATCTAGCGACTTTGTTAAAAATTATTTTTAAAAGACAACTAGGATAATTCCAAATAGTCCTAAGGGAAAAATGGAAACCTCTTAATGGGGTTGCAGAAACAGTATATAAGAAAACAAGATTCAGTACTTTACATACATATAAGATCTAATGAATTGACGGATTTTCTTTTTAATCTGATATTCTTTCTTATTACTCCAAATGATATTTCAGAAACTGCGTTCTTGTCTGTAAGTTCTTTTACAGAGTGGGGTGTGAGTTCGAAACCATGAGGAATGAATCTATTTTTAAGTCAGTAGGCAGGTTAAAACAATACAGACTTTATAAAAGAGAAAAATGAGGCATCTACTCAGTTATCGGAATTCACGAAACTAACGTTTGGTGTAATGATATGAAATCAACTGAAAATCATTTATTGAAATTGGCGTGTTTAAAACAAACTTATTTTTAAGTCATTTATTATACTTATTTCCAATGTGATATATCTATGTAAATAAGATGTCAATTTTAAAGATCAGATGTTTAATTGCAAAATCAATAGTAAATTTCGTACTATCACGAAAGCCACTTTCTAAATAAATTGGGAATAATTTTAAAAATGCAAAAGTATTTTAGAATGCTAATTCTGTTCCCTTTCCAATAAAAATGATCTGAAATCCCTTTCTTTATTCTTAGCAATAACCTCTTATACAAACACAGATATAAACGTCTGTACGTATGCATGCGTTATAACGAAATACTAAGCGCGTAGTTATATCACGTGACAAGAGTCGTCTGCGAGGGGAAGGCACACTCGAGATTTCGATTGGCTTTTGTCCAGTCGGTGTGATGGGTACTGGCAGGTGAGGCGAGTAGATATTAAAATGAACGGGATCATAATTGTAGATTCTTTTCCACATCACTGGAGATATTCATAACATTTACACGCGTAACAAATGAATGAAAATGAAGGAGAAAGAATATGCAAGACTATTCGAAAATAGAAAAATGAAGAAAAAGAAAAAAGAACGCAAAAATAGATTGAGTCACTTAAAAAAAAAAAACACGAATAAAATGAATCAAATACTAAACAACGAAAATGAAAGTTAAAAACCACAATATTTAAAAAATGTGCTAAAATGAAAACGTGGGAGTAAATTAATAAAGAAATAATGAGAAAGAAAGAAAAATATTTTAAAAGATAAAAAATACAAAACCAAAGAATATTAAGATAGACACAAGAATGGAAAGCGGAAGGCGAAAATGTGAACAAATGAATAAAAGAGAAAGAGAATTGAAAAACTATTCAGGTATAAACGCCCACATAAGACAAAGCTAAGCAAAAATAAATCTTACCTAAGACGAAAGTATGGCTATGAAAATGGATCATATTCTTCATCCAAATTTCTTTTCCCTCTATCTTGTTGAAATTTTCTTACGCCGTTACATTTTCCTTTTCTAAACTATTTTCTGAGTCATTACTTGTCAATCACAATTCTATCCGTCATTCTCCAGTATCAAATTCAATGTTTTCTTTCGCGTCTTTCTCCATGTTTTGGTATCTTTGCCAACTACGCTGACCTTTGTCTCTTCATTGTACCCTTCGTTCATCTTCACAACGCAAACATTCACCTTACTATTTATCCAGAAATGTCACATTTCTATCTCTTTTTCTAGCTCGTATATTTTTTATTTATTCCCATGCTCTTTGTGTAAAGAAAAACGTTTCTATATATGTTAAAACTCTCTTAGTCATAAAATTGTTTCTACAGAAACATAGCTTTCAAATAAATGTTATTTCAGTAATTAGACCTCTAGCTTTTTATAATTCGTTCGCATTTTATTCTCCATAATTCGCATCTATTCCCGAAAAAAGAAATTTAATCCTTTTTTATTGTTTTTTTTTTCAATTTTTATTTAATCTTTTTCTTAATATTCAGTCTTTATTTTTTACGTAATGTTTCATGTTTGCTTTCCCTACTCATTTCTTCTGCTATTCTTTTCCTTCTGCCAAAAATGATATTAACCAGCATTTAACTAATCAGTGACTAAAAGAAAAACATTGAATTTAAAATTGTATTTAATTTTTTTAAAAAAAGCAGAAGTTCGTCACGAGACACTTGTTACAAAACTCTTGAAAGAAAAAAATACCACTACACGGAAGTAACGGTACTTTAACGCAATCACCTGAGAATCTCTTCCTATCAATAACGAACATTTCTTAAGTACTGTCGCCTGTACTTTCGCAAGTACCGTTCAAAATGACACAAATTGGCTTCATTTTAGGCCAGCTCCGAACAGCAACTTCTGAGACAAACGAAAAATTAAAAAAATAAAAATATTTCCAACCAATCATAAAAAAATACCTGCATAAAAGCCAACTATTTTCTAAAGCCGAGGCAATCCGACGACTATATAAACTATCATCGATTCGACTCCGCTGCAGGGTGTCATGAATCCGATTTTAACAGCAGAAACTGAGTCCATTACACGGCTACTCCGACTATGCATTAAACCGCATAGACGGGTATAGGACGTGTTCTTCCGGTCTACCCTTCCTCACCTGTGTTTGTGGCGGCGTTCACCCCAAGCAGGTCGAGCTGTCTTCTCTAGAAGTTTTATAGAACATTTTTCGCTCCACAGCGGTCTCCAATTACGAAGATTTTCCCGCAGTATATTGCCACTTCTTACTGCGGTAGACTGGTTGCCAGCCAAAAATACAGAACCCAGTCTGTCCTGCTATTTAACCATAGCGAAGAAGGATAAGAGACTAATTTGCACTTCTCCCAAGGTTATTAGCAAGTAAGTGAATGTACTGAATTCGATTGGAATTCGAACTTGGCTCTCCAATTCTTCAAACCGAGCCGCTATACTCCACCGTGCCTCCTATATGACTAAGACACAATACCAATTTCAAAGTACGCGTAGAAGCTGAATTCGGAAATGAACTCATAATTAATTTTGTATATCACCCGAAGCAAAAGCCTAAATCAATCCTTTTTTATTATTTTAACAACGCCTTATCTCCACAGTCATTTGTTACCTCTCATCCTTTTCTGGGAGTATATGTTATAGTACCTTAGACGACAATGTCTAATAAGGCTCTTTCATACTTGCCGTTACTCTTACTTCTGGAATAAAGCCTCTAGACGGCATTTCTAAAACGGTACATGAGAACATTTGCACAAAATCTCCCCCAGTTTCTCTTTAGTAACAGGATTCTATCTATCGCCCTTTCAATCTTGCTTCGTCCAAAAACGATGCCTACTACTTCCTCCTGAAACAAAACCAGTTAAATGAAAGCTGTTCATTCTGTTGTAAAACTGGGACGCTAGAGACAGAAACAGATGAGCTATATGTACTGTTGTAAAATTGGGACAATTGTCGATAGAACACTTGAATCCAGAGACGACACGCAATACAACACACTAAGAGCAATTTGATAGAATTCTAATATGTCTCCCACAGATCAAAATGGACTAAGTTCTATGAAGGACAATGAGTAAAAAGATGACCGGTCAACCTCAACAGTAACATTCTAAACATTGTGCAGCTCGACGTGATCGAACTAGCTGTACTTGGGATACAAGCTAGAGCCAGAAACACATGAGATATATGTCGACCCACCCCAACGATAGATAGTTACTCTCAGATATCACATATGAGAAAGATTAACATTCGGATGAAGGCCGGAGACAACACACACACAGAGTGACTAATGAAGTCTGGGGATGACGTCGAATAAAACGTCATTTTATGCATGATTAGGTTTCGTGTTTTCATCAGTAACGTACAGCGACACTGCAAATACAAAACAACTCACTATTGTATTTGCCGACGAAAAGAAATAACAATTCATGAATATTTAGATATTTTTATAATGGTGTTCACCCTGTACAAGGCCTAAGAGCCATTCAAGGTAGGGTTTCAAAGAGTAAGAGGTACATGTTTTGCACATAAAAGGTTACCCTAAAAAAAAACCCACACAAACATAACATACAATCTTTTTTAATAAAATCCCTGGGACGATGCAGCGGGATAGATCAAGATTATCAGTGGTTCCGGCAAGACGGGTCCCCCCACGGATCTAGTCTGGCTGATAGAAGGATTTTAGAAAACACTGATCGGCAGGAAATGTGACGTTGAGTGATCACTGATTTGCACCCACCTCACACAAACCAGGTTTTTATTTGTGGTGGTATTTCAAGGATAATGTGTACCAGAATAACCCTAAAACGATTGGCTATCTGAAGGCGGCATTCACAGCAAAAATCAGGGAAATTTTCAAAGAGGAATCTGTCCGAGTAATTGACAATTTCGCACGATGTTTGTACGTTTACCTTTAAAATTGTTTATGCAAAGCCATTAATTTAACCAAAACTTTGAGGAATTATCTTACACGGACTGAAGTGTAAATTCACCAAGTATCTTGAAGAAAAACTGGATCTTTGTAGGAATTGTTACAATATTTATAGGTTCTGTTTTTTTTTTGTGAGGGGAGCAGGAGTTACTCTGTATATGTGGAAGATAACGGTTAACCCTAGACTTAAGCATGTTAAGTTTGTAGTAATCATGGAAGCAGCATCTTGAGAATCTCGTCCTGAGTATGATGAAAAAAAACTACATCCGGCAGCAAGACCACTGATTTTTTTCAGGTTCACCCAGACCCGGGGTAGTAGCACCTGTTAGGGTCCCAGCTATGGCAAATAGGGAACTTTCCCCAGCACAAAAATCAACACTACATTTTTACAATAAAATAAGCAACAATTTTTTTTAGAAAAATGACAATGAACCACTAATATATATATATATATATATATATATATATATTTATAGTAAAATTACTAAAAACAGATGGTCGATAAACTATATATCTAGGAAAAAAATGAACTTAACTGTGAACTATAAAAAGTATGTTCAAAATATATGTAGTTAAAGGCATAACGTTATATACAAAATATGTAGATTTCGGTATTAAATAACCCATAGAGATCGATATGTCGCTAAAATAAAATCAACCAACCATACTCTTGAGAGTCGGTTACACGAGGCAGTGGTACGTGGGAACAATGTCCACAAGTGGAACTAACATCTCACTTAAAGTATACTAAGAGAACGGGCGCAATTCTTTACAATGTGCGTGGCATGACTTGTTTTTGCCGTGAATGCTAGAACAAAGTATTGTAGATCATTTGAACATTTGCTATGAAAATGGCGATAGAGTTCTGGGTCCGATAGGCGATAGTGGAATGTCACGAGTTTGGTTTTCGAGGCATTGAATGTGACCAGCCAGATTTTTTTTTCGACTGAGCTGTTAGATCTCGGTCAGACGAGAGATCAGCTATTATCTTTTAGAGGTGTAGTATAACTATTCACAAACGATCCGAATATCATAAAAGATATTCATATAAATTTTACAGAATTATCCGTGCTCTGATAATATCGTTATACAAGAAAGAAGAACTTTCATCACTTAAAGTTGCCACACAACCTTTATTTGAATAACGTATAAAGTACTTATATCCCCGTCTGTGTTACAAAGAGTATAAAAAAATTGTGTCGATCACATGGTCAAAGTGAAAGAGAACGAGTCAAAAAAAAAAAAAAAAAAAAAAAAAAAAACAAAAACAAATTAAATAGCGCCTCCTGTAGTTTTAAACAAAGGATGGTAATCCCACAACCTTAATTTTGTTCAAACGTTCGTTCACCATTTGTTTACGTAAGTACCTCGAAAATACTTATTTTATCTGAAACCTTAGAGACAACAAGGCTAATGGTTCAAATCGTGAAAGCAATCGGGATGTAATTTGTACAGATTTTCCACATAAAAGCGAGTTTTTTTCAGAGATTTTTTTTTCGGATTAACCTCACCAGCCCGGTATCAACGATGAGCAAGATTCTCATATTTCCAGGAAAGTTTTCCAACGAATGATATATTTAAAAAACAAAAAAATTACAAATATTCCGATTTTTATTCTGCATGAATGAACGACATCCATTGACCTGTGAAATATTTTGGTTCCGTCTGAAAGATCCTCTCTTAAAAAAGCTCAATCTAAAACGATGATATTACATTTGCATAATTCTGCATACTAAACAAAACATTGTCTTAGAAAAATGTCTACATAAGCCAAGCGCTCATTATTCTTAGATATTATAAACAATAAAAACGTGATCAAATTAACGATTAGCTTTCCTAACTGTCAAAACTGCCTCGTTCTTCAGAGATCGTTCTGTTCAGTCTTAGGTGAACACAAATCGGTATTTAGTTTTTAATAATTTTTGGAATGCTAATGAAAGTTATTGTAATTATATATAACGGTGATATAATCTAAAAATAGACGTGTTCATACTTTGCTAAACAGAAAGTTAATATCGTTATTGAATTCAAAAATAAAATTAATTAAATTATCTATAAACCCCAAATGAAAACTTCGAAACCTGGAAGAGGTTTAGATTTAAATGCACTGACAGCATTAGATTTCAGAAAGACAAAATAGTCATGATTTTTGTTTTTAATAATGTTTAAATTAAACAAAAGCAACAATGAATTGTTTAATTTTAACCTGCTGTTCTCAAAATAGCAGACGGGGAATGTCCTCAGGGAAGACAGCGGAAGAGACGGTAAAATGACAAATCATAGTTGAGCATTTTAATGACAGTCTAATTAAACACGGTTTGAGAAATAAGAGATTATTTGATGCCGTTAAATCCCTTTATCAGTAACATTAATCTTTATAAGTTCTGATTATACTGCGACTTGGTCAAAAAGTACTCGCTATACACGCTTGTGTGATCATCTTTTAATTCATGACTGACTAGGCAGAAGGTTATGTCTGCGGTAGACTGTTTATCAAGTGTATAGATCCCAGTCTGCCTTGCTATCCAACCCATAGCGAATAAAATCCGATCTTTTCCAAGGGTATATGGGCAAAAGTGGATGCAACAATCTTTTTCCAAGGGTATATGGGAAAAAGTGGATGCAACAATCTTTTTCCAAGGGTATATGGGAAAAAGTGGATGCAACAATCTTTTTCCAAGGGTATATGGGAAAAAGTGGATGCAACAATCTTTTTCCAAGGGTATATGGGAAAAAGTGGATGCAACGAACCCGACTGAAATTCAAACTCCGCAAAAAGCATACCTCCGATTAAACAACATTAACAGAGATTTGTTTTTAGCCAGAAGAGCCATCAAGTGTTTAAACCTACACCCTTGTGCAAATTAATTAAAACAAAACAAATAATTTCTTCCTATAATCTTTCACACTTTCCCTGATAACGGATACATCGTCTCTTGGGGTTGCTTTTCTCTTCCAACCGCATTTTCCATATGCTTAGGACTGATAGATCTAATTTTTTTCTTCGCCTTGATGACACGACTTACAGTTGAAAGGTTGACACTAACAATATCCGCGATCCTGTAAGGCTTGCCAGATTGTTCGTGCATCGTTAAAATTGTCGTGCGCTACCTTGGAGTAACATCCATCTCAGATAATAGCCTTAGTGTCTGGGTGTGATAAAAATCTGATGCAATCACCGATAACGCAATATTTTTCAAAGCCAAGCAAATTTCACTATACAGTAGATTCATATTAGTGCACACCAATGCAAGTTACCGAATCTGAGGAAAAAAAAATCGATTACGTCTTGTCGCTCCAGTTGGTTTAAAACTGACCGCATAATGAAAGAAAGGAAATTAAAGCAGTTGTTTCAAATAATTTGCACAAGGGTGTAATTTATTTAACACTATCTCATTATTAGCCATCAACGCTTTACAAAAACACTTTAAAGTAGCTAATATTTAAAAAAAAATCATAATTGTCATGATACCATGCTCTTTCTAACAAAGGCATAAGTATTGAATTACCATCCATTTCAATTCTAGAAAGTAAACTTAATATTCAGTTGGGAAAGGGGAGACGCGAAATTTTGTTTATTTTTCCCCTCCTTCCATAATATTTTATTGATATTTTTTCTTTTTCTCTAACATATGAGCTGCATATTCTTAAGTTTTTTTTATACTTCGACTAGTTTGTGTTGTTATATAAATAGATACCCTTATACTCAGTCTGATTATTAAAATAATAACCAAGCGACTCATTAAACGCTTCGACTGTTTTATTCTTTTTTTCACACTAACTCTGGTTTATTTAAACATATTTTACATAAGGTTTAATATTTTTTCTTGCGTAGAAATACCGCATTAAATATTTAACCCATAGCTGGGATAGAAGAGATGGATACATAACTTTACCAAGGTTATTTGTGTATAACTGAGTTTAACGAACTAAAACATTTAGGACTTGAGTATTTTTACGAGATAGAAACGATACAAACAATATATAATTCAACAATTATGAAGCGTTACATATTTTATTCGAAGACAAAAAGACATTCGACCTGAGGATCTGAAGACGAAGGGCGGGAAATGTTCTTAAAAAGAACCATCGGAAAAGTTATCTGGATAATTGAACTAGTTTTTTATGTTGCTAATATTGTTTTAATGTTAAGGTCAGTTCATTCTAGAGCCTTCTCCTAGTGTTCAGTAGGCCAAATATGTCTAGGAATGCTAATGACTTCTCTCATAATTAAAAACAAAAATATATTTACTGTTTTTTTTTTTAATACTTTATCGTTGTATATTCGGTCGATTTCTTATTCCCTTTTCTCTGTTTTTTGATAGCTTCCTTTTTATTTATTAAAAAACTATATATGCACGCTTCATTTTGACGTTCAGTTATTTCTTTCTGATGCTGCTATTGTTTATCGGTTCCATTCAGATCATAGTTTAGACATTTCTATCTCGAAGTTAACATTCTTGACTGACCTTTGTCCTATTACCAAAATTATTGTTTTTGTTTCTTTTTGCTTACTTTCAACCAACGCTGTCTTTTCATTGTATTCCTTTTACAGAGCTATGGTCATTAATATATTTTGTTTTCAGCTATCTTCTTCGCAGATTCTTTGCAATTTAGTTTCAGCACAAAGCTATTCATTCTCGTTCTTCACTCATATCTTTTCACTTCACTAAACCTTGTTCGTCTATTCACACCCCCTTTATTAAGTATTCAAATTTTATTCTGTCCAATTCTATTTCTCTTTTTCATTGCTTCTTATTAGAAACCCCACAGCTTGATTTCTTCTCCCCTGTCATTTTCTTACAAGTGTAGGATTAATATGCAGCGAGCGCTTTTTTACAAAAATAAGATCTCAATTTGTCTATTTGAAATCTACTTACTTTATATCTTAGGTTCGCAGACAATCTAATCTCTCTCTATCGTTTAGTCGCCTCATATTTGAGAATCTTTCAGCTTCCACGTCTATCCAATATGTTAATATCTTCACTCATAAGACAAGAGATTGTGATATATTTATCTATCTCCTGATATGAGCGGTTGCTTAAAAGTACTATGTCTCGCGCAATTTTGAAAATCCAACAAAATATACAGTTCCCTTTTTGGTCAGACCGAAAACTTTTTAATACATTCGTATAACTTCACATCTAGGATTCGTCATGTCACATTCATTACACTTAAATAATATCTTCCCGAGAAAATTAACATCTTAAAATTTGACGATCAATCGTTATCTATCCAACATATTCTTAGTTTCTTTTATGCCCACAACTCATTCAACAGCACTCTAGCTTGAGGAGCTATTCATTGGGGAAACATTAAAATAAATAAATGTGCTTATCAGGTTTTTACTCTACCCATGTCTATTGAACAGGTTAAGAGGCTCATCCCTTGTTCCATGCTTAGGATATGGTTTCCGGCTTTCTTTTTTCCAATCTTCTCACTTTTTTTTTTTTTTTTTTGCAATTAGAGTAGACAGATCTATCTATCGCCCGGTTCACATTCCACCCATGTCTATTGAACAGGTTAAGAGGCTCATCCCTTGTTCCCTGTTTAGGATGTGCTTTCCGGCTTTCTCTTTTCCGATCTTTTCACTATTACATAGCCCCCTGCACATCAGTGGCGTTACCGCCTTGCTCGGAGTGATACGATTAATAAAAATAAAAAAATTCCGAATTTAGAAACGGTCTTACTTTTCCATTATTTATCTTCCTAAATTCGATCATATTTCCTTTCCAATATATTCCCATGTAGCTTAACCCTATCATATCTTTCAATTCTTAATTATCTAATATACATCTTACCAAGCTACGTAATCAGCTCCTTCATGTTTACCAGCTGATTTATCTTGAATCCCAGCCCAAACTATCTAACCAGTTCTTATCTAATAGCATCGATAAAATCTGCTTACGGTTGATTCAGGTTATAAAATTATATATATAAGTATTGGGTAAGTATGGATGAAATAAAATTCCAGTCTAAAGAAACAATATTTTTAACAAAAGTGCTCAATACAAAGTAGAACGAATAACATTTATTTAGAATTTTGAACATGTGTTATAATATCGCTACAAAAGTAGCCATTTTGTTTCGACACTATCCGTGTCTTATCAAATGCGGAACTTATATATATATATATATAGATATTTTGAGAGGACTACACATAATTAAAATATTTAATATCACTTAATTATGTGTTGAGTTTTCCTCTCAATATATTTGCTCTGGATAATATCCATTGAACTCTCTATTTCTATCTAATTACTTTTATAATAATTAGATAAAATCTTTTGGATTATCCACTCCGTCTTCAGGGGTTGCTATTCCCTCTCTCATACTATATATATATATATATATATATATATATATATATATATATGTATATGTATATGAGAGACCGAGAAAGAAAGAGAAAGATTATATCTACATATATAATTAAGTATCACAGATAATTCTAATGACGGGACTGTCTCGTTACTCTACCAACCACTTCTTCCGCCATATCTGTCGAGTTGCTGTTATCACTCAAACTCCCTGCGGTTGTCATTGTTTCGCTGCAATCCAGTTAACTGCTCGCCGCACCCAATCACCTACCATTGAATCGTGCATTAAAATGTATTGGTGAAGGTTCCGGTCGCGATGCCGCAACCGGAAGTTCCCGGCATGCTTTGGCGTTGATGCCGTTGTCAACGTACCTCACCTAGCGCTTATTATTTTCGGCTGTTTTCTCTATAACTAGATGACGGCTAAATATACTTAATTTCGTGTGCATTCATCGCATAATGGGCTTGGCCTTTGTCCTGCGCTGACAACCGAGTTTCTATGGAGTCGAAAAGGGTTGCCATAGCAATAGTGACTGTCCACACTAAGTATAAGAAGATAAGGTTGGGATGAAGAGGACGAGGCGTAGAGGAGAAGGAGGGTAACTGAATAAAATAGTGAAAAGCAAAAGAGGATGGGGAAAAAGAGTTAAAAGTGGTTTGGGTTTGAGTCGTAAAATGAAAGAGAAAGATGAGGGTTGGATGAAGTGTGGAAATATTCCTAAGGGAATAGAAGATGCTTATTGTAAATGAATTCCGCAGAGAAGAGGAAAGTCTTGCTTGTTTATATTGAGGTAACAGTCGGAAGTCGAAAACTGAGGCAGAGAAAAGCGATGACTTTCCTGCGCACACAGACGTGTGTTAATGAATGACGGAGAATAGGCGTATGAGAACTTAAACGAATTGTGGTTAGGTGACTATATGCATCTGAATGCATACATGTTTGTCAAACTGTCTTTCATATACTGGGTGGATGCAAAAATATTTTCATTTCATAATATATATCTTACTGTTCGTAAAGGGAAATTTATATGGAAAGTTCGGGTATGGACTCCCTGAAAAAAAAACCCCAAAAAAAAACGGAAAAATTAGTTTTAAATATTTGAAACATCTTTGAAGTTACGTCTCAGTTTTATTTAAAATGAATCTGTATCAACAGAACAATTATTTTCCGTAAGTTTTTTTTAGGAACTCTTAAAGTATTAGAACTTTTTTGTAATACGCTAATGCGTGTTGAAATCCTAACAATATTTAGTATTGTTCAAGTTATCGGTAATATTTTTGTGACCAGATTTACAAATTATGTTTTGTCCAAGAAAATGTTATTGACAGTTCATTGTACTAAGTTACGGACTCTAACCAAGTGTATTTTCTCACCTTAACCTGTTTGCACCGCTCCCCAAAATTGGTTGTGATCGGTCAATGTACGGGTATTTTAAAGGGTGTGATGGATGGGCGGACTAACAGAAGTCCCTGAATTAGAGAGAGAGAGACATTCGCTCGTCGAACCACCACTATCGATGGAAAATATAAACAAATTTCAACTTGACTTAAAAAAGGAACAAAGCACAAAAATTAGGAATAAAAATTAAAGAAATATAAAGCACCAGCAGTGCGACAGGTAAGATAATTTAAGTTTAACAATAAATAATAAATTACATTTAACCTTAGATAACCAACAGTTTAGTTTTTATTCTATTTATACACTTTTATAGATTTATACATTTAATAGAATAAATACATTTATCTTTCATATTACAATAAAAATTTTAAAAAAAGGAATTAATTAAAAGTGAGTAAAATGATATTATTAAATTTTTAGTTCGATGTCAAGATATTTAATTGAACTCAATGATTTTTTTTTCAATTATTCTGAATTAAAGATTTATTGAATTACCTTCTGATAGGGAAGTGTAATCAAAGATGACAATTCAGAAATTTTTTTTTCAATGTTCTATACAATAAAATAAACGAACTGTTGCTAAAATAAGAAAAAAATCTCTTAAAGCTTCACGCACGAAAATGGCATTAAGCTTTTTATATTTTTCTTCATCAAAGCGGTCTTAATAAAGAAAGAATTTTCTCACGAACAGAAACAATACCAAAATCACGCTGAAAAATAATAAATCTCTCTTAAAAATATTTAGAAAAAACTTAGATTGGTTAATCCGAAAGCATATAATACCCTTAATTAAATTGTACAAGCACCAACAGTCAAAAATAGTTAATGAATTACTTTTATAAAGCGCCGAACAAATTTTCCCAATATTTAAAACTTGATATTTCACATGTTTTTAAAGAAATAACATCTTTAAGAGTTTTGTTTTACATAACTGTGAAATAATTTCGTAACCGCCACCCAATTAAAAAGTACAAACGCAATATCGATGGTGGGTAGCACCCACCAAATACTGTCCATAAATTTTTCTGAGCCTAAGATTGATTTTTCCCGATATTTACACTTGATATTGCATTTTTTGTTTTTACTAAAATAACACACATACACACACACACACACATATATATATATATATATATATATATATATATATTAGAGAAAATTTTCAAAATTTAAAGGTGTCGGATATACCATGTCAGCGACATTGTTTTTCCAAATGGCGAAGGCCCTGAGTTAGAGTGTAGAGGGGTTTTGGGTTAACAACGGTCACAAAGTGGAAAAGGACAGAGCTGGTAGTCGCGGGGTTAGAGGGAGTTGAAATGATATATTTAGGAAGGGGGGCGATTGTAGAACTCTGAAGGTGGTCGGGACCACTTAGGGGCCGAAATTTTTCTGAAGAGGAGAGGGGCAAACTTAAGCAGCATCTTCATTTTCATACTCTACCACTATCGTATACACAACTTAGGAATTAGTTTGAGTATAAGTATGTTACTTCGCTAAATTAAACGGAATAACTTTTCATTCATAGTAGTTGAGTTCTAATCTACTCTAACGTTCTTTTCCACTCACAAGCTATTGAAAACAAGAAGGGGTTAAGTTCAAAACAAGATCAAAGAGCTAACGTCGATACTAGCAGAACAGTGTTATTTGTCTAGTTTGATTTTTTTTCCTCTATAAAACTTTTGATGCACAAAAAATAAATGCGAGAAAGAAAAATTTGGGGGCGAGGCCATTATTTCTAATTAACGTCTTTCGTCAGATATGAAAATATGACTCAAGTCTCTTTCCCTCCCCAACAACATTTCTATCTACCTGGTTGTTTTATTGTGTGTGTGTATGTTTTTTTTCCCCCCCAAACTGCCCTCTATGTACCGTTAAAAAGCTAAATGAAGAAGAAAGCGTAGAGGGAAAAGTGCTGAAGATCAAATCTTATCAAAATCAGAGATTGATCAGTTTCATAAAATTTTGAACCTTATAAGGAGGGCAGGCAACCGAGAATTCAGCCTAAATTATGGGAAAGGTTAGACTCCTTCTTCCCCCCATAGAATCAAATATATATAAGAATTTTTTTTCTACAAATTTTCTTTCAGTCGACCCCAGAAAGTAATGGCAACCTACTACGGGAAAATCTTCTGCCCAGTCCGCTATGTTGCTTTCGAGACATGATCACCTAAGCGTATATCACGTATGGCACTTAACTGACTGACTGACGACTTACTATCCATCAATGCTACAGTCAGCTCTTCGCATTTATATTCATTTAATAATCCTAGAATCTAGATAATGTAAATCGCTAATTCTTATTCAGATTTCAGATTTATACAATCATATTCATTATTGAATTCACTCAGTACAAGACTCAGTAGCAACTACAGGAGCTACAGGGTTACTGTTAAAATGGTAATCTATGAGGTGCGTAATATGTAAGACAAGTTTATAGAAAGTGAATATTAACAAGGTAATGTGCGTTGTGGCGCAGTGGATATAGACTCGGAACGAGAAATCGGTAGAGCCGAGCTCGAATTCATTGCATTCACATACGCGCAAATACCCTTGGGAAAGGTATTAATCCGTCTATTCCTTCCAGTTATGGGTCAAATAACAGGACAGATTGGGTTCTATAGCCTTGGTCGGCAACCAGTCTACCACAGAAAGCAATGGAAACCTACAGCGGGATAATCTTCTGCCCAGTCAGTTTTGTCTCTTTCGAGACATGATCACCCAAGCGTGTATCACGTATGGCACTTAACTGATTGAATGTGAAACTGGATCGCCAATGAGGTTTAAATCATCTACAAATTCTATACGCTTCCAGATGTTTGCTTTTTTTTTGTTCTAACAGGCTGTCATTTCCCTTTTTACGATTATTAGATCCCATATCCTAGCCTAGAGAGTCAGAATATTACTAAATTTTCACTCAATACAATACCCAACAGCTACTTTCAATCTGTCGTGGACTGGGGCAAGAAATGTCTAGTTAGTTTTAATGTTTCCAAAACGAAACCGCTTCCATTTAAATCGCCATCAACAAACTCTCCTACCTCCTATCACTATGGTAACCTTAGTCTCCCAGAAAAAAAAAAAATACACTGCGCCTCCTCGGCCTCACATTCACAGACGACCTTAACTGGAACGACTACATCGAATCAATGGCTACAGCTAGGAAGATCGGGTCACTGTCTCGGGCCAGGAAGTTTTTCTCATCGGAATCCATCTTGCATATTTATAAATCTATCATTCGTCCATGCATTAATACTGTTGCTTTATCTGGTCGGGCGCTCCTGCTATTCATCTCGGGGTGCTCGTTAAAATTCAAAGCCGGATACGCAATGAAATCGTTCCCGATTTGGCAGCTAGACACCAGTCACTTTCCCACCGACATGATGTGGCTTCACCGTCTTTTCTACAAATATTTTCACGGTTTCTGCTCTGACTAGCTGATTTCCTCTAGACGAATTTAAACGTGCTACTAGACTAGAAACTAGGTTCCACCCTTTTACAGTGACAACAGTCAAATTAAACCCTTATTTCTACTATAGTAGTTGCTTTTCTTGCACTTTTCGCTTTTTGAACTATTTTTTTTTTTACACTTGCTTCCCTGATAGTTACAATCTCCAAAAGTTTAAGTGTCAGTTGCCATATTTTATTTCCTTTATTATCATCTCTCTTTTATCCTTTCCTCGACACCCCTGTATCTTGTTCCTTTTTCTTTTCGTTTATAAGCCCCTGTGCATCAGTGGCTGTACTGTGTAACTTGGGGTAACACGATTTAAAAAAAATGAAGTCTTTAAACCTATCTACATTTCAACTTATTTATAAATGGAACTTTATCTGTCTGTGTGTGTGTGTGTGTGTGTGTGTCCGTTACCTATAGACTCCGAAACGGCTGAACCGATTTTCTCGAAAATATACACAGTTGTACTATAAGCGTCTGCGAGTGTTCCTAGCTAGGTTTGGCGTCGAGGGACCCCCCGAAAAATATCGAAAATCGAAAAAATAGTGTTATAGCAGAAGTGGTCCGATTTTAATCAAATTTGATACACTCATAGACAAAGACATCAGAGTCCTTACAATAGTGCAGAAAATCGGTTATATATATATATATATATATATATATATATATATATATATAAAGGCAAGATGTTTGTGTGTGTTTGTTTATCTGCCTGTATGTCTGTATTTTTTTTTTCAGCCGTTTTATTTTAGTTTTTACTTTGGCTCTAAGTAAGTATAATTGTAGTTCTTATTCTCAGCCATGATACCAATTATTCAGAGGACTTATTTAGCCTTCAAAATTCACTTTACGACGAAAAAAACTTATCTGATACCGATACCAGGAAATCAAAATTTGACTTACATCCATTCATTTTTCTTTCAGTCTACGGTTTTGCTTTAACTGGTAACAACTATTGCTTTTTAGTCTTTCGTGCCAACGTCCAAAGAGTCTGAGCTCCAGGACCACGGATTAGTTTTAAAGCTTTCATTACACCCGAGCAACGCCGGACTATACTGGTAGTGTAATATACAAGAAAGGCAGGTTTTTAGAAAGTGAATATTAATAAGGTAACGTGGAAGTGAATCACTAATGTTTGAAGTCGTCACCTTCACCTGCAAGTTCTATACACTTCTAAATATTTGCTCTCTTGTATCTTTTTGTTTTCTGTTTTAACTGCAACAGCCTGTGATTTCCTTGTGCAGGATCATTAGATTCGATCTCCTAACCTGGACTGAGTGTTCAGTCTCAATTTTACTAAATGTTCACTCAATACAAGACCCAACAGCTACTCAAAGTAGTGGACAACTGAATGAGATTGTACGGACTCAGAGGATATGTAGAATAGATAATGGTTCACTATAAACTGGAAGTTAAGATAAAAAGATATATGTCTGTGTTACCACGATGTTTCTGTCTCTTGTCGCTCTTAGTATTTTTCCTCTATCTCTCCCAAACTCCGCCTCGCCATCCATTTGTTCAAACCTACCGAATGTGTCTCGCGCTATTTCCCCTTTATTCATCTTGTGAGTATAAGGTTCTCCAGACCCTCTTTCCTCATTACATGTCCCAGGAACCTCAGTTGTTTCTTTTTGATGTTAAGAATGATTTTTTTTTCGTTTGCATCCTCTCCAACACCTCGTCGTTGCTCACGTGCTCGGTCCTCATCATCAATCTGCAGAACCACATTTCTGCTCCTTCGAGCCTCTCCTTCATCTTTGAAGAGCTTGTCCCACATTCGCTGTCATACAGAAGAACATATATCACATCGCAGTCCACTCTTTTCTTTGTTTCCAATGCGATTTTCCTGTGTTTAGTTAGCTTGTTTAACGCGTCCCTGGCCATGCCAACGCGTCTTTGGGTCTCAGGGTCGCACTTTGCATTCACTGTCAGAACGCTTCCCAGGTATTTAAATTTCTTAAATTAGTTTCTCCGATCAGCAGTTGGCATTTTGGGGTCCTCTACCCTGGCTTAAATTTACTACACTATCAACAACAATTCAATTACATTCTTCATGTGCAACAATGTCCACATAATTTCCTGTTTTTGTATGCAACTTCCGATCGCCGTAATCTTTCATTATTTTGCTTTACGTAGTTTCTAAGTCTTCTGATAGTCGAATTAAAACATTCTTCACAGATGACGTGTCCTGACTTCTTTCTTCATTAAGTTCATCAAAGGAATATCTGTATTATTATTATTAATATTGGGACTATTATTGCCAGAATTATAGATTAGGTTGTGAGAACTTGCGAGAGAACAGATGTAATTAAGTCATAAAATTATTTTTTATGAATGGAATGTATTGAATAAAAACGTTTGTGTGAATTCGTTTGTTTATAAATGCTACGAAAACTATGTAAAATCGTCTATATTATCAATAGTGTAAATTCTACATAGAAACGCGTATTTCCATTTTGTATACGCGTTAAGAGAACATTTTTGAGAGGAATCAGCGAGCTTTGTGTGACCACTACTTCTATGTGCCGTGTCCTTTCAGGACGTAGGCCATTATGACTTATCACATTTCCTCATCCCTCTTAATAACTCCTTTCCTGTTATTCCAATCAATCCCCGCTCCACCGTCCATCTGCTCAAGGCCACTAGGTATGGCATATATTGTTTTCCCTTGTCTCTCTCCCCATCTATCTGTCCTGTGAGCATCAGATTCTACAAACCTTCATTCCTCACTACATGTTCCGAAACCTTCAGCTGTCTTTTCCTAATATTAAGTCTCTTTTCTGTTTCCATCCTCTCCAAAACCTCTTGATTGTTATGTTCTGTCCATGATATCCCCAGCTTCTATAGAAGCACATTTTGATTGCTCCAAGTCTTCCATTCGTCTTTGATGAGACTGTCCAACATTCGCTGCCATATTGAAGGACAGACAATCCAGCACTCTCTTCGTTGTTCCCAGCGAAATTTCCCTATATTTTAATACTCTATTCAGTTTCTGAAATGCATCCTTGGCCATGACAATGCGCCTTCAGATATCCGTATCGCACGTACCATATTCTGTTCCCAGGTATTTACATTTCTGAACATGCTTAATTTTAGTATCCCCGACTTGCAGATGGCATTTTGGGCTCCTCTTTTTACTGCTTACCATGCAGTTTTCTTGAAATTTATATGTAGTCCTTTCTTAACACTTTTGTTAACTACTTCCCGGGGAGGTCTTGTTTCCTTTCTGCGTCTGCTATCAGCACTCTTTTATCTGCGTATTTTATATTGTTCAAATTGCGACCGCCAGTAATAAATCCTGGCAGAACTTCTAGAGCTTTCAGAATTCTTTTGCTATACAAGTTAAATAGATCTGGTGAGAAGACACATCCTTGTATTACACCCTCTTTTTATCTTTGTATATCTGCTGAACTCGTTTCTTGTACGTATGCAGGCAGTTTACAGCCAATACAGGTTCTTGATTACTCTTATGCTTTCCCCGAACATGACAAGGCTTCCGAGCGTCTCTATCACGTCTTTGTAGTGTACCTTGTCGAATACCTTTGATTTTTAAAAATCAAAACTTACATCCTCAAAAGGACATTTGTGACAGAAACCAAGGTTATACATAAAGGAATGGACAAAGAATAATTCATTTATCCTTGGATGATTTTATAATAAAATTATGGTTGAAAATATCGAAGGTTTCGTAAAATAGAAGAAATTTAAAAAAAAAAAAAAAAAAAAAAAAAAAGGAAAAAAAAGAGTTTTATTTCTATATCTGAATGGCCCAGATTGCTGAGAACATGTTACCTCATACAATAAGTGAGTTATAGTAACTCACCGGTTCGCCATTAACATCTCTCGAGAATCTTTCCGTCAGTGGTGGAGGTTGATGTGCGTAACGCTTCTCGATTCACTCGCACACTTTTACACGGAATTGTACTATCGACGTATTGTGTAACAGCAGCAAAAAAAAAAAAAAAAAAAACTGACGCGATCAAGCTTACGTGACCGCAGTAATACCAACTATAAGAACGCATGAGCAATTATACCAACTATAAGAACGCATGAGCAATTATGCCAACTATAAGAACGCATGAGCAATTATACCAACTATAAGAACGCATGAGCAATTATACCAACTATAAGAACGCATGAGCAATTATACCAACTATAAGAACATGACGCATGAGCAATTATACCAACTATAAGAACGCATGAGCAATTATACCAACTATAAGAACGCATGAGCAATTATACCAACTATAAGAACGCATGAGCAATTATACCAACTATAAGAACGCATGAGCAATTATACCAACTATAAGAACGCATGAGCAATTATACCAACTATAAGAACGCATGACAGTGTGACAAACCTAAAGATATGTTATGATGAAAGTGCGGATTACTTTTTACTTATCCCCGTAGCATATGATATTATTGCTATTAATAACAGTCAATAGAAATCCTTCATTTTATTCTCCACACATAATTAAGTTTAAGCTCACTTGATGGGACAGGTGAGAGAATCAAAGGCAGACGGTAGAACGGAATGAAAGTGTTTCCGATGTTATTCACAGCTTTGTGTGCCTAATTCAAATGGGACTTTAGAAGCTGAACTTCTTTAGATAAAGTATCCACAGAGATTCCGCTGCCGTGGGGTCGATGGCTGAAACGCTCGGGTCTGCTCTTAGAAATGGACAGCTAGACGATTTTTCAGATGTACTGCATAAACAGGCGATTATATATATATATATATATATATATATATATATAGAGAGAGAGAGAGAGAGAGAGAGTGAGCGAGAGAAACGGTACAGCAAAGTGCTGAGAGATTTGGCCAAGATAGGTGAACACTCAGAGTAGCGGGAAACATCGAAGAGGAAAACCTTTAACCAAGAAATAAAATTTACAAAATCCCCTTCTCTCGAATATCATTTGCAAATCGTTATATATATATATATATATATATATATATATATATATAAAATTTGAAATTTTATTTATTTAGTGGACACATGTATTTTGGTAAACTCCCCGTTTAATTATTAAACAGTAGATTTAATTTTGTCTCTCGGCCTAAATATTCGATAAATGTCAAAGAAAAATATCAGCGTATGTCGAATATAATGACAGCTACCCCCTGCCGAGAGGAACGCAGCGTATTTTTCTTTAATAAGGTAAATTATGTCAGATTAATAAAATAAAACAAAAACACACACACATATATATATATATATATATATATATATATATATATATATATATATATATAGGACAAACTGTAGGTATTTTCTAGTTAATTTTCCTCGTCTCTTTTCCACATAACAAAATCTGATAAAAAAAATTAAAGGTTTTTGAAAATCCCATTTTGGCTGAACGAATAACTTTACAGAATTCACCTGTGTGTGTAGTGGGTATCTTCTTCTATGTGCTGTGTCCCTGCAGGAAAAAGGCGATTAGAGCTCTCTACAACTTCCTGCTCATCGTAGCTCTAATTAAGGTAGGTTTATTTTTCATTTTTTGCTATCTCTCCTCATATCTGTCATGGCAACCATTTAAGTTCATTAAGTAAGTTATTCGCTGCTTGCCTCTCTCTTTGTCTTCCATATTTTGTGAGTGTCAAATTCTCCAAACCATTTCCTCATTGTGGGCCCTAGAAGTCAACTGTCTCTCTAAGTATAATTGTTCTTTTTGTTTCCATTTTCCTTAAACCTTCCTTGTCCGTGGTATTTGCAGCATCCTTCTATATTACTACAGTCCTGTTACTTCAAGTCCCTTCTTCATGCGTGAGATTTTCCGGCATTCCCTGATATATAGGAGGTCCGCTACTATAACAAAGTCCAGGACGGTTTCAAACGAAATTTCTTCTGTGCATTTTCTGTAAATACTTTCATGGTAATTTTTTCTGATGAGCTTTCTTCTTTAGCACACATTATGAATTTAAGCACACTACTAGATTGAATGTGCGTTGTGGTGCAGTGGATATCGACTCGGAATGAGAAATCGTAGAGCCGTGTTCGAATTTCAGTTGAATTCGTTGTATTCACTTACGCGGAAATACCCTTGGAAAAGGTATAAATACTCTTCTTCGTCTAGCTATGGTTTAAATAGCTGGACAGATTGTTGACAACCAGTCTACCGTAGAAAAATAATGGCAACCCACTACAAAAGAATCCTCTAGCCAGTCACCCAAGCGTGTATCACGTATGTCATTTAACTGACTGACAAGATTGGCGGCAAATTTTCATCATTGCACTTCCAGTTTGTCAAAGCCTTTCCTGGCATCTTGCTTTCCAGTGAACTTTGATTTTCAACAATGCAATGTCAATAATATTCCTGTTCATTTGTTTTTACTTAGTAATTTACTTATTCTCATTCTTTCCCAACTAATATCCCCTTGCGCCTTAGTGGCATATTATATATCAATAGAATAAGTAAAGAAAAAATGGGAAAAATTGTCTTTAATCTAACATATTTCGCTTATAACAAGCTTCTTCAGAGATTTATTACAGATGAATGATTTCAAAATTCAATATACAGTTTGTTGATTGAGGTATAGTTTCATTAATCAGATACGCGTCACGTGTGATAAAGCAATGGATGAATATTAAATGTAGGGAAAAAAAAGCTTGTGTCAGTTTAAGTTAGCAATATTTTGAAAAGACGCGTTAGCACACACACTTAAACAAACAAGTTTTTTTTCTACATTTAATATACATCCATTGCTTTATCACACGTGACACATATCTGACCAATGAAACTATACCTCAATCAACAAACTGTATATTGGATTTTTAAATCATTCGTCTTTAATAAATCTCTGAAGAAGCTTGTTATTAGTGAAACATTTAAGACTAAAGACTTTTTTCTACTTGTTCTTATTCTATTAATCTTGTTGGATTTTAATTCATTGTGTAATATAACGGTCTGGCCCCACCCAAGAAGGCTGATGAAGCGTGGGTGTTCCCGGTTGATGAAAAGTAGCAGATGTCACTTTGACCCTATTTCCGACAGCGGCGGAAATGCCTACGCAGGCAAACAGACAGGTGACTCTGAGAATCGCGTGGGCGTCGCGGATCGAGGCAAAAACCGGAAGAAACAAGTTCCGCTTTTGGAAGATATATAAAGACTGCGAAAACACAGATAAGTCAGTCTCGAGAAGTCGAAGAAGAAGCTAGATGAGCTAAGCAGAGAGGCCACACTCCCGTCGAACCCCCATTAGAAGCGTGCTCTCAATTCTCTGCCCTTGTGCCACACGGTCCAGCGTCATTAATAAAAACACAAGTCATATTTTTATATACACCCGTGTTTGTTATTTGTCGCTATATAACAATTGTACATATATGGTGATTGAAAATTAACTACTTTATGTATGATGTATTTTCTAACTAATTGCTACAAGAAGGGAGAGTTCTTCATACATAAAATTGGGAATTACTATTCAGTCACACACACACATACATATATATATATATATATATATATTGTGTGTGTATTTTGGCAGCATTTTTTCATTAATGCAGGTTTCATTGAATAATATAGACACGTTTTGTCTATTAATTTTGTGTAGGATCCGTTCATACCGTCTGATATACTTGATGGCGACGTCGTTGAAAGACAACAAAAATCACAGTAATTGTTGATTTTTTTATCGGGTCTAAGCTTTCGGCTCACATAAGACATTATCAAAGAGTAAATATTAACACACAGTAAACATAGAACATTTAAGTTATTAACAATAAAGTGAATTGAATTAAAAATATAATTTGCAAAAGTCAATTCATCTACAAATCAGATCTTCCACAGTGAACTAAAAAACATAAAACAGGCACTCATCAATAATAATTTTCCCAACTACATAGTTGATGAACAAATGTTATTTTCTTAAAAAGCTTAACATGGAAAAAAACAACACATGATACTAACCCAACCAATCCTAAACATATCACTCTATTATACCGTAGCCAGATGCACTCCAACTACCAACTAGATGAAAACATCCTAAAAAAACTCATAAATACTAATATTTCTCCGACAGACTCTAACAAAAGAATTAAGTTCATTATATATTACACTAAATCCACTACATCTAATTCATTCGTCCGCAACGACTCTTCCCCACCGTTAGTGATTTGCAAAAAACCAATGTAGTATATAAATTCATATGTCCATTTAGAGAATGTATCTCTAACAACCTCAATAATATCTACATTGGCCATACTACAAATTCGCTCTCACGGCGTCTGACGTTGCACTTAAATGAAAATTGAAATATATTCCGTCATTTAAAGCAACACGGTTATCAACGAACACTTCTGAGAAAAACGCTTGTTGATAACACGTACATACTTAAACAAGAAAATAATAAACAGAAACTAAAAATCCTCGAAGCAATCTACATTAAACAATTTAAACCTGGTTTGAATACAATCAATTTTGATATTTCCAATAACGTACTCAAATGCCTGTAATCAGACCAGGGACCACAACGCCACTATTTTGTCACTGTCTTCGGCCATCCGCCACGGTAGGGATGGACTTATATTTTTAATTCAATTCATTTTATTATTAATAACTTAAATGTTCTATGTTTACTGTGTGTTAATATTTATTCTTTGATAATGGCTTATGTGAGTCGAAAGCTTAGACCCGATAAAAAAAAAAAATCAACAATTACTGTGAGTTTTTGTCTTTCAACGGCGTCACCATCAAGTATATCAGACGGTATGAACGGATCCGACACAAAATTAATAGACAAAACTTGTCTATATTATTCAATGAAATTTGCATTAATATATATATATATATATATATATATATATATATTAAAAATGCAAAAATCAGTAATACATAAATATTTTGTTTTTAATATTTATTTTAGTTTTCAATCCCTTTAGGGAGAGAAATGAGCGCCCTTGTTTATATGATTGAGGTGAATATTGCTTACAATCGACAGGTATTAATTAAAAATATCTTATCCCAAATTTTAAAAAAATCATACAAATGCATGCCGAGTTTTCTTCCTAACAAATAAAAACAAAAATGAAAAAGATTTTCGAGATAATCCTAACATTTGTTTTTTCTTGCTTTGAAGTCAGAACGCTAGAACCACTTGACTGTATCCATTTTACGTTTGAATACTATTTTCTATTTTGTCAACTTAAAAATAAAAATACTCCAGTCTTGCAGATGCTTTCATTTTGGCTTCCATCATTTTAGCCTATTCTTCCCTTCTACCTCTTATTGTTCAATTTTGTCAGTTGCTTTTAACGATGCACCCTAATTTTATAAGGTCTGTCTATTGACGCCTTTATATCATATTCCCCATTTTCGACTGAGATTAAAATTATTAATAAAGTGTGTAAAATTTGATTTTCTTTTTTTTTTATTGTTACATTCGAGTGCTTTAGACTGTTAAATACATTGTGAAGAATTGTGAGTGATCAATACGGACCTGACAATATTCGCGTTTTAGATTAATGAGTTAGAATTCAAATCAGTTAAAAATGATGCGATCTGCAACAGTCTAACAGAAAAGAATGTATCGAGCATTTATGTGCTTTTTTGATTATATATAACTGCCACTTCTTTGATGAAGGTGTCTATGTCTTCATCTTTGAACTAAGCAGTCATAGAGCTGCAGATGACTTTGCAAACGAGCCTTGCTCCTGCATACCATTTAACATATGTGACACATGAAAGACTTTCGTAAAGGGACTTTCTCATCATGTACTTATGTGATTCGTAAACCCGCCGTCAAACCTGCAAATTTTTATCACAAAACCATGAAAAGCTCTAATCAAACGTATTATGTGCCGCTTTTCCCCAATCTTTTACACTAATTTCAAAATCTTTCAGATAGACTTTAGCAATGTTCTTGAAACGTTTCTTGGCTTTGTGTCTGGGGTGCTTACCAAACAAGAGCCAGCTATCCGTAAAACAGGTGCTCAGGAAATCTCTCATCCTTTCTCCTGAGATACCCTGTCCAGCGCAGTTGATTGCGACTGGGTTGTTTGTCTTTGCTGGGTGTTTCGACCCGATGCAGAACAACTGTTTGTTGAAAAAAAACTACCATAATGATTAAAATACACCTAAAGCATTAATGATGAAGTTTTTCCAAACCTTTGATATTATGATAATATATAGTCTATGTCTCTGAAGAGTACAGGAGACGATTGGGAGACACTGATCTTAGTGTCGAATTGGATGTCTATCTGACCAAACTTGAAGGCATTGCTAGCTTTTTTTTTATTATACGACTGATTTCGGGATCCAAAGTACATACTCTCGAATAATTATGCATTATAGTTTGAATATTCTTTTCGGTATGGACAACAATGTTTGCATTGTCAGCATAGAGTTCCACTCGGTTATTCGTGAGTTAAAGTGTTTGATTTAGCCTAGCTACGATCGAATAAAAAATTGCCCGTGATTTTAAAATGTATGTCCACATTAACTTCACAATCCTGGAAAACATACGTGATAGGTAAAGCAAGGAAGATAGAGAATTAAGTGAGAACAGGAACATCATCTTTCGTAACTCCATTGTCGATGGCTGTGGGTTCCGACAGAGACCTATTAAAGTTAAGTCGCCCCTTTTATCTCCCTGTGAAGTTGTTTGAACATTCTTACAAGTCTGTAGGATATCCTATCTTATTAAGAATACTCCAGGGAGCATCCCTATTTATAGAGTCAAATGCTTTGGTTAGATCGACAAAGACTTCATACAGAAGTCGCCACGGTGTTCTAAGCATTTTTTCTACAGTTAAGTTAAATGAATTAATTACACGTGTAAGCGTGTGTTTGTAATAACGATATATAAATGTTTATATATCAAGGACAACTTAGGGGAAAATATGTATGAGAAATTGGAAATTTTTTCCGCGTGACGCGTTTCGTTCATTTAGTCTCCGTCGGACTTAATGTGTGTACATTAATGCGTAAATACATGCACACGAACGAAAAATGCTGGGAATTTAACATTTAAAATTATTATTTTTTTTGCTTTAATAATACCGTAATATAATCTAACCAATTTATATATATATATATATATATATATATATATCAAACGAACATAAGTCACTGGTGCCTCTGCAACAGGTGTTTACTCGTGCAACCAGATTGGCAATTGGGTCTCACCCATTCACAGTTAGATCAACCAAATGCAGACGACAATTCTACTCCTGTAGCTTCTTTTCCCGCGTTTCCCGCCTGTGGAACTCGCTTCCATATTCTTGCTTTTCTAACTGCTACTACCGCCAGGAATTTAAATGCAATGTCAATACTCATCTCGTAACCACTTGACTAGTTCTTTCTTCACCACCCTGTATATCCTTTCCTTTCTCTCTACCTTTGCAACTGTCATCACACCTGTATTCCTATCCTTCTCTTGCTTCTTTCTAACTGGTTCGTCTTTCTTTTCACTCTCTTCTACGTAATCTTTTTACTCTGATGTAGCCCTCTGCACATCAGTGTCGTTAACGGCTTGCTCGGGGTGATACAATTGATTATATATATATTTGTAGTAATATTCTTTTACTGGAATTTGTAATAATTTTTAATCGTTACATATAGCTGTTTTCATTATGAATTTAATTAATAAAAATATTGTTCTACTACGTATCCAGCGCTGTTAAAATGTTAACGCTACGAACTCTGAAGTGTTATTCCATTAGTTTTACTACTTACACACACACTTTTATATATATATATATATATATATATATATATATATATATATGGAAAGAAAGTACGAGAAGCTGTGAAAATTTTGTTTAAAATGTATTTTTGTATGATATATTAAATGTCCATAATAAGTAATATTAACAATAACAATAAATCTACTCTTTAAACAAACACGGCTTCTCGCATTGTTTTTCTTCTGTACTAATTTCTCTCGTTGGAACAACCCCTATTTCTGTTTTTTAATGTGCATATATATATATATATATATATATATATATATTTATTTATATTACTTACACATTTATATACAATCTCGTAATGACAAAGATTTTTCTTTTTATTTTAATGTTGTCCTTTTATATTAAAATAGTTTCTAAAATTTTCAGTTTTACTTAGCATCGAGCCCAGTATAATGTTTTTATGTTCTCCTTTAAAATTAGTTTTTTTAAAAACATTTTGTTTGAAGAATATTAATTCGGTAAAATGTCTCCTATTTCAGAATGAATATTGGAATCGTCATCTGGGCGTTTCATATGTTTATACATTTAACAACACATAAGTATCGAAAAATTTTCTTTTTCAAAAAAAGACTTCTATTGAATTTCTCTAGAACATAAAAATGTGCTTCGTCTATTTTGCTCGTGTGATTTGTTTCTCTAACAACTGACAAAATGAAAAGACGATCATTTCTCCTGGAATTTATTATTTCCCATTTTCTTTCGCCATAAGTCACAACTCACCTTGACTGCTTTCTTAACCATTGCTGTCTGCAATTCTGTATTCTTTTTCGATTTAACATCTTTTTCAAACAGTATCCGTTTAAGTCGTATATAGTAACAATAACAATAGTCTGATTCCTAGTTCTTGCGACCCGCAGAACTTAGAAATATCTGTTCCTATGCTATCCCATAAGCGCTCACAAATTTATATTCATTATACGGGTGCGACAGATCTCCAACATAATGGTAAGACATTAACTAAATGGAGACACCATTGTCACTAATTTAGTTTTTTGCTGCACCGTGTATAGATATCTCTCCAAACATGACATCTCCTGTACATTCAAACAATCGACAGATTTAATTGAAAAACGTAATGAAGGTTTTAGCTGCAGGTCCATTGCTGAAATGTTAAACATCCCTGGACTGACTACCATGAAATGGAAAAAGTTCGATATTAATTAATAAACTTACTTTCATTTGTCGCTACACGAAAAACTTCCTCACAAACAACTCGAAAATACGTAGGTAATTTATCAGTGAGCAGCTGGGACATCAGTTATTTTCAAAACTATGTGTAATGTTTGTACATGAATGGTTTAAAATCCGGCAGATGCGGAAACTACCTTTAAAGGAATAAGTAACCCGGTTTTCTGACATAGTTCACTCAGAGATAGATAAAAAAGAATTGAGTCAAAAATACTTCACTTTTTTTTATCGTCTCACCCCCGAGCAAGGCGGTAATGCCACTGATGTGCAGGGGGCTACATAAGAGTTAAAAGATTAGATAGAAGAGAGTGAAGAGAAAGACGAACCAGTTAGAAAGGAGCAAGATAAGGGTGGGAATACAGGTGTGATGACAGTTGCAGATGTGGAGAAAAAGGAAAGGATACACAGGGTTGTGAAGACAGAATTAGTGTCAAGGGGTTAAGTATTGACATTGCATTTAAATTCCTGGAGGTTGTAGCCGTCAGGAAAGCAAGAATATGGAAGCGAGTTTCACAGGCGGGAAGTGCGAGAAAAGAAGCTGCAGGAGGAGAACTGTCCTCTGCATTCGGTTGATCTAACTGTGAATGGGTGAGACCCAGCTGCCAGTCTGATTGCACGAGTAAACACCTGTTGCAAAGGCACCAGTGACTTAAGTTCGTTCGAGCAGAAGCCATGAAAGTATTTATAGAGCAGACAAAGGGAAGCCACATCTGTCGGTGGGGAAGTGGTTGGAGTCGAGCCGCCAATTCGGTACCTATCACATTACTGATTCTCCTTTGGAGCCTGTCGAAAACACTGAAATGAACAGCAAAGGCGCCCGACCATATATGGCAGCAGTACTCCATGCACAGACGAATGGTTGATTTGTATATATACTTAACACCTACTTAATTAACTCTTCTTTGAAAGAAAAGGATTTCTGTTTCTAAAGCATCTTGTAAACCAAAGAATGATACTTAGATGACTATTATAGACTTCTTTGCTAAACAAATGCAGAAATACCACCAAACTGTTATCAGTTTAGCTGTATTCGCCGGTTTGACGAATTCGAAAACGGAATTAAAAAAAAACAAAAAAAAAACGAAAATCCTCGTAGTTCTTGGTCAAATTTTTGAAAATAAAATCGGAATATATGTATAAAACCGCAATGTATATAAAAGTATCAGAGTGAAATCACGCGTAAAAGAGCCTGCATTTCAAGTAATTATACACCATTCGTACTAGCAATATTTAGAATTCATACACATCTTATTCTGAAAAGTATACATTAATTTTAAATAATATACTGACACACCATATTATATTCCTAACAGGAGACTTATGAGTACAGAGATCATATACACGTGTGTGAGTGTGTGTGTGTGTCAGAGAGGGAGAGGCAAATGAATAGCAAAGTAGAAAAATACTGTGTAACACGATTCGTTCTTTAGGTTTTCATCGGACTAAAGTAAAGATTTATTGATAAACATATACATGTGTAAGTTTGATCATTATTTTTCATCGATATTCTGATTCGAATAGATATTCTGTTTTTAATTAAGCTATATATATATATATATGCTCTTTAATTAAAAAAATTCTACTCCAGTACGAATATCGATTAAAAATAATGTTCAAGTAAATAAATTGAATATGTCGGTTGTTAATTCCATTTCATTGATCCCCGGAATTTTCCTAAACTTTAATATATACATATATATATATATATATATATATATATATATATATAGTGGACACCGAGATCAACATCAAGTGGCGGCAGGGTTTATACGAAATCTTTAACACCGGTGACATCAGTGTCAATCTTTATATTTACACACGCTCTATCTCTGATATTGAGCACTTTTAACCATAAGTATAGTGTGTGTGTGTGTGTATATATATATATATATATATATAAAAACACACACATATGTATATATATATATATATGTATATATATATATATATATATATATATACACACACACACACACAAGTCGACGAGTTAATAAATCGCTATTATCCTCCTTATCACCAGCGCAAACCACGACAAATACTATAGATCACATACTCACACGCGTATATCTCAATCAAGGCACGCCTTCTCACAACCCTGCCGCGTAACACTTCCTGTCGGCGGCCGATGGTCGTTGTAAAATATTCTCACAAGTAGCTATTTTCCCTTCGTCATTAATGCGTCCATTATTTCTTTCGTCCGAAAAGTCGGGCGCTATGTACAAGGAAACAGATCATTATATCTCCATACAGAATTTGACTTTATGCCAGATTCCTTACTATGAATACCTTGAATGGTATGAATTCAAAATTGCACCAACCACACAGACTCTTCCACCTCCTTCCAGAAACACATGTATGCATTTGTGGACAGTTTCCTCACCGTCAAACAAGATATTTGCTCCAAGGCTTACACGGATGCTAGAACCTGCATATATATTAGATATAGCGTTCCTTACTACGTGATTGTTTTAATGCATACGAGTTTTGATTTTAAAAAAAGTGTCGCTACTGTTGCTATGGTAACGAAGCTAAAATACGCAGAAAGTTGCTTGGCACCCATTGATCTTGACAGATTGATAGAACTCTGTCATGCATACACAAGTTTTAACGTTCTCGCTCACTTTCGTTGTTTATATCAGTGATTGAAAGGATAGTGTGTAGAGTGTGACCATCTCACCATGCCAAAAAAAATTCTACTAGTGACTATGACTTGTGCAGCTGTTTATGACAAAGGACAACATTTCCCGTATGTTCGACTACCACCATATTTCCCTGATCTTGCCAGTTGCAACTTTTTCCTCTTTAAAAATCAATCATTCCACTCGAATGATACAGATTTGAATACGTCGAAGAAATCCGAGTAAATGCGACAAGGCAGCTATTCCTTATCCCCAAAAAGGAGTTCTAGGAATGTTTTCATTAATGGAAGCGTCTTTGGATAAATTGGGTAGCATCAGAAAGGGACTACTTTGAAGGAGATTAAACGCTGAACTGATATGTGCTGTAGTTTTCTTTTTATATCACAAGTCCCGATACTATTCAATCAAACCTCGTACATACCCGTCAGGCCTAAATAATTTCGGTAAAAATCAGGTTAACAGTGAAAGAATATTAACACTGACACTGATAAAAGTTCTTAGCAACCTCAGCATACGATTTCTTTTTTCCTGACTAAATTGATAAACTTTACTTTCCAAATGAAAAACTTTACAACTTGTGTTTTTGCGCACCACAATTTTAGATTTTTGAAATTAGTTGTTTCTTTCTGGAACTCTTCGAAGAACAAAAAATGGCAACTACATGGACACAGGATAGTGGTGGCGGGTGCCATTGTGTAGAGACGTCATTTTCTTTGTTTTAGTTGTAAGCACAAGTTAAGTATTTATTCCGTTATTTGTCTCCTGTACCAAGACGTAAATTATCCATGAACTGGTCTCCCGAAATTAGAAATTTATTAATAGAATGCATTACTCGACTCTAATAAACGAACAAGCCTTGTGGGATAGCTTATTCGGAAGTAGATAGAATCATGTTGCTAATGTATTGCTGTTTATTTCTTCAGTGTAGTGTCAACTTTCTTTAGGTATTTTTTTTACTTCCAATGGGTTAAAAAGGTAGAATTCATACAAAAATCGAGTGAGACGTATTGCTTACACTCCGAGATTAATCATGCAAAAAAAATCTAGTCAATGCAAAATTATTTAACGAGAACTATCATTGTTCAGACGATATGCTGAACATTGGTATCCATAAATAAGTACACTCGTGCCACAATTTTTTAAGTGAATGTTCTTGTAAACTAAACAAACGAGCATGTTTTACCATTTCTAGTGGAAAAAGAATAAAAACTGTACATTTTGAGATTTATTGCCAAGATCGACAGAACCGGAATTGAACATAAACCAAAAACATGAATACAAACTAAACAAGTTAATTACGGGGTTATCTTAAGGAGTATGACACGAGTACGCTTATATATATATATATATATATGAGAGATACAGTGTGCGATGAATGAATTGTTACGCAAAATTGAAAACATTTTAACATATATTTCCCAAAATTTTACAAAAATCTTATCTTGAAATACTAAAGAGTAAATTCATTAAATAAAATAACTATTGGCTTCAACCAAAGCCTCCAGGTGACTTCGAAATCTCTTGCAACTCTTCCGAACGGTATCCTCCTTTAACAGTTTTTACATTATTCAGACTAATGTCCTCATCTTTGTCGCCATTTGTTCGACGTTTCAGCCGTCGTACGCTCCGACCTTCTTTAGGTGCTAGCAATTTCGAACCGAATACTGTAAATACTACCTCGACTGGGAATTATAGACAAATCCTTGTTTAAGTTGGTGAATGCTGCCATAATTATTGCCTTCAGTTAATCTTTTTTCTTACAAGGACTTATGTTGGTGTCTCACTCAATAGTCTAGGGAGTTAAGTGGCTAAATGTAAGGGGTATTGTATACGCAGAAATCTTCTGACAGCCATAACTGGGTTCTTCTGCTAGTGTGGCATGGTGTAGAGTCCTGTTATCAGACATAGGGTGTTCTAGTAGCCACCCTCTGGACCCAGGACAGCACTACCTTCTTAAGGTACTTAATGTAGGCTTCCGCGTTGAGTTTGAGACCACATGTAAAAATGAATTAAAAACATAACGTCGGCATCACTGGTGATCATAACAAAAATCTTCGTAATCCTCATTAGAATCATCCAACTCCTACCGAAACCTCTGCACTGTCTTCAGATTGACACCCAAATATCCCGAAATGTTCGTATTGGAGTTTCCGACGCGAATACGGAGCAGTACAACATGCCGTTTCTAAACTTCTGGCAGAGCGAATTGCATTATGGTGCTCCTTTTCTCACAGATGGTACCTCAAAAAAAATATCAATAAACAATAAATAAAATAAAATGCCGACTATTTACCCATCGCACATTGTGTATATATATATATATATATATATATATATATATATATATATGAAATGAATTGTTTGAACATTATTTTTTTATCGATACTCGTATTTAAGTAGATATTATGTTCTTAATTAAACAGCATTATATATTTATATCTACTGGTCTGATTATTTACGATAAATTTTTATTACGAAAATGTGTGCCATTCGGTAGGATTCGAACCTGCGACACCTATCTACATAGGGAAGCTACCATTTGATCTGGTTTTAATCAAGCCTATATATATATATATATGTATGTATGTATTGTCCTAAAGAAATGTGCTCCTGAACTTTCCTCTGTTCTCTCTAAACTCTATAACTACTGCCTCTCTGCTTCTTACTTTCCTGCCTATTGGAAATCCTCCTCTGTGGTTCCTATATATAAAAATACTGGAGAACCCCCTGACTCCGCTAATTATCGCCCTATCGGCCTCCTGCCGATCTTTGACAAAGTGTTAGAAGCCATCATCAACGCCGAGGTGGTGCAACATCTTTCAGTCTACAGACTCTTCTCTGACAAACAGTATGGGTTCCGCTTCACAAGGTCTACTGCTGATATGCTCACGACCATCACTGAGTATATACGCCAGGCCCTCGACAAGAACGTCGAAGCCCGAACTGTTGCCCTTGACAGAGTCTGGCATGCTGTCCTATGCTAGCTGCAGGGCTATGGCATAACTAGACAATTGTTTGACCTAATCCAGTCATTCCTTTTAAATCAAACAATAAAGGTAGTATTGAACGGACAAGCCTCTCAATACTATCACACGAACGCGGGTGTCCCTCAAGCCTCTATTCTGGGTCCTACGCTTTTCCTTATCTATATTAACGATCTCCCCGATGTAATAAAATCCCAAGTAGGCATATACGCTGCCAACACTACGGTTTACTCTCGTCTCGATCAAAAATCTGCCGATGCTGACAAAGCAAACCTCGCTGCCGAGCTTGAAAACGACCTCCAAATCGTGGTGGACTGGGGTAAGAAATGACTCGTAAATTTTAATGCTTCCAAAATGAAGCCGCTGTCTATTAACCATCACAGACAATTGTTCCTCTCGCCCATTAACATGAATCAGGCTTCTCTTTCGGAAAGTAAAACACTGCACCTCCTCAGATTAACTCTCACATCAGACCTTAAGTAGAATAACTACATAGCAGCGGATTTAGCTATGGGTTCTAAGAAAGTCGGTTCTTTGTGTCAGGCCAGGAAGTTTTTCACGTCTTAAACAACCCTGCACATATACAAATCTACCATCCGCCTGTGCATTGAATATTGCTGCCATATCTGGTCCGGTGCTCCTGCTATCCACCTAGGGGTCCTTGCACAAATCCAACGAGAGTCTATAATGTGATCGATCCCTACTTAGCAGCTAGGATACAGTCGCTTTCTCACCGACGCAATGTGGCTTCCCTGTGTCTTTTCTACAAATAATTTCACTGCTTCTGCTCCGATGAACTGAGCTCACTGGTACCCCCTCTATATGAATTTTCTCGAGCCACAAGATTAGCAACTAGGTGCCACCCTTTTACTGTGAAACCGATAAATTGTAAACGCAAATTCTACTCCAGCATCTTTTCTCGCACTTCCCACCTGTGGTAATTTCGTTCCGCATGTTTGCTTTCCTGACAGCTACAATCTTCAAGAATTCAAATGTGAAGTCAATAGTCACCTCCTGTCTCACTAACTTACATCCTGTCATGCTTTTTTTTTCTCCGTCCACCCCACTCATCAGTATTCTCTTCCTTCTCATACTCTCTTCCTGACACTCTCTGTAGCCTGTCACTCTTTCTCATAACATCCCTCCTATGTAACCCCTACACAAAAGTGGCAGTAAAATACCTTGCTTGGGGGCCCACACGATTATATATAAGATCATTTATGTAAAGCAAAAGAAGGCCGGTCTGTGAAGCAACCTGTGTCGATTACTAGGACTTCAAATAACCGTTAACAACTGCCTTCAGAAACCTACCATTTAGGAAGGAATTTGTAACTAAAATGATTCTTTCAGTGATTCCGTAACTAGAGTTTGTACAGTATGCCACACCTTGGCAAAGGCCTTTGTAATATCTCATGCGATAGTCCTTGTGATGTGTTGTCTCGTGCCTCACTAATTATGTGAGTAATGGCTGATAGGATATCAGGGGTGGATCGAGACACGTACAGTTTTTCGCTCAAGCGGTTGTTCCTATTTAGGTGATCAACAACCTTCTCATTTATGATAAAACCAGAAAGAGGGGGTCGAATTTTTAGGGGATATATTGAAGAAAATGAGAATTGGAGAATTTAAAAGTGGATGGTAAAGATACGAACTTTTCTAAGAGCTATAAAAGAAAAAGTTGTAGAGAGCCATGATTACCTACGTCCTGAACGGATACTATCCACACGAGTATAATAGAATGAATAAAAAAGATAAAGAAAACTTACTAATATCCGTTTTGATTATGTTCCACAAGAAATAATAACCTGTTATCTTTGATTAAGGAGAAAAATTAACTATTTATTAAAAATGTGAGTCGGAGTTGAACATAAGACCGATATCACATATAGCTGGTCTTGATGTAAAAACCATATCTATAGGCACCTTGTGTAGCTCAAACTTTTTACTAAGGAGTAGTAATCTGCGATCCCGTTTGATATTACTCTTCGGCAAATCACTGAAGTCAGTTTGATATATTTACTGAGATCACATTATGATTCAAGTATTTTACACCATAACCAATCTAGCTGACACATTAGCTTTTAAATAAATCAATTACGCTTATAATTAGATTAGTTGCTTCCTTATAACCTGCTTACCTGTGTACAAGCCCGTTAGGTGCTGACATTAGATTTAGACACTTCATTAGAAAAAAAAAATAGCTTGGAGTGGTTATGCTTTCTGACCTTGAGAACTGTGTTCAAATCTCACCAAGATCGATTTGTCAGCAAAGTGACTTCATGATGAAATCGGTCTTGAGGAGACAATTCTAACGTACGACACTTTTGGGAAGTGCCTGAAAACTATACCACGGATTGACCCAAGTATTGTGAGTGAAATTGGGTAGACGGGATCTTTTGGGAACCGTCGATGGCTGCGCTAGCACAAAGCCACAAGCCATCGTAACCGAGAGTTTAAGAGTTCTGGCCTTGTTCAGACTATTAGTTACCAGATAAGCTGCTCTCCCAGAACCTGTAAGGTCCGCTAAGTATAGATACAGTATAAACCACTGGTGGGCTCTGTGGGTGCGGAACAAACACAACATGGATTGGCTAGCTAATCTAGTAGACGAGCATAGTCGGATACGAGTGGCCAGCCATTTATTTTTTTAAAAGTTCTTTGTTATAAATTAAAGGTTTGATACTGTTGATTTAAAAGATGTAACAATATCTTGTTTCCACCAATATAAGCAGCGAAGCTCTATTAATTAGATTCAAGCGAATAACAAGATTCCTGGACAGACAAACATACGAAGAGATACTAAAAGATGAGCGGCATGAGTAATCAATAATAAATAATGAATACAAAGTTGACAACACTATAAAATTATTACAAATAACCGCATTCGAATCCACAATTAATTTTAGCATCTAGGGTGATATGAAATCTAACCATGACTGTATACCCATTAATAGTTAGGATAATACAATAGACTTCCGACTTATAATACACCACTGGCCAGCATATATAGCTAGTCGAACGAAAACAACAGACATGGCGTGAAGATCGCGTTCAAGTATGAAACCGGCTATCGCTGCTCGGTATTGAACTTAGTGTCCTATATATATATATAACTAAAGAACAGGTAGGAAAAAGTGTCTTTTACATGTTTCACTTTAGCAAGCTTCATAGATTTTTTTTTAAAGACGAATGATTTAAAAGGTTTTCATTTTTAAAGAAATTCTCAGACAGTACGTTGAGGTATGATTTCATTAATCATACGTGTCCCGTAATAAAGCACTGGATGAATATTTTAAATGTAGAAAAAAAACTTGAGTGTTTAAGTGTGTGCGCCACGTGATATAACGATGTTTATTATGAATGTAAGTGAAAATAATGCATGTTAAACGTATTTAAACTATAGAAGAATTAAGTGTGCGTATATGTCGGTAAAGTTAGTATGTGTGAATGACAACAAAGAAATACATTTCTGTCCAAAATTGTAGCGAATATTGTATACACATGTCAATCTGGATTTTTAAAATGTTTTATTGTATCATTTGTTTTTAAAAAAATTCTGAAGAAGCTTGATAAAATGAAACATGTTAGATTAAACACTTTTTCCTTGGCTGTTCTTTGCTTATTCTATTTATCTCATCGGATTTCAATACATTTATTTAACTATATATATATATATGCGTGTGTGTGTGTGTGTGTGTGTGTGTGTGTGCGCGCGCGCGTTTTCTCATGTGCTAACAAGAAATTTCATTTTTGGGGACTTACTTGAATAATTTCCACACAAATTTATTTCAGCCAGTATGTAAACATTCAAACCTCAATACGCAAAATGCATATCGAAAACACAAATATACACTAACATTTATATAAACATCATCAAAACAATCGTTATCAAGATATTAGAACACGGTCATAATGTACTGATTGTGTTTGGAAATAACAATACATATCTACGTCTCAACGACTTAAACACCAATTGTAACACCACAACATTGAAAATGCATGATAATTCAAATAATCATTTCAATAAACTATAATTCAAATTCCGAATGCTTTCTAATAATCAGAAGGCACTCATAATTTGAATTATTTTTGTATAATGTTGAGTTAAAAAATATCTCTTCGTACGAACACACAAAAAGAAAAACAAAACAAAAAATAATCGATGTAATTTGTTGGTCAATTTTATTAAAACAATGAGAGAAATGATTGCCCGATTTTGCAACCTAATCTTTTTTTAAATATTATAATTATTTCTCTTGCACGGTGTCGGAAACAAGAGGAGGCGAAAGAAGACGACAAAAGTAACAAGCAAAAGAAACTATTTAGACACATTTTCTAATATTGGAAATGACTTCTGATATCCCTTTCATAAATGCTATCATTATTTGTACAGCATCGGTAAACTCGTGTCCTTGTGCGTCGACTGTGTAACGAATTTTTGGACGGAAAAATGCTTTTAGGAAAGGTACGGATCTACTACTCTCCCCTCGCCACCACCAATTACCAGGTCAGTCAGTTAAGTGCCATACGCGATACACGCTTGGGCGATCATGTCTCGAAAAGATTATCCCGCAGTAGGTTGCCATTGCTTTCTGCGGTAGACTGTTTGCCGACCCAATCTGTCCTATTATTTAACCCATAACTGGAAGGAAGAGACGGATTAATACCTTTCCCAAGGGTATTTGTGCGTAAGTGAATGCAAGGAATTTCAACTGGAATTCGAACTCGGCTCCCCGATTTCTTGTTCCGAGCCGATATCCACTGCGCCACAACTGCCAGGTATCTTGACAAAATGTCTATTCAGAGACATGTTTTGATGGCTAATGGAGCGGAGTGAGTGAACAATTGGCCATACCACCGTCTCATTTTATGCCAAGGCTGGAACAACAAAAGTGAACCTTGAGTTACATGTGTTGGGCGTAAATAGGATATTTATTTTTGTTTTGTCGATCAATTTATTCGGAGAGATGAAAAAAAAAAACATCAGTGGAGACACTCGACCTTGTTGCATTCGGGAGTAGTTCTTTGGATAACGATAATCCAATTAGGCGGATACGTGTGGTTGGAACGATTCTTAGATGTGCCGTGTTTCTTCCACATCTACATATCCCTTCTAGCTTATAACACCCTTTCTCATGTTACCTTCCCAAACCCTGCTCTGCCACCCATTTGTTTAAGCCCATCAAGTAGGTCATCCGTTGCTTTCCTCTCTTTTCTTGTCCTGTGTGTGTGCCAGATTCTCCAAGCTCTTCTTCCTCATTACATGTCTCAGAAAAGTCACTTGTCCTTTCCTGATGTTAAGTTTCCTTTTTCGTTTCCATTTTCACCAAACCCTCATCGTTGCTCATATGTTCGATCTATGGTATCCTCAGCATCCTTCTGTAGAACCATATTTCTGTTGTTTCGAGTCTTTCCTTCATCTTTGTCCAGCATTGTCTGCTATTTAGGAGGACAGATATCGCGTAACAATCCAGTACTCTTTTTTTCTTTGTTCCCAACGATATATTCCTGTCTCGCAGTACTCTGCTTAGCTTCTAGAATGCATCCTTAACCATTCCAATCCGCCTTCGGTTATCAATGTCGCACTTTCCCTCCTCAGAACCCTTAACATGGGTATTTAATTTTCTGATCTCTGACCTGTAGATGACATTTTGGGCTCCTCCTTTTGCTGATGACAACGCATTCAGCCTTCTTGAAGTTTATATTTAATCCTTTCTTTTCGCTTTCTTTCTCTCCAAAATCTCGTCGTTGCTCCCATGTTCAGTACCTGGTTTCCTAAGCATCCTTCTGTAGAAACACATTTCTGTTGCTTCAAGTCTCTCCTTCATCTTTCACGAGATTGTCCTACAGGAGGACAGACATCACACATCAGTTTACTACTCTCTTCTTTGTTTCCAAACAATTTCTCTGATTCTTAATACTCTACTTAGCTTTTAGAATGCGTCTTTGGTCGTCTCAATATATCTTCGCATCTCTATTTCGCAGGCATTCGTATTTCTCTACCTGCTTGATTTTAGAATCCTCAACCTGTAATTGGGATTTTGGGCTCCTCTTTTAACTGATGACCATGCATTATGTTTTCTTCTAGTTTATGTTTATACGAGCAGTATAGCCCGGCGTTGCTCGGGTATAATGAAATCTTTAAAACTAATCCATGGTCCTGGAGCTAAAATAAGTCCTCTGAGTAAATGGTATTATGACTGAGACTAAGAACTACAATTATACCTACTTAGAGCCAAACCCGAAGCAAAAACTAAAACAAAAGGGCTGAAAAATCGATTTTGATCAGACCCGGTAGGATATCAGGGTATCGATTTCCCAAATCGGAGTCAAATAAGTCATCCAAAGATAAAACTAACCTAAGTCAGTCCATGAAAACTTATCGTACCCATCGGGAGGTAAATTGGAGTAAATGAGCCATATTGATGACTGAATATCGGTTTGTGATCAGATTCGATAGAATATTGGGGATATTATCGATTTTCTGCACTGCTGTAAGAGCTGCAACCTTGAAACTTCTGAATATTGTTTCTTATGTCTTTGTCTATGAGTGTATCAAATTTGATTAAAATCGGACTACTCCTTCTATAACCAGATTTTTTCGATTATCGATAAAACCTAGCTAAGAACACTCGCAGACGGTTATAGTACAACTGTGTAAATTTTCAAGAAAATCTGTTCAGCTGTTTCGGAGTCTATAGGTAACGGACACACACACACACGAAGTTCCATTTATAAATAAGTTTAGATTCGTGAAAAAGATCAGCTTTCCATTGCAGACATATTTGATGAGGAGACGCATAAATCCATTTTCGTCTTGAAGTCTTGAATAAAAACCTTTAAACATCGAGCTGGAAAAATTTCCCTTCTGTTCGATAAAGTTCCATATAATCTGAAGTCAATAATCAATGACTTTATTAAGTGTAATGTTCTTCATAGTTATCCCCCAGATTACTTCCATTACCAACATTATTTTTCAATTCTCATTACTTTCATCTCAATTTCAGTTGTTTCGCAACTACAGAGTTGAGGTAATGTTAATGCCAATGACTAAGAAGATACGAAGAAAACTTGAATTGATATTTACATAACATGTGGAAACTGAACAACAAGCAAGTATTGCGAGCTCGGTACGGCATAAAGCATGTTCAGAAGCATAAAATTATATGGTTATCTAAGTGTAACCCTGTTGTCAAAAATGACGGCAAAATATTTGAGAGAATTATTACCTGTTTCCTCAGAGGTTATTCCACCCTGAGAGGAACAGGAGAGAATATATATATATATATATATATATATATATATATATATATATGTGTGTGTGTGTGTGTGTGTGTGCGCGCGCGCGCACACACACACAACGGTTTTATAATGTAAACTTATTTATAAATGGAACTTTGTCCGTCACCTATAGACTCCGAAACAGGTTGAACAGATTTTCTTGAAAATTTACAGTTGTACTATAAGCGTCTGCGATTGTTCTTAGCTAGGTTTTGTGTCGAGATACCCCAGATAAATATCGAAAATCGATAATCGAAAAAATTGGGTTATAGAAGAAATGGTCCGATTTTAATCAAATTTGATACACTTATAGACAAAGACATAAGAAACAATATTCAAAAGTTTCAAGGTTGCAGTTCTTACAATAGCACAGAAAATCGATAATATATATAAGGCGAGATGTTTGTGTGTGTCTTTATCTGTCTGTATGCCCTTTATACAAATCCACAATTTTTATCCAATTCTCACCAGACTTCACACAAATATTCTTTAGGCTGAGTCTGAGCTCCAAAACCATGGATTTGTTTTAAAGCTTTTATTACACCCGAGCAACGCCGGGCTATACTGCTAGTATATATATATATATATATATATATATATATATGTATATGTATGTATGTATGTGTGTACACTGGTTTTATAATAGAGAGGATATATTTGTGTGTGTTCTTCACTTATCGACAACATAAGTACTGCAAAAAAAAAAATTAATAACAAAAAGGAACTCTTAAAGAGCAAACACGAGGCAAAAGGTTTAATAAATGGTAGTAAGAAGAATGAACTGAGTGATTATTAGTTGGTTCCTCGCAGGTTATCCCTCCGAGTGTGACAGGAGGGAATATATATTTTACAAATAAATAAACAACGGTCTTTATCATTATATATATATTATTCACCACTCGACGACATCATTATTGCAAATAATAAAAAAAATAATGGTAGTTAAATTAAAAACGTGCTGCAAGAGAGCCGACGCTGCCTCACTATTGTCTTATTGCAAGAACGTGGTAGGAACTTGTACATATATATATATATATATATATATATATATATATATATATATATATATATATATGCTTTTATTACGTTTGAGCACTCTAGAGAGGAAAATTTCAAAAAATCAATTACAACTTCAGCGATATGTGCATAACTCTTCAGTAATCAATTTTTTCGGTGACTGGCGTGTGTATACGCCGCTTATCTATAACACACTAAAATTTACCTTTTCTGATTCCATGTGCCTATGGTTTAGCAATTAGCGACTCCGACTGACACTAAATCGGTCGAGTTTCGATTCCGGCCAGAAGCAAGTGGATGTCTAGCCACACTGATGAGCTGTGATACAGCGAAACAGGCTTATATGTAGATGAAGAATATATATATATATATATATATATATATATATATATATATATACATACACACACAACTATTCAACGGTCTATATTATAAAAGAATAATTTACCCTCGAGAATTTTGCTAAGGATATGTATCTCTTAAAAAGTGCCTCATCAAAGCACTTAAAATAACTTCTTATTTTTAAATTACCATAATTTTTGAAAGGACCGATTATTTACTGCCTCTAGCTTACAGAAAATTTTGTTAGGTACAAAGAAAGGAGCACTAAACTGTTAAGCAGTATCTAGTTTTCTTTATGGCAGAAAATGCTAGACAATTTCCTCAAAGATGAAAAAGAGTTGAAGCAACAGTAACAGAAGTGCGCTGTGAATATCATTGACCAAACATGGCAGCAACGACGAGGTTTCAGAAAAAATGAAAATAAAAAGTAAACACACTTAACATCAGAAAGAGAGTTGAAATTTACGGGGCAGGAGAAAAGGGCACTTGAAAAATTTGTTACAGGACAGATTAAAGGCAAGAGGGACAAAGGAAAATAACGCATAACATTTGACGAGCTTTAGAAAATGAATAGCTGAACAAAGTTTAATAGAAGTAATGAAACGGCAAAATTTATTAGACGCTACAAAGGACAAGAAATTGTGGAGAGCCATTATGGCCTACGTCTTTAAGGGACACAGCATGAAGCATGAACCGAAAAAATTTACCTTACGCTATCATCTTCTAAGTTATTTTGTTTCAAAACAAAAACGAAAAAACAAAAGAAAAAAAAAAAGAGAAACTACTTCATCCATTAAGTTCATTCAATGTAGCGTTACATCAGTAAAATTATTGCTGAGAAAAATGCGCTTCATCCAATTTGCCCATCTCCTATCTTCACTTAATATTGGCAGTTGGATTTCATCCATACTCTGAACACACTGATGTACAAAAAGACACGGGTGCTTGGTATTGTGCTGAACCCCTAAAGTATGACGAAGCAAAGCAACTAGACCCGACATCAATTCCTCAAGTGGTCATAGACATAGGATCTTACCTGGGGTTTGCCACGTCTTATAAATGCCCAATTGAGCTTATGTAAATGTGGTAGAAAAATCTCCAGAATGCCCCTAAAACCAATTCTAAACAGTATGGGCCCCGGTGATGGATGCAAATGTCTGTATTTTTCTTTCTTTGTTTATGTTTAAACAGTTAATTTTCGTCTACCGTTTGAAATTTTTCGAGACAATAAAGGAAATGTTCCCTTCGACAAAGACTTTCGAAAAACAGACTTCAGATTAAATGTGTATCCACTAAATATAACGTATAAAGTAATAATATCTATAAATTTATCCCACTCTTTCTAAGAGGAGTAACGGTTTTCTATTTAAGATTGCGTTTCCGGTTCACTCTCTTTCATTCCCAGTAGCATTATCGCCTTGCTGTAGTGAGCTTATATAAGATTTACCTTGTTTGGACTGTTGTTCTCATCTGATTTCATATTCACGACGTTTCAGTCTTTGTACGCCCCGATCTTCTTCAGGTGATTGGAATTCCGAACTGAACCTCGTATTTCGTTCACCACTGCTGTAGCTAGTTATTGAACTCACAACTCTTCAGGTCAAATCACTGTATCCAACAAATGCCTTTGTCACACACTAAGTAAACAGCTGTAGTGTTGTATCAGAAAATCTCACCTCGCTAAATCGATTGTAAATATTTTTTATGTAAACGTTATATGCTGCTATTCACACTTACCATTTATCATGATAGCTTTACTAACATTTTGTTGGTTAAGATCAATTTTATTATGAAAACATTGACTTGAGTAATAAAATCTGATACTGCAAAAATAAAATAGTCACCTTGTAAAAGAAGAAAAAAATTCACGTATCGAATTCTACATACCATCTTTAAACTTTCAAACATTCATTTTTCAATAGTTAATAAAAAAAAATCGACGTCCAATTGGCCCCTAATTAAAAATTCCGGAAATGTTTAAAAACTTAGTGAGATGTGTTGAAATTTACGACTAATTCCTTTCATATTGTGATTAATCACGATAAAGACAAGAAAAATAACACGGATCCATAATTGTTGTTTTAAGACGTAGCATGACTGACCTCTTCTCTAGTAAACCTTTTTTTTTTATTTGCTTACCAGTCACGCTATCCGATTTAATATGAAATTGTAAAGTGATGAGCCCAATAGCCTTCAGCGTAACATGTTTGTAATTATATGTAGTTTCCTTTATCTAGACATCGCAGCACGATTGTTATTGTTTATTTTAATTAAAACGTCAGAAAAATCTATTTGGTAAAAGAAAAAAAAAAGAAAAAATACGTGGGATGCTTAGCTTAATAGCAAACCATCAAAGATTTCTTAAGAAGCCTAACTTTTTTTGTTTTTAAATTTCATTTTAATTTTTCTGTTTCATATTTCGTCAGATCTCAATTTTCTTTTTTCCTTGCAAACAAGATAACGTGATTATCTTCCAAAAACTTGTTCGTGAATTATACATCTGTCCCATGATTGTTAGGATAATTTAATTTTAATTATAGACAATACTTACTGACTAGATTTATAAGTCTACCACTGTCGCATAATAGCATATTACCATTTATCTACGTGTCGTCTACTTTCAGGCAGAAGCGATCAGAGCTCTCCACAACATCCTATTCGCACAAGGTTGTTAGTTAGGTGACGTGCTGCTTTCCCTGTTCTGTTGGGACACAATATACTTTGTGTGTATTGAATTTTCCACACACTTATTATATACCCAAGAAATTTCTGCTATCTCTTTATGATTCTGAGTATGTCCCTTTTTGTTTCCTTTAAGGACTGTTAGTTACCGCCCTCATTAGTAAAATTCTCAGCATCATACTGTAGAACAATGTTTCTCTTGTTTCCCGATTTATTTTCATCGGTGAGGAGATTGTTCAATATTCACAGCCATTCACAAGGATTGATATGACATGACATTTTCCTTTGATTTTAACAATTTTCTTGATTCTGAGTACTTGATTAACTTTTCGAATACTTGTTTCACTGATAAGTTTCGGATTCAGATATTACATTTTCCATCCTTCGTTCAAACGTTTCACACACATTTAATCATCAGGACTTATTTGATGGTGACATTTTCGATTCGTAGACCATATCTTGGGTGTTTTCTTTTGTTGATAACCATCACTCTTGTTTTCTCACAGTTGATGATTATTCTCTTCGTACTTTCTGTGTCGGCCACCAATATTATATTTTAGGGGAGTGGATCTCCAGCTTCCTTAGGGTAGTTTCACTGTATGCACTGAACAAATCCAGGAAGAAGAAATCTTTGTTCTTCCGCCCTCTTCTATTTTTGCGTACCAAGTGAATTCGTTTTCTACCTGCCTGCAGATGGTCCCAGTGTAAATTTTGGAATGTTCAAACATCCTTCCCAAATAGATCTATTTGACATATTTACTTCTGTGGAAAACTACTTAATGTATACACGCGAATATAGGATGGTTTTTTACTCACAGATAAAGGGCACATTATACAAAGGTAAATCATTTGAAGAGATTAAAAATAATGCATTTTTGCAGACGGTTTACACTATACACAGGTTTTTTTGGAAGGAGGATAAAATACATGCAAATAATTATCAGGTAGCATTATCCATGAAGTCTGTTTATACACGAGTACGCACATTACATGAAAGTTTCACTTATTTACCAGCAGTCGAATTGAAGATAAGTTTTAATTACGTGGCCCTGTGTCAGATTTCAAATTAAGTATAGTAAATACAAATTTATCTCATGCAATAAGTGGTGAGTGATTTGTTTTTCATGGTTTATCGACCTCAAAAAATCATTACGTGAATTTTTATTTTTTTAATCATATCACCCCGAGCAAGGCGGTAACGCCACTGATGTGCAGGGGGCTACGCAAGAGTGAAAAGATTTGGAAAAAAGAAAGCCGGAAATTACATCCTAAACAGGGAACAAGGGATGAGCCTCTACACCTGTACAACAGACGTGGGTGGGTGTGAACCGGGCGATAGTTTAGTCTATCTATAAAAAAATAAAAAATAAAGTGAAAAGATTGGAAAAGAGAAAGCCGGAAACCACATCCTAAACAGGGAACAAGAATATGTAACTATGTTTTACAGATTATGTAAAAACATTTGATAAAAAAACGTTTGAACTGATAGGTAACCTTTGACATATTTGGGGAAGATATTCTGTGTAAAAGTTGACCAAGTCTGAAATAGCAATAGAATACTTTTTAAAAGCGATATTTTGCTAGACACCTTTGCACGCGCTCAATTGCGAGAAATATGTTTGAGTTTTGTTTAACGGCACATCAACGGCACATCAAACTTTTGGGTTATTTAATGCCAAAAAGGCGGGATTTTAAGGCTTTGTTTATTTTTTAAAATGTTCGGTTATAGTTAGAAGGTTAATTTACTCAAATTTTAATTCAAGTTTTTTTTATTTTTATTCTTTTTTATTTTAGAAAACTGGAAATGTTTTCTAGTTTTGTATTCAAAATGTTTTGTTGAGAATTTTTTCCTTCAAAAATGTGTTATGGTTATAATTTTTCTTTAAAAATGTATTGTTCGTAATATTTTTCCTTCAAAAAACTCTTTTCCATAAAAGTTTATTTTTATGTATATATTTCTATAAAAGCGTTTTTTTTATACTTTCATAGTGCTTTGACCATAGCTGGGACTTTAACATGTGCTAGCACTCCGGGTCAGGGTGGACCTGAGAACAACAGCAATTAAGAGGTGGTTCCATGCTCCTCACAATCTCCCAATCAGAGGTCATGCTGCCGGATGCAGTTTACTGTCATGCCCAGGACTGGCGAGAGATATGTAAAAACAAAAATATAACGTATATTTTTTTTACTCTTTCAGAATGTGGGTTTCATGACTCTCCACAGGTTCTTAAATTCTTCATGACTATGACTGCTCTTGGAAAGTAGAATGTATCGGCTTCTCGTCGCATCCATCAAACTTTTGAATGCAGAGTTTTCATTCTCGGAGATCTTTTTGCCAGTCCAAGAATTAGAGAAACCGATTCAACAAATTTGCCTTTAGGTGGGAGTATGTGAAGAAAGAGGGCATTTAAATTTATGTCTCTCCTTTGGACATAATGGCACACTGAATTCGGCTTGTAAACCAGGATTCGAAAATATTATAGATTTTTGAACCACACGCTTTCTATTAATAGTCTAATTATATACCATTTAAGCTAACCTTTCACAAAGGAAAGGGTGAAAGAGTTCAGTGATGCTAGCTGTGGACGACAAAATCCAAGCATGATATCCAATAAAAATAAGTTTTCAATCTTTATGAATAATGGTAACTTGTCCTTTGATCCCAGTATTTTTTTTATTTAATAAATTAGCAGAGAACATTTTTTTCATAATGACACACGAATTAAGCACATTCATTTATAGAGAAAGCTGCGCATATTCATAGTTCCTGATTATATAAAACTTTCACAAGATTGGTTTTGGTTGATAATCTATTAAATTTCAGATGGCTTATAAAATTTCAAAAATCCTCCATACCTTTTGTGAAGTACAAAATATACTTTAATTACATAATTTCGTATGCGGTTTTACAACAGAATAGTGAATTGAGACAATATTTAACAAATTTCATGACGAAATATAATTACAGTGATTCATTTAATCATTAATGAATGCCGAAAGTGTGGGGACGTCTTTGAAAATTGCAATGATCAAACAGCAACTACACGTGTAAATTTAATTAATCCTTTGAACAAACGTGAGTTTCTGCAAGTGAATCCCTTTTACCATTTCTTTCGAAACTTTAAGACAAATTTATTGAGACTCTTTAGAGGTAAAGATAGCGCACGTTACCTATTCAAAAAAAAAACAAAACGAAAAAACATTGTTTATATTGCACTTAACTAGAGTTTTTCAGTGATTAAATGAATTCATTAGAGGAAATAAAACTTAAAATTGTGTTAGGATCAAGCATTCTTTACAACAAATGCTGACAAGCCAAAGTTATTTCTTCTCATTCAACCAGTCGAATGCTTTTAAAAAAAATCATGCAATATGTATATAAAATAGCCACAAACCTTATTTAAGATTAAAAACTTACAGTAATCAGTCTATCGTATTTTAACAGTCAAGAACGAGTAAGATAGACGACAGGAATCGGTTGAAATATACTTTAAGCTACGAAAAACGGAACTGTACCTAAATCAAATCGCAGTGACCCTCGGAGCTCTACAGAGGCGTTTCTAGGGTTAAAGTGTGAAGATGAAGGCTAAGTAAAAAACAAACAAACAAAAAATCGGTCAAGATAGGGTGTTATCGTTTCCAGACTGAACTAGCCAACGAAAACAACGCACTTCATCGATATCAGAATTTATGTGAACGTATCCATCACTAGAATTAAAACTTGAGCGGGAAAGAATTACCGAGAGAAAGAAAAGATGTATGTGAGAGACTAAATATTTCTCATCGCCCATAGACCGCCTCGGATGTTATTCCTCACGGACACGTCGACCTTGACAGGAAATCATTGAGAGGAAAAAAGTGTAAACAAATAAGATTAGGGAATAAAAAAGTCCAATAAATAAATAAAAAAATCCTAAAATGCACGAAAATCAATTAGCAATTGGGACTGCTTCCGGTTCCGGTCATAGATGTCGTTTGAACGTCTGACAAGATGGTGTGGAGGGTGCGAAAAGGAAGTGATGGAGTTTGTGGGTGCTAACCAATATGGCTGACAGTTGATAGCCAATGTCGGCTGTTCCGCCCCGCTTGTCCGAATGGACACTTTCAATTTCCTCCCGTGATACTTGACGGCCGGTTGACTAAGATTGCAGCTTGGTTGTCCAGTTCTCTTCCGCCACCATCTTGATCTCCTCAGGTGATTTCGCCATCACGAACTGTGGCTGCTTACGCAGCTGATATTCTTTGTACAGCACAAACAACCTAACCTCTGTACATATATACATTTGTGTGTGTGTGTATATATATATATATATATTTGTGTATATATTTATCCAAATTCTGTGTGCGTGAAGAAACTGGTATTTATTCAACTCAATATGACTCCATACTTTTAAATATCACGCAAGCTGATCGCTACTTATTAGTAATGAGATATTCCGATGTTATGATAACAGGTATTACAGGGCAGCAGTAAGCAAAATGTAAGCGCCCGTCAGACAATGTTGTCCACTAACAACTATGATGAGTGGATCTTAGAGTTTCTAGCGGAAACTATAGTTCAACAAAGCCAATCTCACTGAACACCTCAGTCAAATTAAATTTGACTTCGGGCTCACGCATGCATCAGCCACTTCCAAATCATTCCACGTACCCAATTTCACTCACAAAACTTGAGTCAACACGTGCTATGGTTTATAACAGTGCTGCTCGCTGGAATTATCTCCAAAGTCTAATAGGATCAAAAAGTCATCTTGAACAAAGGGAGGTCTACGGGTCTACTATTCGGAACGCAAACATTCCAGCTACCCTGCAACGCGAGTGATCAGACTGCTTCATTTATTTTAAGCTGTGTGTGTGTGTGTATAAGTTCAAGTCAAATATATGAGCGTGCATATATAAGTTCAAGTCAAATATATATTTTCAGATCAAAGGATGATAAGATTAAAAAAACAAGTTGGAAACATATCAATCTAATGTTTCACTTAATAAAGCTTCGTCTGAAAGAAAACAGACAAGAATTTTGGTATTTACACTTTCTTTTGGTTTAATTTTCATTGTCAGGCAAGTATCACTTGCATTAGAATATTGACTGACCAATGAGAATTAATCCAGACAAAACTGAAAATATCAAAGTTCTGTCAAAATTTAAATAGACGTTAAATTTGCCAACTCGATATGTTTCCTATTTGTTTTTTTATTATACATACATACCCCTAGCATATACGCGCGCGCACGCGTGTATATATATATATATATACACACACACAGAGTACATAAAATACTTTTACAACCTATAGGGGCGAGTTCCTCACACAAAGATAAGGACAAATGTTCATATCGACATATGTTCGCAAAATCCTTCATCTGTTTGATTTATTAAGTTTAAAGAAAGTTTGCGCTACATGGCACTGTGTTGCCATGTTGACTAGGTTACATTTGTCATTCGTGTACATTTGTGGCTTGTCTGTCTTCGGCATTTAACGTATGTTGTAGTGAGTTAACTGAGAATGGCAGAAGACTCATATCGTGAGCAAGCAGATATGATCTTAATATATGACCGCGCAAATGGTAATGAACACGAGGCTGCATGGCTGTATCAGATTGCATTTCTAGACCGAAGATAGCCGAGTCATTTAATCTTTGCTGCCGTTTATCGTCGCGTTGCTGAGACAGGATCCATGGCACCACAATCCATGAATCGAGGAAGACTGAGATCCGTTCGTACGCCTGAACACGAAGAATACATTCTACCGACTGTCGGAGATGACCCAGGTGTCAGCACACATCAAGCGTCCCTAGCATGGCGCACATATTCTAGTACCAAAAGGAGGCTACATCAAGAGCAGCTCATATATCCGTATCATTTGTAACGTGTGCAGGCTCTTTCGCCCTCTGATCACTCACCACGGTAGAGCATTTGCCGATGAGTTGTTTGTCTCTTTAGTCTACTTACAGATGTCGTACATTTTATAAAGTGTACTTCAAGATCAGCTCAGGTATCTGTATCATTTGTAACGTTTGCAGGGTCTTTCGGTCTCTGATCACTCACCACGGGAGAACTTTTACCGGTGGTTTATGGCACAAATTACCGACCCATTGTTTGTCTCTTTAGTCTTGTATACGGATGAGGCAATTTTTGGAAGAGATGGAATAAAACATGTACACAACTAACATTTACAGAGGAGATCGGAATATACATGGTACAATACAGGCTAGACACCAGTATCAGTTTATGATTAATGTGTTGGCTAAATTTGTAGGTGAATGCCCATATATTCTCCCAGCACGTCTTACAGGAGTTTTCTATAGGAGCTTTATTTCAAACACACTTCCAGACCTGCTACAAGATCATTGTTCGCGATGTACTGGCTGACATCTATCATGAAAGAATGGAATGGTAAGGGAGGACTGGTTCCCCCAACTTCCTTTGAATTTTTATCTGTGGAACCACCTAAAATAATCAGTTCACGCGGAAGATATTAATAATGCAGAAACACTTCACCAACCTGTCACGGAGGCCTGCGAAATCATTTAACATCGTGTGGGAGTATTTGAAAGCGTCTGTCAGTAAATGATCCGACGGGTGCATATATGTGTGTAGAAGCAAGCGGAGGAAATTCTGCACATTTGTATGAGTTGCTTTGCTGATATGTTTATATGTACCCTTTACCTTTTGGTATCAGGAACCCTCACTCAATGTTTGTAAAAAGTATTTTTGATACTCAATAACTCATATGTTTATGATTTAAAAAGCAAACGTTTCTGAGCTGCGATGAGAGATTTCTGTAGATTTACAATCGTCAATTATTCATGCAGAATATAGAACTAATGCAATAACCAATTTCCCACCTGAATCTATTCTGCACATATACAAATATACCATCCGCTCGTGTATTGAATATTGCTGCCATATCTGGTCGGGTGACCCTGCTGCTCTCCTTGGGCTTCTTGACAAAATACAAAGGAGGATCTGTAACTTGGTTGATACTGACTTGGCAGACCGGCTGCAGCCGCTCTCACACCGGCGTGATGTGGCTTCCCTGTGCCTCTTCTACAAGTACTTTCATGGCTTCTGCTCCGATGAGCTTAGATCACTGGTGCCGCCTAAGCACGAATTTACACGAGATACTAGATTAGCAACTAGGTCCCACCCTTTTACAGTTAAACAAATAAGATGTAACCGTAAATTCTACTCCAACAGCTTCTTTTCTCGCGCTTCCCGCCTGTGGAACTCCCTTCCACAAGTCTGCTTTCCCGACAGTTACAATCTCCAGGTGTTTAAATGTAGGGTCAGTAGATACCTCCTATCACACTAACTCCCATCTATTCTCACAACACTCTCATCTACCCAAATCCTTACCCGCCTATCACCCACCCTCTGTCATTTCCTATACTTAATCAGCCTTTCTCCACTCTACGTAGCCCCCTGCACAGCAGTGGCAGTGACATGCCTTGCTCAGGGTGAAACGCTTATAAAATAAAAATATAACCAATTTTTAACGATGTGTGTAAATTCGGGCATAATGATAAAAAAAAAGAGCATTTATTTTTCAAATCTCTTTTTAATCAATGTACTTCATCAAAATATCAAATATTATACAATAAAAATTTCTGATTTAAATTAACCTACAAACAACATTAAGCGACGGAGGCCTTAGGAATTGAGTAAGATAAAACAGTTATATAGTTTTGAATATGAGTATGAATATGAAAACTACTGTTTATGGTAAACAAATTATAATTTCAATATTAAACCCCTTAACGATATGAAATAACTTAAAAGGATTTTCGAGTAAACTTTCTCATTTGAAATTCTCTTCATAAACTAAATATTAATTAAAAAAATAACGAACGAAAAGCATTTATTGATGTACTTATTGGCTATAATGTTTATAATTTTACCACTAAGAGACATAGTAGCAATTCTTAATTTTTAAACTTTAAAAAAAAAAAAAATTTCGGGGGTAAATAGAGAGAAATATCACGTGTACATGTAGCTACTTAAATATATAAAGAGTTAGTTACTATTGCAAATGCTCTTGAACTGCTTATCAAAGATTAAAAGAGATGTATGAGTATGTAAAAAAAACATTTTAATCTTAAAACTCGCAACGTCCAAAAATATACTAAGAAAGAGACATGAAAAAAATATCGTCAAAAATCTTTTGATCCTTTTTCTTAAGAATAATCTTAGGATGAAGGATCAAAATATTTTTTTATTATCCTTTTTAAAACAGAGAATTTTTGCTAATATTATTGGTTGTGTGTGTGTGTGTGTGTGTTAAGCGGAACCTTAAAGATGTACGAGAAATATGAGCTTTGTTTTTCGGTGAAAAACACTGATTTGGAAATTCTTTCAAAAATCAAATAATTGTCAGATTTTAAAGACATATCAAGAACTTATTAAGAAATTAAGAATATTTTTGAAACGGTTAATTTTTTTTTTGTTTTTAGAAAATGTTATTTTTAAATCTTTGAGTCCTCACTCATTTAATCTTATAAAATTTCAAGAAACCGTTTTTGTATTGATTAACGTTTATACTTGTTTTAAGAAATTGACCTCACAGAATTTAGATCATCAATATTTTTGGTTAAACTGGAACCCCAGTTATAAAATTTTACCCTAAATAGTAAAAGAATAGTAATAATAATAATAAAAATGGAATAAAAAAATGACATTTTAATTCGGAAAAAATCTTAATTTCTTTATGAATAAAATATATTATGGACACTTATTTAACAAAAAAGATTTTTAATGAATAGTAAATTTTTTTTAACATTAAAATAATTTGTAAATTTTTAAATCTTTAAACATTCTGCAATAATTTGTAGCAGTCAAGTAACATTGAATAAGCAATTCAATGATATCCAGTATTTTAACCAGTTTGAACTTTTTGCGCGTGTATAAATGTACCGATTTCTGTCAATATTGATGTTCATACATGACACTATCCGGAAATAAGTGGTAACTACAGTTATTTTTTTTTTTAAATTGTCATTTTTCTAACATTTTCTCAGAGTCTTCATACGGAAAGATATAAAGCGATAGTACATAAAATTAAAAAAAATATTACATTGCTTAAATTATTATTTTTTAAATTACTGGAGAGTTAAAAAGTAATTATGTAAAAAAAAAAACACGTTGTGTTCGTACACGCATTTTTTTTTCAGTTCTGTACCTCTAATTTACATTTCGCAAACATCGGCCTGTCAATCACTCAGTATGCCCCCAAACTCCCCCTTTCGTGTTGAAAATGTTTTGAAATAAAATCGGTTTCAGTTCAGATTAATTAAAATTTAAAATCCGCTACTTTCTTTTCTCAAATAATGTTTCAGGAAAGATTTTTTTAAATCATGAGAATTGTGTATTGTCAAGTTAGTCAATAATGATAAAGAGAAATAACAATTTTAATTTAAATCAATTTATCTTGAAATTATAACTAAAATTTAAGCTTAAAGAAATTAGAAATATTTTAGATTTTTAAATATGGTTTTCTATGGGAGGGCAGGAATTCAGACTGTCATTGATCGACTGCATGCGTCAGTCGTTCACATTTCAGACAGCCTTCGGGCGGAGAGGATTCCAGATGAGGCTACGCCGAAGAGTAGAGTCTCGTCTGGGGAAAGCAGACAAGATTTTTTTCTGTGCTTATGGGCTCGGTTTAACTCACAATAACAGACCTTGTGCCGCATTTACCTCGGGCTTCTGCTTTTATGGGAGATCGTAAGTATTTCAGAGTGTCATTGCCGACCATTATCGGATTGTGCTCTCTGCGACTAACAACTAAAATTCTCCCGTCTTTCTAATTATTTGTGTTCCGTCTTATCTGCGTCTTTTTGTACTTAATATCCATTATCACGGATATTGTGTCGTAGATACTTCAGCACATATAATCTGATATTCTACTGCTACACGGCGATACAACGTAAGGTTTTTGCGTACAGAGTCAACATCATTACATTTAGAGAACTGAGGAGGCTGTTGCTCTTATGAAGTCGTATATTAATAAATGCTTGTACTATAAATGTAAATGGTTTCTTTTTATGCACGAGTCATTTGAACTCTCATCACCTATCTTCTGGAGCCTGACAGATACAGACAGCGCTTTAACGAGGTGATGACGAAAGCTAGCGTGCAGTTGTTACGTACCTTGTCGTACATTATTTGATGTAAAATATATAGCAATGTTTTTATTTTTTTTTCTTACATACAACATGTGACCAATGACCACATGTGCATTTACTTTGCCCTCATCAGCCGCTAACCAAGGGTGAATACACAGTTTCGGTGGTTTAAAGCGGGACTGCCACCCCTGGCACCACCAGCAGCAATCGCTACTGGGCAAAGTAAATGACAGAAAAATAAAATCAATTGGCACATTGAGACAGATGAAAACGCTTTAACAGTTTTTTAAAATTCAAGAGCAGAACGAGAACGGAAGAAGTAGACGACGTCATGCTCTCTTTGCGAATTTCTTCGAATTGCGCCAAATCCAGCATGACGCTTGTCGAACAATAGATTGAAGGCGACATATTTGCTTCTTCCAGTGACGCCTATTTTCGAAAGAAATGAAATAGTGGAATGTCCTAGAAATCCACGACAGCCAACCTCAATAGGCATCACATTACATGTCCATCCTTTTTCTATGCATTCGGCACGCACGAATTCGTACCGATTTTTCTTTCGTTCATGGGCCTCTGAAAAACACCGAAAAATATTTTCCCTTCAATATTTAAAAGTGATATTGGACGAAAGCTAGCGTGCAGTTGTTACGTACCTTGTCGTACATTGCTATGTATTTTACATCAAATAATGTATTAGGTTGTCACACATGAAATGACGCACTTCATAGAATATGAATAAAACTCTTCTGAAATTTTAACTTCTTTAGTTGAAATAGGCATCATGTGTTCTCTAACATCGCTCTAATTTTTTTTTATCCCATCTTAAGAAAAACCTTTCCTTTGATGTGATAAGCAGTTCAAATACTTCGTATATCTCTTATTAGAGAATGTTTTATTGCGAAAGAAACGCTAAAAATGATTAAATAAGTGATAATCAGTAGAAAAGATATCAGATTAATATGGAAGATTTCATAATTCGGACTATGCAGCTTTTGGGCAGGTGATTGAGAAGCGTATGGCCGTGCAGCAAAATTGGACCATTCCTATTCACAAGTCTAGGTTTCATTTTTTTTTAAATTTTCAGTGCATACACTCAATATCTCCATAATACAAGGTTGCTGTTATTGTTTTCCCTTCAGGCAAGAATGAATAATGAATAACACCTTTGAAAGTCCACTACGCAATCATCATTAACTTTTTAAAGAGCAGTTGATGTTTTGGTTATTGTTTTAGTGATTCACTTGCATGTAATTACAGGCCTACTTTCTGTTTTTAATGTTGTCCAAGAGTATCCATTTCTCATCGCATGATTCGATGCAAAATGGTTCGTTTTCCCCAGTTTGTACTTAAACAATATCGAGTAAAGATTACTCGATATGGTTTGATGTTTAACAATATATTGAAGAAAGTATTATCTGGAAAGAAAAACAGTTAGGAATAAGTCAAGATTTTTATATCTACTAAGGAGGTTATTTCGTTAGATGACCGGATCAACAACCAAATATCTGATGTGTGATAGCCTAACAGGAAGCTGAAAAAATATTCTAATCAAAATAAACTTAATCACAATGTTTAGCGAAGAATCTTAGCTTTGTAATGGTTTAACTAAAAAAGTAAAATTATTTTGAGTGTTATCTTTACTTATTTTTTAATTAATATATTTCCATGATAAAGTTTAATTTGCTGGAAACTAGGGCATCTGACTTTAATTTCTGGAAATTGATTCTTTAAATTCATATAATCGTAAAACTTAATATTACGTCACAGCAAGCGATTTTGAGTTTTTACCTGGTACATCTAGAGTTCGTTTAAAACCTGATTCCTGGATACGCTCTTCAGTGCGCATCTAAGCTGTCACTATGACCGCATAGTTGGAACGACTATAATCTACTGTTTTGCTCATAGTGACTAAGTTAAAGTAGCATACTATATGAAGAAAGGAAAGAAAAGAAAATATGATTGCAGTCCAATTCCGTAACTGAGAATAAGTAATAAAACTGAACACGCTTCCAGATTCAGAAGTTCAGTCTCAAGAAAATTAGGATTTCTAAGTTATTCTCTGAATATCACATTCAGGTTTTTCTCTTACTTTAAATGCATCCTGTTCCAATTTGAAGTATGAAAAGCGTACGCGTGATTTTTCCATAAACAACCTTAAAAGGAGCGAAATATTTTATAATGGACGACAGTTTAATACACAAGTCAGAGAGCCAGAGAGAGAGAGAGAGAAGTAAGAAAAAAAAAAGAAGCCAAAGAGAGAGAGAGAGTAAGAAAAAAAAAAGAAGCCAAAGAGAGAGAGAGAGAGTAAGAAAAAAAAAAAGAAGCCAAAGAGAGAGAGAGAGTGAGGAAGCGCGTGGGGAGAAGAGAAAAAGGGGATTGAGAACGAGAAGAAGGAGAGAAGAGAGAGAGAGAGAGAGAGAGAGGAGGAGAAGAAGGAAGAAGAGAGAGAGAGAGAGAAGAGAGAAGAAGAAGAAGAGAGAGAGAGAAGAAGAGAAGAAGAGAAGAAGAAGAAGAGAGAGAAGAAGAAGAAGAAGAAGAAGAAGAAGAGAGAGAAGAAGAAGAAGAAGAAGAAGAGAGAGAGAGAGAAGAAGAAGAAGAAGAAGAGAGAGAGAAGAAGAAGAAGAAGAGAGAGAGAGAGACCGAGAGAAGAAGAAGAAGAGAGAGACCGAGAGAAGAAGAAGAAGAGAGAGAGAGAGAAGAAGAAGAAGAAGAGCCGAGCGAGAAGAAGAAGAAGAAGAGAGAGAGCGAGAGAAGAAGAAGAAGAAGAGAGAGAGCCGAGAGAAGAAGAAGAAGAAGAAGAAGAGGCGAGAAGAAGAAGAAGAAGAAGAAGAGCGAGAGAAGAAGAAGAAGAAGAAGAGCGAGAGAAGAAGAAGAAGAAGAAGAGAGCGAGAGAAGAAGAAGAAGAAGAAGAGAGCGAGAGAAGAAGAAGAAGAAGACGAGAGCGAGAGAAGAAGAAGAGAGAGACCGAGAGAAGAAGAAGAAGAAGAAGAGAGACCGAGAGAAGAAGAAGAAGAAGAGAGAGACCGAGTGAAGAAGAAGAGAGAGACCGAGAAGAAGAAGAAGAAGAAGAGAGAGAGAACCGAAGAAGAAGAAGAAGAAGAAGAAGAAGAGAGAGAGAACCGAGAGAAGAAGAAGAAGAAGAGAGAGAGCGAGTGAAGAAGAAGAGAGAGAGCGAGAGAAGAAGAAGAAGAGAGAGAGCGAGAGAAGAAGAAGAAGAGAGAGAGCGAGAGAAGAAGAAGAAGAAGAAGAAGAGAGAGAGCGAGAGAAGAAGAAGAAGAAGAGAGAGACCGAGAGAAGAAGAAGAAGAAGAAGAAGAGAGAGACCGAGAGAAGAAGAAGAAGAAGAGAGAGACCGAGAGAAGAAGAAGAAGAAGAAGAGAGAGAAGAGAGAAGAAGAAGAAGAAGAAGAGAGAGACCGAGAGAAGAAGAAGAAGAGAGAGAGAGCGAGAGAAGAAGAAGAGAGAGAGCGAGAGAAGAAGAAGAGAGAGAGCGAGAGAAGAAGAAGAGAGAGAGCGAGAGAAGAAGAAGAAGAAGAGAGAGAGCGAGAGAAGAAGAAGAAGAAGAGAGAGAGAGAGAAGAAGAAGAAGAAGAAGAGAGAGAGAGAAGAAGAAGAAGAGGAGCGAGAGAAGAAGAAGAGAGAGAGCGAGAGAAGAAGAAGAGAGAGAGCGAGAGAAGAAGAAGAGAGAGAGCGAGAAGAAGAAGAAGAGAGAGAGAGAGAGAAGAAGAAGAAGAAGAGAGAGCGAGAGAAGAAGAAGAAGAAGAGAGAGAGCGAGAGAAGAAGAAGAAGAAGAGAGAGAGCGAGAGAAGAAGAAGAAGAGAGAGATCGAGAGAAGAAGAAGAAGAGAGAGAGCGAGAGAAGAAGAAGAAGAGAGAGACCGAGAGAAGAAGAAGAAGAGAGAGACCGAAATGCGTAATTCTGACAACTTTTTATCCTCCTTTTATTATATCTCCGTTTTCATACAATCCTTATTATTTACCCTAATTCTTTTCCTCTCAATTTTTTCTTTCAATATTTTACTTCCTGTTGCCGTTTCTTTTTCTTTTTTCTCCCGAAATAAGAAATAAACCCGCGGTACCGACAATCTGTAACGTTTACCTCACGGCAAGGTCAGCATAAAAGCTGTTTTTGAAGTGCGGCAAAACCTGCGTACCTTCTCCGTTTTTATCTATCTGCCGGCCATTCGTCTCTTGTCCTTAAATGCCACCTGCTTCTCGTTCGTAAATCCGCGTGTTACATCAGCAGCTTTTATTTATACGTCCGTTTCGTGCACTAAATATTTATCTTATATCCACGGTTTCTTGCAAGTTGCTTTGGGCACTATATATATATATATATATATATATAGAGAGAGAGAGAGAGAGGGATAGAGAGAGAGGGATATATATATAGAGAGAGGGATAGAGAGAGAGGGATATATATATAGAGAGAGGGATAGAGAGAGAGGGATATATATATAGAGAGAGGGATAGAGAGAGAGGGATATATATATAGAGAGAGGGATAGAGAGAGAGGGATATATATATAGAGAGGGATAGAGAGAGAGAGGGATATATATATAGAGAGAGAGATAGAGAGAGAGGGATAGATATGGATAGAGAGAGAGGGATAGAGATAGATAGATAGATAGAGGGATAGAGAGATAGATAGATAGAGAGAGGGATAGATAGATAGATAGATAGAGAGAGGGATAGATAGATAGATAGATAGAGAGAGGGATAGATAGATAGATAGAGAGGGATAGATAGATAGATAGAGAGGGATAGATAGATAGATAGAGAGAGGGATAGATAGATAGATAGAGAGAGGGATAGATAGATAGATAGAGAGAGGGATAGATAGATAGATAGAGAGAGGGATAGATAGATAGATAGAGAGAGGGATAGATAGATAGATAGAGAGAGGGATAGATAGATAGATAGAGAGGGATAGATAGATAGATAGAGAGAGGGATAGATAGATAGATAGAGAGAGGGATAGATAGATAGATAGAGAGAGGGATAGATAGATAGATAGAGAGAGGGATAGATAGATAGATAGAGAGAGGGATAGATAGATAGATAGAGAGAGGGATAGATAGATAGATAGAGAGAGGGATAGATAGATAGATAGAGAGAGGGATAGATAGATAGATAGAGAGAGGGATAGATAGATAGATAGAGAGAGGGATAGATAGATAGATAGAGAGAGAGGGATAGATAGATAGATAGAGAGGGATAGATAGATAGATAGAGAGAGGGATAGATAGATAGATAGAGGGATAGATAGATAGATAGAGAGGGATAGATAGATAGATAGAAAGGATAGATAGATAGATAGAGGGATAGATAGATAGATAGAGAGAGGATAGATAGATAGATAGAGAGAGGGATAGATAGATAGATAGAGAGAGGGATAGATAGATAGATAGAGAGGGATAGATAGATAGATAGAGAGAGGGATAGATAGATAGATAGAGAGAGGGATAGATAGATAGATAGAGAGAGGGATAGATAGATAGATAGAGAGGGATAGATAGATAGATAGAGAGGATAGATAGATAGATAGAGAGGGATAGATAGATAGATAGAGAGAGAGAGAGAGAGAGATAGATAGAGAGAGGGATAGATAGATAGATAGAGAGAGGGATAGATAGATAGATAGAGAGAGGGATAGATAGATAGATATAAAGAAAGATAGATAGATAGATAGAGAGAGGGATAGATAGATAGATAGAGGGATAGATAGATAGATAGAGAGAGGGATAGATAGATAGATAGAGGGATAGATAGATAGATAGAGAGAGGGATAGATAGATAGATAGAGAGAGGGATAGATAGATAGATAGAGAGGGATAGATAGATAGATAGAGAGAGGGATAGATAGATAGATAGAGAGAGGATAGATAGATAGATAGAGAGAGGGATAGATAGATATAGATATATAGAGAGAGGGATAGATAGATAGATAGAGAGAGGGATAGATAGATAGATAGAGAGAGGGATAGATAGATAGATAGATAGAGAGAGGGATAGATAGATAGATAGAGAGGGATAGATAGATAGATAGAGAGAGGGATAGATAGATAGATAGAGAGAGGGATAGATAGATAGATAGAGAGAGGGATAGATAGATAGATAGAGAGAGGATAGATAGATAGATAGAGAGAGGGATAGAGAGAGGGATAGATAGATAGAGAGGGATAGATAGATAGAGGGATAGATAGATAGAGAGAGGGATAGATAGATAGATAGAGAGAGGGATAGATAGATAGATAGAGAGAGGGATAGATAGATAGATAGAGAGAGGGATAGATAGATAGAGAGAGGGATAGATAGATAGAGAGAGGGATAGATAGATAGAGAGAGGGATAGATAGATAGAGAGAGGGATAGATAGATAGATAGATAGATAGAGAGAGAGGGATAGATAGATAGATAGATAGATAGAGAGGATAGATAGATAGATAGATAGATAGAGGGATAGATAGATAGATAGATAGATAGATAGAGGGATAGATAGATAGATAGATAGATAGATAGATAGAAGAGGGATAGATAGATAGATAGATAGATAGATAGATAGAGAGAGGGATAGATAGATAGATAGATAGAGAGAGGGATAGATAGATAGATAGATAGAGGATAGATAGATAGATAGATAGAGAGGGATAGAGGGATAGATAGATAGAGAGAGGGATAGATAGATAGAGAGAGGGATAGATAGATAGAGAGAGGGATAGATAGATAGAGAGAGGGATAGATAGATAGAGAGAGGGATAGATAGATAGAGAGAGGGATAGATAGATAGATAGAGGGATAGATAGATAGATAGATAGATAGAGAGGGATAGATAGATAGATAGATAGAGAGAGGGATAGATAGATAGATAGATAGAGAGAGGGATAGATAGATAGATAGAGAGAGAGAGGGATAGATAGATAGATAGAGAGAGATAGATAGATAGATAGAGAGAGAGGGAGGGATAGATAGATAGATAGATAGATAGATAGAGGGAGAGGGATAGATAGATAGATAGAGAGAGGGATAGATAGATAGATAGATAGATAGAGAGAGGGATAGATAGATAGATAGAGAGAGGGATAGATAGATAGATAGAGAGAGGGATAGATAGATAGAGAGAGGGATAGATAGATAGAGAGAGGGATAGATAGATAGAGAGAGGGATAGATAGATAGAGAGAGGGATAGATAGATAGAGAGAGGGATAGATAGATAGAGAGAGAGAGGGATAGATAGATAGAGAGAGAGAGGGATAGATAGATAGAGAGAGAGAGGGATAGATAGATAGAGAGAGAGAGGGATAGATAGAGAGAGAGAGAGGGATAGATAGAGAGAGGGATAGATAGATAGAGAGAGGGATAGATAGAGAGAGGGATAGATAGATAGAGAGAGGGATAGATAGATAGAGAGAGGGATAGATAGATAGAGAGAGGGATAGATAGATAGAGAGAGGGATAGATAGATAGAGAGAGGGATAGATAGATAGAGAGAGGGATAGAGAGCAGTTGTAGGGAGTAAACAGCGTTGATAGTTGGAAAGCATACTGTTGCAACCAGTGCAAACTAACATTTACGTAGTATGGCTATCATAGATTTAACAAGTATGGGACCGAACACCAATAAAAATTTGTGTAGACCATCCTTGAATCGACAGCTAGTATCAAGACCTTAACTTTACATTCATAGGGTCTCCTGTTGGAACATGCCCAGCATAAATGCAAATTAAACATTTATATAATTTGCAAATTGGCTGAAAATAATTCTTCTTCCCATTATTGCTAAAGAGTAAAACGACTGCTATTCATATATTCCGACTTTTATTTGCTGAAATATTGTGTTACGTTTTGTTAATACTGATATTTATTTCTGTACAAAATAAAGACCGCATTTCCCGAGAGATATTTCACCAACATCGATAGTTTCACGTTAGAAATTTTCAAAGATCATTCAAAAACTTCAGCTTTTTTGTTTTGTTCATTAAATGCCGATTTCAATTTTAGGGGATTTTAAAATATCGATTACGGTTCATTGAGTTCTTCCATGTGCCGAGTCCTTTTAGAACGGAGGCAATCATGGTCCTCCACATCTCCCTATCTCTTGTAGCTTTTTACACGCTTTCTCTTGTTACCCCTCGCAAACAATGCTCTGTCATTCATTAGCCCGTCGGGTATGTCATCCATAGCTTTCCTCTCTCTTTCCATGTCCTGTCCTGTCCTGTCCTGTCCTGTGAGTATCAGATTGTCTAAAGCCTTCTTTCCTCATTACGTGTTCCAGAAATCGCATCCATTTTTTTATGTTAAGTATCCGTTTCATTTTCACCTTAATTCTCCCCAAAACCTCGTCATTGCTTACATGTTCCGTTAATAGTATCCTCAGTATCCCTCTGAGCCAATTTAACTTCGCTTACATTATGTCCAATGTAAGTTTTATAAAAGAAAAATCACAGCTGGCAAAAAGATATATACACATCTAGTTTAGATTAGATACAAAAACAGCTTCTTTTTCAGATCCCAAAAGGGCAGCCCAAAAATGCTAATTACAGGTGAGGGACTCTAAAATCAAGCAGGTATAGAAATTTAAATACCTAGGAAGTGTTCTAACAAAAGACTAAAAGTGCGACACTGAGATCCGAAGGCCAATTGGAATGGGGAACGAAGCATTCCAGAAGTTGAGTAAAGTATTAAGAAACAGGACAATTTCCCTAGAAACAAAAAAGGAGAGTACTTAGTTGCTATGTAATGTCGGTTCTTCAATATGGCAGTGAATGTTGGACAATATTTTCGAAGATGAAGGAAAAATTTGAAGCAGATGAAATGTGTTTCTACAGAAGGACGCTGCGAGCATGTGAGCAATGATGAGGTTTTGGAAAAGATGGAGACGAAAAGGAAATTAATATTGAGCATCAGGAAGAGACAACTAAAGTTACCGGGACATGCAACGAGGAAGGAGGGCTTGGAGAACCTGTTACTAACAGGCCAGATAGAAAGAGACAGAGGAAAGCAGCGGATAACATATTTGAAGGGCCTGATCAGGTGGATGACGGAACGAGGGTTGCATGGTGCGACAGGAGAAAGCGTGCTAAGAGTCACCAGGGACAGGGGGATGTGGAAAGCCATGATCGCCTACGTCCTGAAAAGACATGGCACATAAAAGGAGAATAATACACGCTTGGGAGATCATTTCTCGAATGAGACATGACTGACTAGGCGGAGGATTTTCTCGCAGTAAGCTGCCAACCAAGGCTATAGAACCCAATCTGTCCTACTACTTAACCTGTAGCTGCAAGGAAGAAACGATTGATTCATGCCTTTCCCGAGGGTGTTTGCGTGTATATGAATGTAACGAACTGAACTGGATGTAATGCTTTTGTTGGATAGTGTGTTACCTCTGGAAGTGTACGCTATCAGTGTACTTTATATCTACCGACAGGACAACAACATGGCTAATAGTATTATTACTCTTAATTAGTATCTACACTTTATCGTATTAATTATATTCTTTTCCTAAGTGCCGGATCCCTTCAGAACGTTGGCGATCATGGATCTCCACAATTCCCTTTCCTTTGTAGCTCTTAGTAAATTTTGTCTCTTATCTCTCCTAAACACTGTTCTGTCAACCATTTACACAATCTCAGTTATGTTATGCGCCGCTTCCCTATATCCTTACTGTTGTATGCCCTATGAGTATCAGATTTTCCAAGCCTTTTTCCTTATGTGCCTCTTTCCTCACTTAGTGTCCTTTTTGTTTCCATTTTCTTTCAAACTTAATCGGAGCTCACATGTTTTAGACTATGGTATTAATATCCTTCTGTAGAAACACATTTCGGTTGCTTCATGTCTCTTCTATATCTGTGATGAGATTTCCAGTACTATTACAATATGGACGACTAATATTACATAACAGTTCAGTACTCTCTTTGTTTCTAACAATTTTTTCTCTTTAATACTGTGCTTAGTTTTTAGAAGGCATCTTCGCTACTCCACTCCGCCTTTAGCATCACATTTTCCATCCTCTGAAGTCTTCCCAGATATTTACATTGTCGTACTTTGGTTTTGGTGCCTAATTTGGAATTTGCACATTGGGCTGTACTAATATTCTGCAATAATGCGAAGTCCAAAAGCTCCGAAAGAAGGTAGCGAGAGAAAGGACTAAAAATAAACAAGACAGAATGCATGGTTGTCAGCAAAAATGATGAGCCGAAAACGAAAATTACAAATCGGGGATACTAAAATCAAACAAATACAAAAAATTAAATATCTGGGAACAGAAAACGGAAAGCGCCACACTCAGATCCGAAGATGCATTGGGATGACCAAAGTTGCATTCAAAAAGCTAAGCAGAGTATTAAGAGACAGAAAAATCTTCGGAAAAAAGAAAGAACAAAGTACTAAACTGTTACGTGATATCTCTTCTCCTATATGGCATTGAATGCTGGACAATCAAGATGAAGGTTGGAAACACAGAAATGACGTTGTACCGAGAGATGCTGAGGATACCATGGACCGAGTATGTGAGCAACGACGAGGTTGAGCAATTTGAAACAAAAAAAAAAAACTTATCAAAAGAGGCAGTTGAAATGGCACGTAATGAAGAAGGAGGGCTCGGAAAATCTGATACTCACAGGACAGATTGAAGAATAGAGAAAACCAATGCGTAACATACTTGATAGGCTTGAATAAATGGATGGTAACACAGTGTTTAAGAGAATTTATTAAGAGCTACAATGGCCAGAAAGATGTGAAGGGCCATAATCACCTACGTCCTGAGGGGACACGGCACATGAAGAATAGATTACTACTGAATAACATTGTCTTTTGTTATAATTTTAACCATGAAAATATCCTCTAATTAGTTTTGACCTCATAGAAATACACTTAAATACATGGACGAAGATTTAAGTCAATCTATTTAAATTTATTACAAAAAAAAAATAAAGGATCTTAAGAATGAACTTTTATTGCGCATGCATAATGGTATATAAAATCGACAAAGCTCAGTGATCCTAACGCCTGTTTTCAATCAAGGTCTACACAACGTTCATTATAGATTAATTCGGTGATTGTAAGAATCGTATTAAAACCCCTAAAACTGTCTTAGTATATTAAACATAACCGGAAATGCCAGAGCAATAATATATCACTTAAAATCTCTGACAAACGATTTATGCACAGATGTAAATACTTTTAGTATAAACCCCATGATTGTAGAGTCGGGCTATATTATCAAGAGTCACGAGGACTGGGCTACGCAATGAAAACACTTCTGGTTCACTCGTCATATAGAAAGCATTTCGGAACATCATGACGTGGTATAATGGTTAACAAGCTTGACTGGCAAGGATCATTGCATCTGATTAGTGAGTTCGGTCCTCACTGGTTGTTCCATAGTTTCGGCCTTGTGCCAATACTAAGCTGCAATTAGATCTCCTCGGGCTTCTTGACAAAATACAGCGAAGAATCTGTAACGTGATTGATACCGACTTAGCTGACCGCCTGCAGTCACTCTCTCACCGGCATGATGTGGTTTCCCTGTGCCTCTTCTAAAAATACTTTCATGGCTTCTGCTCTGATGAACTCAAATCACTGGTGCCCTCTAGATGGGAGTTTGCACGAGATACGAGATTGGCAACTAGGGCCCACCCTTTTACAGTAAAACCGATGAAATGCAACCGCAATTTCTACTCCAACAGCCACTTTTCTCGCACTTCCCGCCTGTGGAATTCCCTTCTGCATGCTTGCTTCCCCGACGGCTATAACCTCCAGGAGTTTAAATGTAAGGTCAATAAACACCTAACACACTAACCCTCCCATTCTCTCCAACTCTCCCCCTATGTACATCCTAACTCGTCTATCGCCCTCTGTAACCCCCTGCTCTATAGTGGCAGCAGAATGACTTGCTTGGGGTGACATGATTAAAAAAAAAAAAACACTGGCAATATCTTAAGTAACCTCAGTCAGTCAGTAAAGTGCCATATGTGAAACACGCTTGGGCGATCATGTCTCGAAAAAGACATGACTGACTAGGCAGAAAATTATCCCGCAGTAGGTTGCCATTTCTTTCAGTGGTAGACTGTTTGCCTACCAAGGCTATAGAACCCAATGCGTCCTGTTATTTAACCCATAACTTGGAGATTCCGCGACGTAGACCTGTCTAGATTCAATTCCCTCTTGTTAATCCTTTATTTGTCGCAGGAAATAGGAATAACTATATAAACAGCGTGCAAGTATCCGATAAACAAAACAAATACCAATTAGAAAAACCACTGATAAAAGCTCCCAAAATTTTAAGAATAGTCTATACTTAAGTCGTTTAAGTTTGCGTTTTTGACAAACATAAACGACTTTAGTAAAGCCATTCCCTAACCGACTATAAATTTATCAAACACTAGACAAGTGACCAATAAAATATTTTCTACGAAAATTTTACAAAGTGTCACTAATAATTCTGAATACAATTCCATTCAAGTGCAAAGTCGCGTAACGTTGATCTGCAGAATTTCTAAAGAAAAGAGAAATAATAAAAAAAAAGACATTTGAAAATTCTGGAGTACAGGAGAAAAGAGGACTTGGAAAGTTTAATACTCAAAGGACACAAGGCAAAAAAAAAAAGCAGCGAGTAACCTGCCTAACAAGCTTGTGTAAAAGGATGTCAAAAGAAGGAGTGGAAATGTTTGATTTGGTTTGTTTTACGGAATATCAACCCCTTGGGGTCATTTAATGCCGAAGTATTAGTTCCGTCAAAAACGTATTTTTGTTGGTAATATTTTTCCTTCAAAAAACACCTTGTTGGTAGTATTTTCCCTTCAAAAATATTGTCTTGGTAATATTTTTCATTGAAAATAGTTTTCTTGGGAATATTTTTCCTTCAAAAATGTTTAGGTATATATTTCATAAAAGTCTGTTTTTATACTTTTACAGTGTCTTGACCACTGTTTGGAAGTTTAACTACTTTCCCGTAGCTGGAACCTTAACAGGTGCTACCACTCCGAGTCAGAGCGGACCTGGAAATAACAGCAATTAAGAGATGCTTCAATGCTTCTCACAACCTCCCAATCAAAGGCCTTGCTGCCGGATGCAGTGGAAAGGATAGTAAGGAGACAAAGACGGATGTTGTGGACAGCCATAAATTCCTGCACACTGAAGTGATACAGTTCATAGAAGATAACTTAAGCTACAAACCTAAGTACTTCCATGAATTCACTGAAAAAGAAAAAAAAGAAAACACTATTTTTATTAAGAAAAACTAAGTTCTATCGGTAAAATGTTCATGTTATTAAGAGGATAGATCAAAGTACTTTATAATACTTTCTAATACGTTCGAAATTTTGGCATGAAATCTTGTTTTTCTTTCAAAACTGAAATCATTTTTTAAAATTTTTTTGGAAAATCGTGCTAAATATATATAACATTTAAATTTCATTTTTATTTTTTTATAGTAATGTATAAAGTTCCAAAAAGTTTTTAAATTTCCTCCTCCATCATTAGCGTTAGGTTAAGTTAATACGTGAAGACTATATTTACTAATCGAAAATCGAAAAGCATAATACAAATAATTGAGTCATTAGATTTTTAAACTAATTAAAACATTTTGTGTGCGTATGATGACCCGTATTTTCTTTTTACGGGTGGCCGTACGTGATATATATCATTAAAAGGTAACGTAGGGCTACAAGAACATCGCAAGGCCGTAACACAAAGGGAGAGAGAAAAATCAGGTGTAGCTGACCACATATGGAGGGAGAAAGGGGATCACCGCCCCCTATGGAATGAAGTTGAAATAATAGATAGAGAACGCCACTGGAAATTAGGTAAACTTAAGAAACCAGCACATATGCTAGGCTACAGAAATCTAAGCCGACCAAGAATAGATATGACCAAAATATGGGAACCAGTAATACGGAGTGCCAGAAAATATCATTAGTGTCAAAATTGCAATATGAACTCTGATAAAAAAAAAAAAAATACTAGAGAAAACCATTAACATAAAAAAAGATTACAATATGAACTCTGGTAAAAAAAAAGGATTACTGAACATTAAGTTTATAAACCCCAATAATTCAGTTGTTCTTGTCCTTAAGGACAAGAACGTCTATATCCACATGGCCCAGTGAATATAGACGTCGGTTAGTTCCTGTGAATTGACGTAAAGAGTTGAGGGTTCAATAGTAGACTACAGCAATGGTGAACAACTAACTTACAGGCCAGAGGGGGATAACTCATGACTACGCAAAGAATGAAGAACCTATACCCCAGTGATTGTAATAAAGTGTTCTGTTCGAAATTCTTAGCACCTGATGAAGACCAGAGCGTACAACGGCCGAAACATCGTACAAATGACAACAAAGAAGAGGAAAATAGTCCGAATAATGTAAATACTACCTCATCTTAGAAATATCGACAAAGACAAAAGGTAACGTGTTTCAAGTAAAAAAAAACAAAAAAAAAAAACAAAACATATGAACATCTTCGGCAGGGTACAATTCATTCATCTCACTTCCGTGTTTCCTTTGCCCTACGTTTCAACATTAAACGGGCTTTGCAAATAATCCCTTTAAAATTTAAAGCAAGTGTTATATCAAAATTGCTAGTTTCCTAATTTTGTTCAGAAAAAAACAAGCAAAGTAATTGTGAAATTCATAATTTCTAGAGGTGTCTAATAAAGAATATAATAGATATTAAAAATAAAAATTAATTAACTCCATAACATTTCAGTAATTATTGAGAATTTCATTCCGTTATTAAATTGTAAAATTATTTTTAAAAGTTTTATATTATTTTAATATTCATTTTTCATAAAACTTGAAACTTAAGGCTATAAAGCTAAACTAACTGAAATTCTTTAAATTATTAGATAATTACTGAAAATATCGTGTCAAATTTTTAATTTTACTACATAGTTAAAACCAAAATACGAAGCGTACGATTTAGCTAACATAAAATGTCAAATTTGTCTTTCATACGTGGCATTTTTTGACGGCTTCCGTCTATGATGTCACTTATCACCTATGATAACAAATATGGAGCATTTCAAGCAGTAAGCAGGTAATACTTGTTTCAAATCAGATTAAGGTAAAGTTTAAATTTGCTAATTTAAATAAAATAATGCGTCAGCAAGGTGTATTTTTTTGCCAATTCTCGGTTTCAGAAAAACCGAGAATTGGCTTCGGTTTACAAAATGTGTCGATCGACCAAAGAAAAAAAAAAGGCCAAAAAATTGATTTTTTTTTTTTAATTCTGAAAAATTTTAGATTCCAATCAGTATAATTTCGGTTTGAAAATACACCAGAATATTTTGCTTACTGAAGTAAGTAAATTGAATCTTTTGGCTTTTAGCTTTTTAAAGCTTGAAGAAAACTTATTTTTTTAAAACTGAATTTAAATTTAGGTATCGAAAATGAGTGGAGGCATCTAAACAAACCACATTAAAAATACAAAAATGAACGGAAGTAATATTAATGTCCAGATTGAAAACGGTCATTACAAAATAGAATACAGAAATCGCTAGAGGACAATGGTTTACAAGAAACTAACCATAAAAACTAAACAAGCAAACATGTAAAATATTTAACTTGAAATTGTATTTGGGACTGAACACAGTTTTCTTACCAACATCGTAATTTTGTGCATTTCATGTAATATATTCTACTAGAATCACAGCATTTAGAATTGTTGAGGTTTTCGTTAATATTTTTGTCGAGATTTACAAACTACGTTTCGCTTAATTTCGAAAATCAATTGATGAAATTTGAAGAAGCTGATTTGTTTGGAAAAATACTTTTACAAAACACCCTACTTCATGGGTTGATAATATCTTTAATTTTCTAAGATTTTACAGTAAATAAGGGTTTTTCCTCTCTTAACAGCGAAGAACAGATTCTTACGTCTCACTCCTGAGCATGCAACATACAACTATCCATCTATAAGTATTTCTTTCTGGAGCCAAATTTTAATTTATTAAAGTATTTAGCTTTGTTGTTTCTTTATAATTCCTGAAAAAGGCAGAGCGAACTGAAAACTGGATTCTTGCTAAAAAAAAAAAATCAGTTTGCAAAGTTACGAAAACCCTAAAAAGTAATCAAAATTGAGTTTTTTTTTGTTTTGTTTTTTCGAAACTACTGGTTTTAAATGATTTAGACAGCTTACATGAAATTATTTAATAAAAAAATCAATCCTCTATTTTGACTCCCTTACCTGTTTGCCCTTCCGATAATCTGGTTTCGATCAGTCAATGTATGGCTATTTAAGAAGATGTAACGGACGGACAGACAAACAGAAGTAACGGACGGACAGACAAACAGAAGTAACGGACGGACAGACAAACAGAAGTAACGGACGGACAGACAAACAGAAGTAACGGAATTTTATATGTGAATTGACAGATACTGCATTTAAACTGGAAAATGATAACCATTAGTCATAGGGTTGACATATCGAAAATGTGTTTCCCCGATTTAAAATTTCTCACAGATAATGATTCTCTGTTCATAATACACATCATAGGGCTCATCGACGTGCTGTAATCTAGCTTGTGTCGCTAAAACAAATACGACTGAGTAGCGAGTTCGATCCTTACTTTCGGCCTTGTGCCACATCTAAACTCTTAGTAAAATACGAGTACCTCTTCGTGGTGCAATGATTACCAAAATTGCCTCATTAGCACAATTACGACTGAATACTGAGTTCGATCTTCACTGGGTGCCCGATATTCTTAGCTTTGTGTCACATCTAAGCCGCGCTTAGAAAATTATTATAATAGACATCACAAACATGAATTGTCTATTACCCAGGGTGAAGAAAAGCAAAGATTTTTTTTATGGAGGTACACATGTGGTTTCCGTGTCTTTTTTTATTGGGGGGGGGGGGTCCAGGTTTGTGTTAGAAAGCATATCACCATTTTTGTGGAAATTTAAAAATGCTTGCTGTGCTTTTACAAGCTACATAAATATGCAGCTTAAAGCGCACTCCCACCAACAGAACAAAAAAAAACAAAAAAAAAAAAACACATACACAGAGCAGAACAGACGATACAACAAACAGAACAAAAAACAAACACCAGAAAAACAACAACAAACAGAACAAAAAAACAACAAACAGAACAAAAAAACAACAAACAGAACAAAAAAACAACAAACAGAACAAAAAAACAACAAACAGAACGAAAAAACAACAAACAGAACGAAAAAACAACAAACAGAACGAAAAACAACAACAGAACGAAAAAAAAAAGAAAACAACGGAAAAAAAAACAACAACAGAAAAAAAAAACAACAACAGAAAAAAAAAACAACAACAGAAAAAAAAACAACAACAGAAAAAAAAACAACAACAGAAAAAAAAACAACAACAGAAAAAAAAACAACAACAGAAAAAAAAACAACAACAGAAAAAAAAACAAAAAAACAAAACAACAGAAAAAAAAACAAAACAACAGAAAAAAAAACAAAACAACAGAAAAAAAAACAAAACAACAGAAAAAAAAACAAAACAACAGAAAAAAAAACAAAACAACAGAAAAAAAAACAAAACAACAGAAAAAAAAAACAAAACAACAGAAAAAAAAAACAAAACAACAGAAAAAAAACAAAACAACAGAAAAAAACAAAACAACAGAAAAAAAAACAAAACAACAGAAAAAAAAAACAAAACAACAGAAAAAAAACACAACAGAAAAAAAAAATCCAAAAGAACCAAAAATAATATCTAGTTTTGTGCCTATAAATGATAAACATCCGGCATCTAAAAAAATGAGACTGAGAATGATTGAGTTACATTACGAAAAATTAATCTATTTTCCTCGTAGCTCTTGATGTTTTTTTCTTTGCTATTCCTCTTACATCTTGTTCTTCCATCTATTTGCACAAGCAAGCCCATCAAGAATGTTACGCGCTACTTTCCTCTGTCCCTCTTTCCCCTCAATTTGTCCTGTGAGTATCAGATTGCCCAAACCCTTCATCCTCATTACGTGCCCCAGAAATTTCAACTGCCTCTTCGTGAAATTAATTTTAAGTTTCCTTTTTATTTCTATTCTCTCCGAAACCAGAGACAAGGGTATCCGATTACTGTTTTAAATCCTACCACTCTTCCGGTAAATATTTGACTCAGTGATTTAATGAGATAAAGAGATAAAGTTCAGGATATAGAGTTCGGGAGGTGGGTTTTCGAATGACCAGGTCAAAGGCTGTCTTTTACTGTATCTTGACCACACATTAAGAATTTTCCGGCGGAAGCTTTATTAAGATAAAAAGATAAAAAAATATCCTGGAAAAAATACTAAGTCCGCAAGAAGGAAAATTTAAGTACCCTGAAATTTCGGACTTGCAGTCGCCAATTGCTTATCAACCGGTGGTTTAAAGCATTTCCGGATTCATTTTAAATAAATAGAAGTTAGTTAGTGAGTTTCCAGTTAGTCCCGCCGGGCGTGTGCTTGAAGTAGAACCTCCGTTCGTCTTGTTTCGGTCAGTTCGGATTGTTGATCTCCATTTATTAGAGTTAGAGCTGTGTGTCACATTCGCCTGCCCCAACCGAAAAGGCTAACTCTAAACGAAATAAAGCATCCTTTCAACTCATCCAAGTCGTGGAAGTTCGTTCCTTATAGTTTAATCTTGTGCCCCCAGCTTGAGGCTCCGACTTTTTCAACAAACTCCCGGCAAACATCACAGCGTGGAGAACGGCCGCCGGAGAAATTGTTCGGGCAGTCCCGTGGGGTATTACAGTCTTTAACAAACACGCTTCTGTTTTGTCCAATCTCTAACCCGACTGCTGTGCGCTCTTTTCATCAGAATTCGAAAGATGAATTTCTTCATGTGGCTCATCAGATTGAGTGGAGTTTGCATTTGTTTGCGTCTGGCAGTGTTATGAATATACTTCGAGTTTTGTTTAACAGTATCAACCTTCTTTTATGTGCCTTGTCCCTTCAGAACGTAGGCGATCATGGCCTTCCACGTTTTCCTATCCCTGGTGGTTCTGAGCACGCCTTCTGTTACACCATGCAATCCTCGTTCCATCATCCACCTGATTAGCTCCTTCAAATATGTTATCCGTTGCTTTCCCCTGTCTCTTTCCCCTCTCTATCTGGCCTGTTAGTATCAGATTCTCCAAGCCCTCCTTCCTCATTGCGTGTCCCAGGAACTTCAGCTGTCTCTTTCTGATGCACAGTATTCTTCTCGTTTTGTATTCAAAAATGTATCGCTGATAATATTTTTCTTTAAAAAATGTATTATTGCAATATTTTTTTTCTTTCAAAAATGTATTATGGCAATATCCTTTTCTTTTTGAAAGTTTATTGTTGGTAATATTTTTCCTTTCTATAAGAGTCTATTTTTATGTATATATTTTTATAAGTCAGAATGGACCTGGGAATAGCATGCTTCTCACAACCTCCCAATCAAAGGCCTTGTTGCTGGATGCAACTTACTGTCAGTATCCAGGACCTATGGAAATAGATCTGCTTAATGTTTCACTAATATTTATGTCTATGTATTTTAATAAGGTCTCTCATTATAATGAGAACTGAATTGTATCAAACAATAAAAATATCAACATATTAGAAATATCATCGACATGATTATTTGATAAAACTTGAGTAACCATCTCTAGCTAATCAGAATAAAAGAGGAAACATCTCGCTGAAGTGAGCCCAAACCATTCACCTCAAGTGATATCAAATTAACAGCATTGGAAAGAATATAAGTTACGGGACTTGAACTTGAGTGAAATTGTGCGAATTTGGTTTGCGGCTAGAAGCTTAATTCGACGCGTCTTCTCGTTGAGGCCATTAAGACAACTTCTAGTCCATTTTCCTCGATCAGGTAACAAACCGTATTTACAGCAAAACGTTTACCTATAAATCACCTTCAGGACACGATTTAGCAACGTTAATCCTAAGATTAATATATTCGATTCCACCAGAAAAGCGTCTGTTATTTAATAATATACAAATATGACAGCCTGAAGGTCAATTGCTCGTAATTGATGATTGGAGAAGTAGACAGCAGTTGCGAGATTGATCGTCATTCACAAGATCAATGAGGTCTATTAAGTTAATTACATTAAATAAATGTACTCGTCCGAAGTCTTTCCATATTTATTTTTAAAAAATTACTCTGTAGTAAAATGTTGCTCCACTACTCACAGATCCATTAATAATTTTTAAATAGTACTAGTGGGCTCGTGCCATCAAAAATTACGGCAACATATATAGTGATGTACCTGCTATGGAGTATTTTACATTAAGACAAAATAATAATCCAAGCCCCCCTGAGCGTGGCAAGAAAGATATATATATAGAGTTATGATACTCATTATATCCAGCTCCATGATACTCATTATATCCAGCTCCATGATACTCATTATATCCAGCTCCATGATACTCATTATATCCAGCTCCATGATACTCATTATATCCAGCTCCATGATACTCATTATATCCAGCTCCATGATACTCATTATATCCAGCTCCATGATACTCATTATATCCAGCTCCATGATACTCATTATATCCAGCTCCATGATACTCATTATATCCAGCTCCATGATACTCATTATATCCAGCTCCATGATACTCATTATATCCAGCTCCATGATACTCATTATATCCAGCTCCATGATACTCATTATATCCAGCTCCATGATACTCATTATATCCAGCTCCATGATACTCATTATATCCAGCTCCATGATACTCATTATATCCAGCTCCATGATACTCATTATATCCAGCTCCATGATACTCATTATATCCAGCTCCATGATACTCATTATATCCAGCTCCATGATACTCATTATATCCAGCTCCATGATACTCATTATATCCAGCTCCATGATACTCATTATATCCAGCTCCATGATACTCATTATATCCAGCTCCATGATACTCATTATATTGAGCACGGTTTATAATAAAATAAATGCCAGAGTACTAAAAAAAAAAAAAACTTGAGTCCTCTTCACTTGGAATTATATATTTCTTCACTATTCGACAACATACTTATTGCCAAAAAGAATAAAATAAGGCACTGTTAAAGAGCAAGCACGCAGCAAGAACAGGACAAGTTATTTAACCTGGAAAAGGAAAGGACAAGATATTCTTGTGAAGTTACAAATAAAAAAAATTCTTAAAACATTGCATACAAATTTTATTTTTAGATGTAATATTTCAAGTAAGAATTTTTTTTCTACTTCACTAGAATCTTGTCCTTAACTTCTCCAGGTTTAATAATTTGCCCTGTTGTTTTCCACGTTTAATATAATGTTAATATTACTTTTCATGCGCATATGTAATCAATGATTTTTCCAGGCATTTCTATTAATTTAATAGCAATTTAATGCTGAAAACCGCGTTCAAAAATGCTAAAAAGAAAAAAATATGTAGTTGATGAAAAAAAAAATGTTTATTTACAATCAATTTTGATAAAATGAGCAAAATTTGATTGACAGAAATGATAAAAGATATCAAACTTTAAATACTGAAAACCGCACGCAAAAAATTTATAAAGAATAAGATTTATTATTAGAAAAGTTTGTCACTCACTTATGTACTTTGTCTTCCTTTTCGAACTTCACATATTTTGATTTAACTTTTTTGTACTGAACCAAAATTCAATTTTTTTTTTCAAACTGGAGCTAAAAAGGTGTCCTAACTCTGTAAACTGTTTGAAATTTGGTGGAGAACTGAATTAGTCGTGAAGTTTGAAAGCCGCCTAGGTTCACTCAATATCGGACTTAAAAATATATTCAATCACTGCTATTGTGGTTCAATTTTATTAAAGAGAATGAATCTACTTCAGAGTTCGGTAGAGGAAACTGGACTATATAAGCGTGTTATATACAATGTAAACTCACGCCACTATTTTTCAGCAACCTCATTCAATAAACCCCTACCTTGAGTGACTCTCGTTCTTCCATTTGGTAAACAACAGTATATAAAAAAGGACAAACTTAATATACAATTTTTGTAGAGATGCACTTGTCACAACTAAAAAATAAGTGACAAACTTTTAGAGATCTATGTAAAAAAATTTTCTAAACTTGTATTAATTTGACTGAATTTTGTATTGTAGCACCCCCCCCCCAATCACTTTGATACATGTAATTTTTCAAAAAAGCGTCAAGCTAAACCTGACTGTCGCATAAAACATTTGTTTTCAACTGACTTTCCATGCAAAACGTGGCAGAAAACGCAACTATCCAGAACTGATAATCTGAAATAAATGATTAAGCATGTACGAGTTTTGATTCAAATGATTATCATCTAACAAATAATTTCAATGAGGACAAAGACCAGTTTTGACATCCTGAGACTGAATATAGCATATGTCACTTGGGAAATTATCCAAAAATGTCAAAGGTTCGCTAGCAAGCTTTTTTTGTTGTTCAGAGAAAATAGTTACTTAAAACAACAAATGACATGAAACTACAGAGAGCTACGACTGACCACTTTCTGAAAAATGAATAAATAAAAACATAGAACACTGCATATAATAAATACTGTTATAATTTTGTTACTGATCTTTTGAACCGAATTTATAAAGTAAGAGTTTTCAACCCAAGGTTCAATGGGAGAGCGCTTATGATGGATCCGATTTGACCAAAAAACTCGTTTGTAAGTAAAATGTCTTGGAACAGTGGTCCTTGCGATGTAAAAGTGACAATGAAAGTCACATGAAGACCAAAATCTAAAATTGAAAGGTTTTTTGCTAGGTATGATTCAGTATAAACCGCACATAACTTGGGGAGGGGTTATACTCACAAAAGATTGTTTTGCGCCAAAATTCGATGAAGATAAACACTGGTTCTTTCCAACAATTATCGAAGACACTTGCAGGAAATAACGTTTGCAAGCACTGTTCTCAAACTCACTAACGTATTATATAAATTTAGATTTACTAGCAGAAGGAACTAAATACAAACACACATATATATATATATATATATATATATAATATGGTTAGGTTTTGAAGCCTGTCACAATGCGTTTAGTAAAATAAAGGAAGGTAAATAATTTGTTGGATATCACCTATTTATTACACATTAATATTTCGAGATTAAAAGCTCATCTTCAGAATGTTAGAACGACTGTGTTTGAGTCCGAGACTTTCAACAAATGTTCCTTCCTGGCTGGTGTGTGTGTGTGTGTGTGCAAGAGTGTGTATGTGCGTTTGTGTTTATGGTGTGTATTTGTGTGATTGAGAGTTGGGATTTTTATGGTCTGATGGTATCAGTCTGCTTTGATACGTCCTTTAAGTGTGTTGGCCAGACCGTTAGTTTGACCCCTGTCAAAGTGGAAGAGGGCCTTTGTGATTATTGTGCGTTTATGTGTGTATACTTCTGGTGTTACATTATACTCCATTTTGTATTTGTGATCTCCAAAATATTTTTGTAATTAATTTAATTTTTTTTTTTTATAATCTTTTCTAACGAACATCATGGTGTAATGAAGAAGGTTGTTGGTTATTTTGTTTTTATGGCGTATCAACCTCTTCGGGTCATTTATTGCCAACTAAAATTTATTTATTTATTGCTGGTAATACATTTTACTTTCAACAATCTATTGTTTTTATGTAAGTTTTGTGTCTAGTAATACTTTTTTTTCTTTTCGAGTATCAAGATTCATTGGGATTTGTTTTTAAGGGCAGGGTTCCCAAGTCCTACCCTAGTTATTTAACCCATAACTGGAGGGAAGGGACGGATTAATACCTTTCCCAAGGGTGCCAGTGCGTAAGTGAATGCAGGGTATTCAACTGGAATTCGACCTCGGCCAAGGCCTCCTATATATTAACCAAGGCCTAAGCAAATGAAATGTGACGTCACGGTAGTAGTGTCATGAATCGTAGCCGTAGCGTTAGCCGTCTTCATGACAATGTTGATAATCACAAAGACGTTATTTTTTTATAAAGATTTTAAAACTTTTTAAAATGTAACAAGAAAAAAAAAGAAAGACACATGTTTTGATTTATGCTGGTTTTATTAATTTTAAATAAAATTAAGAAAACAATAAGAAAATATAAACATCATTGTTGACTACTGACTGTCGGTCGTGTTTGTAAACAGTAAACAGTTTTAAAGACAAAACTTTTCGTTTATTAGTCTAAATTCTAAAAATTTAACAAACACTGCTTAAATTTTCATATTTTTAATTTAATTATGAAAAATCACAATCACTTTTGTTTCAATTGCAAGAATTTTTAAATCAGAATCACTGAAATATAGCAATCAAGAAACCATTAGAATTTAGGAACAAACAAGAAGCAACAATAAATAAGCAAATTAATTAAAATATTTAAAAATGCAACAATTTAAATTCAAGCAAATTAATTCAAACTAAATAAGTTTAAGTTACTGTTTTTTTTTTTAAATCAAACTTAAAGTTTTTTATGTCTCAAAATTCAGCTGAATGTTTGAAGTTTTCTTTTTTTACTTAACTTCTTACAAGTAATATTATCATTTTCCTTGCTACAAAAATTATTTAATAATGCATTAGAAGAGCTCCAGATAATCATTTTTTCTATTTTTTCAATGCTATGACCTTCACCACATGAGTCAACATGAAAAAGAAGTTCATCATTAGCCAAAACATCCAATGTTATGTACATAGACAATTTTCTTTGATTCATTGAATGAAGAAAAGAAGGATTCTTTACAAGTTTATTAATAACAATATAATTGTATAGTACTAAATTTGTTGTTACATAATTGGGATATAACAGAGAACCTCTATTAATTCCTTGAAAATAACTGTTTATATCAGCTAGCGTATCATCTCTTCCTGATACTAAACTTTTACAACTATAACATTTCATTTTTTTTAACGGCATAACAGCAATGAATAATTATGAATCGAACGAATTAATCATAGGATAGCTAAATCTGAAATAGATTTTTTAAAAACGTCTTGAGAACTTTTAATCCAATAGATTTATTAATATCAACAAATTGTCTTTAGGGAGATTCTGCTAAAAAACAACGGAGTTCGAATTTTAAAATAATATTTTGAAATATTTTGATTGAATCCATTGTTAATCCTACTGGATGAAATAAAAAGATAAATTTTTACCTTTAAAAAAAATACACCTAAAAATCCTAGGATATTTGGTAATTCAATTACATTTTTAAAATATTTTAATTGTAAAAAATGAAAAAAAAAGTAAAAATTAATGTTTCTATTTCATTTATGATGTTAAACTGTTTATAAAAAAAATCATTTTTTTTGCAAAACTCTTTTTTGGTTAATGTTTTACTTATTAATTAATTTTTTTAAGGATTAAAAATCCCTAAACCAACTATAAAAGATTTATTCTTCAGTTAAAATTCTAATTTTTTTTATTTCCAATTTTTTCTATGGATTAATATCGATAATTAACTTCAAATTATCACAAATAGGAAAAAAAATGTTTAGAAAATATTTTTTGAGGGTGTTCATTTTGTGCTAAATATTTTCTAAAAAATAAAAATTAAATATTTTAAAAATTAGGTTTTAAAATTCAAGTGTGGTGTGATTTAGGCCTGTATGTTTCAAATAAATTCAAAAATTATTCAGAAATAGTAGTTTTAAACAAAGTTTAAAACATCATTTTCATGTTTTAATTTTCGGTAATAGTGATTTCTTGACTTTTGCAAGAAATAATTTCACGGAGTTTTCAAATAAAAAACCTTAAAAATAAAACAAATTCTTTTAAAATTGACTAAAAAATAAATTTTGTAGTTTTTGTTAATACATAAAAAAGAATAAAAAAATTTAATTCAGGAATATTTTTTCATGTTTAAAAACGATTCATAAAGTTGCAAGTATAGAAAAGTTAAGTAAGATTTTACTTTCTATTCCTAAGAATTTTTTAAAACATCTCATTGAAAAGAAAACATTATTTTCTGAAATAAAATATCAATAAAATATTAATTCAAATATTCTTAGAAAATATAATGTTTAACAACTTTTTTCGGCTTCAGTTTAAGTTTTAAAACATTTCGAAAAAAAAAAACTTACGAACGAATAGCCATAAATTTTATTTTTTTTAATTCAGATATTTTTTAAGATAATTTTTATTTCAATTTTATTCAAAGAAATAAAAATAATATCTTATTTTATTATATTAATTTAAAAGATATATTATAAACAAAGTGCTTTCTTTCTTGTGCTACGGCAAAACTAATTTTTTAGCAAATTTTGATTTTAGCGACTGTTGAAATAAATGGTGATAAAATTTTAACTACTCACTTTGCTAAATGGACTTGGGGTAAAATTCTCCCTTTTAATGGCATGTTTCCATTTATCAAATAAATGCTTATTTTTTGGAAACGAAAAACAATGAACTTTCGGTGTATTTTTATATTCCCCTTTGCAATTTGGTTCTGAAAATAAGTTAACGCTAACGGACGCCGGGTAGTAAAACAACACTACTAAGTGTGACGTCAGCAAGTCAACTTTAATCATAGAATAGGCCTGGTTATAGCGACGGCCTCGCCTCGGCTCACCGATTTCTCTTTCTGAGCCGATATCCACTGCACCACAACGCACATCAGTCACTCAACGCTTACAGCACCTGGTATTCCCAAGCGTCCACCCATCTAAGTACTGACCAGGCTCAACATTGCTTAACTTCGGTGATCGAGCGAGAACCGGTGTATTCAACGTGATATAGCCGTAAGCCAATGAAGAAGGCTACAAACTTACTGAAAGTAGAGTTTCATCGTCAAACCATTGATGTTATTATTAAGATGAACGATTATATACACACACACACTATATATATATATATATATATATATATATATATTCACACAGGTTAATGGACAGTAGGCAGAAAAGTTTTGCGTATCGGTTATATTATTACAATGATGTGGAAAACCAAGAAGTTGGTAATTTTTTAAAAATTACATAAGAGATGCATTTCAAGAAATTAATTCCAAGCGACTGGAACGAAAATGTTTGTCGATGCGTGAGGAGTAAACTTAAAAGGTGCGTAAATTTTGAAGAACAGCTGTTTGAGCACCTGCGTTGATACAATTTAAGTGCTTCTGTATTAGTGTACACCGTAAAATTTAATTGTCAATGTAATAATTGCATTAGTAAATGTAATTGAATATGTTATCATTTACCATTCACCTACTTTTGGACAACCCTGGATATATATAACAAATTTGAAATAGCATTATCAGTTTGAATATAAAGAATTCGTAAATATTTTTGACCTTCTGTGTTGAGACTTACAAACGCGTTTACATACTAGTGATGGCGCGAACGTTTATATTGTCCTTCAAAACGCACACGTATATAACTTCACTAAAGCTAAGTACATTGAAACTATCCAAAACCAAATAACTTCACCTCGAACCCCAACTGGACTCACAAACATTTAATAACATACAAATCATGTATTCGCCTAGACCAAGACACACAGAAACACACACACACACAGGGATCAGTTAATAAACGGAGGTGAGAAAGAGGTTTGCCGGGGGTCCCAATATCTAAATATCTCGTCTGAAATCTTGGGGGCTCGAGGGAGAATCAAGGAATTTAAACTTTAAGTAAGGATGACAGTTTTGCCGAGAGGAACCTGTCCGTCCCAAGAGGCAATTAAAGTGTGTTTGCACAAGTTTCTTCAGCCAATCAGAACGAGTGTTTCTATTCAATTACGATGAACATCTTTTTCTCTTTCCTAGTGACTTTGCGCTGTCTGGTTTCACTCGCTTTTATTCCTAAACCAATTTCTTTCTACATTTTTCACCTACCGTTTTCTTCTCTCTCTCTCTCTTACCACTCTCTCCTTTAATTTCTCCCATTTTCTTAAATCACGAATGGTATTCTTTGCTCAAGCCTTTTATCGTTTATCTTTTTACAGTTATTTTATTTCTTACCCTTACGATTTTCCATTTTAATTCCTCCCACATATCTTCGTTTTCTTTTAAGTTTCAATCCAATCTCGTGTTACTCAAGCAACGATTACTGTACCTGTAACAGTTATTCACATTTTCTCTTGCATTTCCTATTCTTTTCCCTTGTTTAAGGTATTGTTTGGCGCCTTTCCCTTTTTTAAGGTATTGTTTAAGGTATTGTTTGGCGCCTTTCCCTTTTTTAAGGTATTGTTTAAGGTATTGTTTGGCGCCTTTCCCTTTTTTAAGGTATTGTTTAAGGTATTGTTTGGCGCCTTTCCCTTTTTTAAGGTATTGTTTAAGGTATTGTTTGGCGCCTTTCCCTTTTTTAAGGTATTGTTTAAGGTATTGTTTGGCGCCTTTCCCTTTTTTAAGGTATTGTTTAAGGTATTGTTTGGCGCCTTTCCCTTTTTTAAGGTATTGCTTAAGGTATTGTTTGGCGCCTTTCCCTTTTTTAAGGTATTGCTTAAGGTATTGTTTGGCGCCTTTCCCTTTTTTAAGGTATTGTTTAAGGTATTGTTTGGCGCCTTTCCCTTTTTTAAGGTATTATTTAAGGTATTGTTTGGCGCCTTTCCCTTTTTTAAGGTATTGTTTAAGGTATTGTTTGGCGTCTTTTTTCGCTGCCTTATTACGTTGTCTCTTTCGCTTCAAATTCGTGCAAACTTTTTTCGACTTTGCCTTTCTTCAAACTCCTAATTCTATTTCCGTCTTGTTTGATTTTCTTATATTGCTTCTTTCTTTTGTAATTTATTTTTGTTTAGCGGTACATCAATGCCTACAGGTTATTTAATTCCAAGACATAAATATTTTGTATATATTTTTTTTCTTAAAACTAGCATCATAGCCCGTGCAACTCAAAACATTTTAGTAGAAGATGCCAATGAGAGGAATAGTTAACAAGAACAACAAATAATTATAATAACAAATATCCAGTTGAATCTCCTTCTCGAGTATTGAAGATGGCTTCGCGAGCATTGGCTTGGGCCTCGTAGTCAGAAATGAAATAAATTTGCAAGAAAGATTTGATGTTTTGTATGACATTGTAAACAACATTGCGTTTGTTTTTGTTTCAAAATTACGGGGGGAAAATATTTACATTTTTTGTTGACTAAATGAATTTAACATAATAAAAATTATTTTGTTTTACTGAAATTAGAAAGATAAAAACTATTACGCTCTCAGTTCAGAAATTTTCGAAGAATATTGAAAAACCTAGACATTTAATTTTAGAGGTAAATATTACATTAATGCCACACGAATTACAGACAGTTGATTTCATACGTGAAATATATAGCGAAAAAGTATTCAACCTGAAAATAAAAAAAGAAAAGACTTAATTTAATTAACCATTGGCACTTTTTTTTTTTTACCTATTTTGGTTTTGTTTGAAAAAAAAAACAAAAAAAACTTAAACTTTTGTTTCAAATTACGGGGAAAAATATTCATATTTTTGTTGACCAAATGATTTTTTAAAACGTCGGAAAAAAATTAAAATAAAAACTCATTTATTTATTTATTTATTTTTTAATAAAAAATCTTTTAGTCACGTTTGACAAGTGTGATTTTATTTCTGTGATGTAATTTAGAAACCATCTTAGATGTTTTACGGAGCAAATATAAACAATCGGCTCCACTGGCCAAAAAGTGCGAAAAAGAAAATTGTTGAACAAACTCAAAAAGTATGTATCGACCTGGCTTCCCTGTAGATGTGTCCCTAGAAAGTTTGAATGGCGTAGCTTAAAAATGTAGGCGCCCATAGGGAACAGTCACAGACTCACAGATTGCCATATATATATATATATATATAATGGCTTTTGCGATACGCGTTTTACTAATTAACCCATAAGTGGAGGTAGAAGAGGTAAATGGTATTTGCGGGTAAGTGAATATAACAAACCCAACTGGGATTGGAACTTGGCTCCCCGATTAACAATTTCGAACCGTTATCTATTGCACCACCCGAACATTCGAACTTCTATCATCTATTATAAAAGTCGATAAAATAAAAAGTAGACGGCAACAAATCGTCGAGTCCAGATGAATAAAAAAATGAAAAACTAAATAATCCACCCCAAATATACGCAGTCACCCATCTAGGTAATGTCTAGACTCGATATTGCTTAACTACGGTGATCATACGCGAACTGGTGTTGCAATGTGATGTGGCCGTTATTTTCTGAAATATATTTTCTAACTTTGTTCAAAATAAAGTTTCATTTCTGTTTGCCATTTTTATCGTCTATTTTACTGTTCTTAATCTTTAGCACTTTCCTTCCTGTCAAAATTTTCTTCATCTTGCAAATCTCTTCACAACATCTCTTTAAACAATTCCTCGCTCCAACTTTCTTTCACACATACAACTAAATCCTCTACCTTACAGATTTACAAAGCTTCAGTTCGATCGCTCACAACTGACCCAGAACTTCTCTCCACCCACTAAGCCAAACTAAAATTCCCAACCCTAGAGTTTATACATCATCGATATTGGGAAAGACTGATTGGTTAATTAGCAAAGGGACATTTTGCCGATCAATTTTGGGGCGTGGAAATCCTGAAGTAGAAGGAAGTGATCAGAGAGCAATGTCTCATGATTTCCTACAGGGCTTGATCGATAGATCTAATACGCGGGCCCTGCCCTTCCACCAGAATGAAACCCTAGAGCAGTGTCGGAGAAAGCCCCCGTGGTGTCATTTTCTTCTTGCTACGTACTATTTTAGATCGCCTAAAACGAAATGGGCGACTGCGTAGATTTGGGGTCGATTGTTTGGGAGTATATACGTTTTTTTTTTTTTTATTCATCCGAACTCGACGTTTTGTTGCCGTCTACTTTTTATTTTATGGACTTTTTTCTTTATTAAAACCGCTGTTTTTTTTTAAATTTATTTCTACGTGTTCTGTCTCTTGTCTCATCATTTAGCATTTTGGTATTTAAGAAAATAACACTCATTACACCGAAACTGGATATTAAATTGATAGTTTTAAATTAAAGGTATTTGTGTCAACGAAAATGTACGTCCACAAATGTATCATAAAATTTCCCAGGTCGTTCATTATAAGTTTCAATCATTAGCACCTTAGATAATCATACCTCCTCCACTTCGTTTTCTCCCGACCAGCCCAAAAGGTTTGGCAAAATTTTCGAACAAACTAATATCTTCAAAGAAAAGTTGAAATTGCATTTTTTTCCTGTATAACACTAAAAATGAATTAAATAAAAAAAGAAAGCGCAAATGTCAATTAACGCTGGACCAATAAATACATATGCACACACGGAAAGGAGTGAGAAAGGGTGGAAAAAAAAACAATTACAGGGAAAAGCAAAGGAGTGAATACGACGAGAGTTAGGAGTTTTCGAAGAGGACAACGACGGAGAATAGAAGTGGTGGCCTGAAGAAGACAACGAGGGAAAGAAAAACGGAGGAAGAGAGAGAGAAGGGGTTGAAAACAGAAAAATGACAGAAAGAATGATAAAGCAGGGGGGTGCGAATTGGACAATGACAGGAAGAGAGAGAGGTTGCGAATTGGGCAATATGAGAGAGAGGGTGAACAATGACAGAGAGAGAGAGTGAGTGAGAAAGGGGGGTGAGAATGACAGACACAGAGGGGTGCGAAGAATGACAGACACAGAGGGGTGCGAATGAAGAACAGAGGGGTGCGAAGGCAGACACAGAGGGGTGCGAAGAATGACAGACACAGAGGGGTGCGAAGAATGACAGACACAGAGGGGTGCGAAGAATGACAGACACAGAGGGGTGCGAAGAATGACAGACACAGAGGGGTGCGAAGAATGACAGACACAGAGGGGTGCGAAGAATGACAGACACAGAGGGGTGCGAAGAATGACAGACACAGAGGGGTGCGAAGAATGACAGACACAGAGGGGTGCGAAGAATGACAGACACAGAGGGGTGCGAAGAATGACAGACACAGAGGGGTGCGAAGAATGACAGACACAGAGGGGTGCGAATGAACAGACACAGAGGGGTGAAGAATGACAGACACAGAGGGGTGCGAAGAATGACAGACACAGAGGGGTGCGAAGAATGACAGACACAGAGGGGTGCGAAGAATGACAGACACAGAGGGGTGCGAAGAATGACAGAACACAGAAGGGGTGCGAAGAATGACAGACAGAGGGGTGCGAAGAATGACAACACAGAGGGGTGCGAAGAATGACAGACACAGAGGGGGTGACAGAACACAGAATGAAGAATGACAGACACAGAGGGGTGCGAAGAATGACAGACACAGTGAACAAGACAGACACAGGGGAGGGGTGCGAAGAATGACAGACAGAGAGGGGTGCGAAGAATGACAGACAGAGGAGGGGAATGACAGAAGAAGTGAAAATGACAGACAGAGAGGGGTGCGAAGAATGACAGACAGAGAGGGGTGCGAAGAATGACAGACAGAGAGGGGGGTGAAGAATGACAAGACAGAGAGGGGGGTGAGAATTTAACAATGACAGACAGAGGGGGGGGGGAGGGGGGTGAGAATTTAACAATGACAGACAGAGAGGGGGGTGAGAATTTAACAATGACAGAGAGAAAGAAAAGGTTGTGCGACGTAGACAATGACGGAAAGAGAGAAGGGAGGAGGGTTTGTGAACTAGACAACGACGGCGAGTGAAAGAAGTTGTCCAAAGAGGATTACGGCAGAAACAAGTCGTGCGATGTTAACGACAAGGGAAAGAAAGAGAGTGAGAGGCTGCGTAGACGACAACGACGGAGAGTGAAAAGGCTTGTCTGAAGACAACCACGGAAAGAGAGGACGAGAGACAACATCAGCATGAGAGAGGGGAGCTAAGTTGACAACGAATGAAAGAAATGAAAGAGAGAAAGAGGAATGTGGATAGAGGACAACGACGGTGTGAGAGGGATCTGTAAAGAGAGTGAAGGGGATTAACAAGAGGACCAGTACATAGAGAGAGAGAGAAAGGGGTTGTTCGAAAAGGACGAGTACAGAAAGAGGGAGAAATATATATAGAGAGAGTGAGGGGCTAGTCCAAAAAGAACGTGTACAGAGAGAGAGAAGGAGAGAGGGAGGGGGTTGTCCGAAGAGGACGTGTACAGAGAAAGAGGACGACGACGCAGAGAGAATCGGAGCGTTGTCCGAAGAAAGAGGACGACGACGCAGAGAGAATCGGAGCGTTGTCCGAAGAAAGAGGACGACGACGCAGAGAGAATCGGAGCGTTGTCCGAAGAAAGAGGACGACGACGCAGAGAGAATCGGAGCGTTGTCCGAAGAAAGAGGACGACGACGCAGAGAGAATCGGAGCGTTGTCCGAAGAAAGAGGACGACGACGCAGAGAGAATCGGAGCGTTGTCCGAAGAAAGAGGACGACGACGCAGAGAGAATCGGAGCGTCGTCCGAAGAAAGAGGACGACGACGCAGAGAGAATCGGAGCGTCGTCCGAAGAAAGAGGACGACGACGCAGAGAGAATCGGAGCGTCGTCCGAAGAAAGAGGACGACGACGCAGAGAGAATCGGAGCGTCGTCCGAAGAAAGAGGACGACGACGCAGAGAGAATCGGAGCGTCGTCCGAAGAAAGTGGACGACGACGCAGAGAGAATCGGAGCGTCGTCCGAAGAAAGAGGACGACGACGCAGAGAGAATCGGAGCGTCGTCCGAAGAAAGAGGACGACGACGCAGAGAGAATCGGAGCGTCGTCCGAAGAAAGAGGACGACGACGCAGAGAGAATCGGAGCGTCGTCCGAAGAAAGAGGACGACGACGCAGAGAGAATCGGAGCGTCGTCCGAAGAAAGTGGACGACGACGCAGAGAGAATCGGAGCGTCGTCCGAAGAAAGAGGACGACGACGCAGAGAGAATCGGAGCGTCGTCCGAAGAAAGAGGACGACGACGCAGAGAGAATCGGAGCGTCGTCCGAAGAAAGAGGACGACGACGCAGAGAGAATCGGAGCGTCGTCCGAAGAAAGTGGACGACGACGCAGAGAGAATCGGAGCGTCGTCCGAAGAAAGAGGACGACGACGCAGAGAGAATCGGAGCGTCGTCCGAAGAAAGTGGACGACGACGCAGAGAGAATCGGAGCGTCGTCCGAAGAAAGAGGACGACGACGCAGAGGGTATGGTGGGTGGGAAGCCATCTACAGTTAAATATTGACTTTAATATTGCTTGTAGCTCTTCTTGCTTTTCAGAGTTCTTTGCTCGAATATTTTTTCATCTCATATTCTCACTTCAAGAATTCCGAAACTGATTAGGATTATTGAGACCTGACATCTCCAGCAGCTGTAGTAATAGTGGTGAGTCATGAACATGATATCCTTACCGAGCTTCCTTTTTTTTTTTTACTGTTTTCCTTCGAGACTATTTGATACCTGCTGGGTCCATTAAAAGTTGCTAGTACAGTCTCTACTATGTTTCACCAAGATATTAACAGTTTTATTTAATTTAACCCATAATATTTGTGCGAAATACAACGAAAGGAACTCAACCAAAAATCGAATTCTACTCGCTGATTCACAGCTTCTACATCCATTTTCATATACATGTTGAAAAGCTTTTATCCGAAATTCTTGGGACCGGAAGTGCTTCGGTCTTAATATTTTGTTTATTACAGGCTATTTAAACTGCATAAAATGTGCATAAAATGGGGCAACTGGTGAATGGTTCTCATGCGATATCGTTTTGCATTCGAAAACTTTATACCCTGAAGGTAGTTTTATATAAAATTTAATACATTTTTTGTACCGACAGATACGGGTAATGACGTTAATGATTTAACGCTCAAAACGAATAATTAAGAGGTTAAATTAAGATTTCGCGTGCAAATAATGTATTGTACTTTCTGTAAGTGTACAAAAAATATGATCACTACTGAAATTATAAATATATACAAAAATGCCTCATATTTTTATTGAGAACGAAACACCTGGTAATTAATCCACGAACGAAGGTGTTCGTGTGACGATCACTAATAAAAGTGTCGCCAAAGTCGAGTACGTGGCCGGGCTGGAGAACCCCTTAGCCAGAGCAGAGAGGTGACAACAACTTCACATCACCGTGGTCCCTTCCCAGTGCTTTCATTTGTGGTGCGTCATGTCATCACCTGAAAAACCGTCCGAGTTTAGAGGTTTTCGAATTTTGAAAATTCGGATAAAGGATATTCAACCTGTAAATCTTAATGAGGGCCACTTGAGATAATATCCATTTAGTTAAGAGTCTATGCAATCAATTTATACTTTTTAAAAGTTCATTCGGCAAGATGGAGCAATCAGCTTTGCAGAATATCAAAACATTACGTACACTACTTATATTCAGACTATTCTCACCTTTTTTTATTTTTATCACGGCGTTTTGATCGTTGTGCCATCTGGCCTTAAATGTATATCGATCTTGAAGACATGTCATTTCTCCTTATTAGCTGCTCCCATACTTAGTCTACTAAGGAAGTACTCATAGCCTATCACATGCGTTGATTTTTTTAAAGACATTTAGCTCTCCACTGTTCAGTTTTTTCAGTTCATTCCACAGAAGCAGATGATTACCCCTTTCACTAAATATATAATCAGTCATGCCCAGTTTCATTGCCTCACCCCTCACTACGGATTTTCGATGTTCTTCCAACCCACTTAGTTTTAGAGGCGGTTTTTTCACCTTTATATTTTCTCAACTGAAAGGAATCGAGTATACACAATTCTTGGTTCAAAACTTATTCGTGTCGGGTTTTACTTAGAAGTTTCTCCGGAGAGTGGAACTGCTTTAGAATATTGTCCTAGTGTTATATGAACCGCAGATCTTTGGAATCTTTTCCGAGAAGCTCAATATATACAGAAGATGGACGCACAGTAAGTCTCCCTTACGTCAAATATCTAAAAGGTTGACAATCACGAAACTCACAAAAAATAATCAGAATATGGCGGTGGCTTTTCATTGTACCGTGAATTGATGAATTATCAACTAACAAGGAGGCGAAATATCCCGTGAAAAATGAGTTGCTCCATCCAAAATAAGTAAGTTAATTGTTTGGTGGGGAAAAGTAATCTGAAAAAAAAAAAAAAAATCTAAGACAGGAAAATTCTCTCACACACTGTATCTTATTCGTCACTTTCAAGTAGTCGGCAGCATTTCCCTGTTGGGACCATTATAAGTGCCCAATATAGACCTTATTCAATTATGCTATTTATTATTGCAATAAGACCTTTTGCCTTGTGAAAAGACGGTTTTTAACGTTCAGTAAGAAATCAGGACAATCTGACATTGGAGTGTTGGCCAGATTACATCTGATACGACCCACTACAGAACAACGACCGGAGTTCGCCAAAGGTCAGTTCGAGCTACATAGAATATCGTGACAATACCACATTGATATCATCAATTTTCAATTGTGTTTTAATTTTAAAGGTAGAGGAGAAACTGGTTAGCAATAATTCATAACATTCGAATGGACTAGAAAAATCACAAAAGTTTTTTTTTTTAAATATCACCCCAAGCAAGGCGGTAATGCCACTGAAGCGCAGGGGGCTACGTAAGAATGAAAAGATTGGAAAGGAGAAAGCCGGAAACCACATCCTAAACAGAGAACAACGGATGAGCCTCTACACCTGTTCAATAGGCGTGGGTTGAGTGTGAACCGGATGATAGACTAAACTATCTACTCCAATTCTCAAGAATACGGAAAAATGTCAAGTGCTACAATTCGCTCATGGAAATAGTGAAAGTTTTTTTTTTATATTTAAATATGAACGTAATATATTAATATAAATGCTCACCTTAAAAGTTTTTACGATTTTACCGGTTTTCTCATCGGGTTGAATTCTTAAATTATGCCTAAAACGAGTGTACCATTGCCGACAAAAATGAAGGCAAAATGTACAGATCTTTATTATGATAGAGAATGTATATATTTCATCACTACTCGCCATAATTATTGCAACAATATCAAATAAGGCACTGTTAAAGAGCAAACACGCAGCAAGAGGTTTAATTAGTGGTAGTAAAGACAATGAAGTGAGCCGACGCTGCTTCACTATTGTCTCTCTTTTTCTCTCTCTCTGAGTGTGACAGGAGGAAAATATATACGAATGGGCCGTTAACATATTTATATCGATATGCCATCTAGAATGACGGCAACATATATATTGATGTACTTGCTATTGAGTATCTTACATTCAGATACTATTGAACAGGTGAAGAGGCTCATCCCTTGTTCCCTGTTTAGGATGTGGTTTCCGGGTTTCTCTTTTCCAATCTTTTCACTTTTTTTTTCATTTGGAGTAGATAGACTGAAATATCGCCCGGTTCACACTCCACCCACGTCTATTGAACAGGTTAAGAGGATCATCCCTTGTTCCCTGTTTAGGATGTGCTTTCCGGCTTTATCTTTTCCAATCTATTCACTCTTACGTAGCCCCCTGCACACCAGCGACCTTACCGTCTTGCTTGGGGTGATGTGATTAAAAAAAAAAATCTAAATCCCTGAGTGTATCAGAAGGGAAATATCTAGCTTTACACACAAAAATACACCACGGTTTTCATTATAACAAAGATATATATTCTTTGACTACTCGACTACATAATTACAAAACTAATAGTAATCCTCTGTTGACTTGTTAAGTAAAACCTGTTTACAAATCGAAAATTTAAAAAGATTAGTGCAATCATTTAGCATTAAAATTATTGGAATAACTTAACTTTTTTGCACGTTTTTTTTTTTATTATGTAAACTTATAAGACATATTAAAAGGTCACGTGTTTCAAGGATTGTTCCCCTTACGAAACGCTCACTTAGATTTCATAAATGTATGTCAATTCTATTCATCCATACCTATCCAGATGTAAAATAACTAATGGCAGGCTCTTATCACCTACTTCAAAGGTCAGGAAGGTCAAAAATCCGTGATTAAGAAATAATTTTATTCCTAATTTCATGCTATAAACAATCATGTTTCAAATCAGATTAACTTTAAATTTGCTTTTTTAAATAACGTGTCACATATGTATATCTTATTTTTGTAAAATTTTTGAAACTGAGAAGTAACATGTTTACCAATGTGTCGATCGCTCAAAAATAGAAAAACTGGAAAATTTTTCAACGCCAAGATTCTAGATTCCAATGATACAATTTCTGTTTGAAATACACCACATTATTTTGCTTACTAGAAATAGTAAATTTAATCACTTAGCTTTCAATTAAGCTATAATTAAAGCTTTAAGAAAATTTTTATTTTTAAAAATTCAATTTAAAACTTAGTTATCGAAAAATGAGTGAAGGTACCTACCATAATCTGAATAAAAACATTAATTTCAAGTATGCTGTATTACGTTTATATCAGTAGTAATAGTTGATATCTACCCAAAATGCAATACCCAATGTTTAAAATAGATTTTCAAATGAGAAAAGTCTTTTTTATTGAGCTTTTATTTTAGTTTTAATTCCAATACAACAAATTTATTACTTACAATTACCAAAATACTTCGTTGTATTTCAAACCGAATTTAAATCGATTGAAATGTTCTGTAATCACTAAAATCGTTCATATTGACAAATCTGTGAACACTACATAACTTTATTAAAAAATACATTCACAAAACTATTTGTAACCGATTAAATGTTGAATTAAACGGAATTAAAACAAAATGTTTGTTACTTTAGTTTAAAATATCACAGAAAAACATTTTCTTAATAACAGAGATGTGTATTTTTATGAGGGTTTGACACATTTATCGAGAGCCTAATATTTAGTATTTTTAAATAAGGTACATAGCTACAAAATACTTAGTAATTTCTTTTAACAACTCAGTAATCGTAACGTTTAGGAAAATATTTCAAGTACTCTATGGATTTTTAGTCGCTTAATACGACTTTTATTGAGGAACTCTGAGGAAATTACAAATAAATTTTAAATAGTTACTATTCTTACGTTTTAATAAATTCGTCGTGTCCGTATTTACAAAAGATCGGCACGTTTATATACATTAAAAATATTTTTAACTACTGAATTGTAGTAAACTTGTCTGTTTATACATAGTAAATATAATTTTTTATTTGATTTAACAATATCACCCGATAGCTACAGATTAATACAGCATTGTAAAATATTTAAGATATTTAAATTATAACTAAAATTTTAAAAAGTGGAAAATCATTCATAAATTTTTTTTCTTGAGATAATAGTGACTGTAATGTATAATATTTATAAAAGCAATCAGAAGCTTTTATAATTAAATATTACAGAATATCTGCTTTAAATTGTAAACTAAAAAAATGATATAAAACTAAAATACATATTTTTTTTTAATTAATTTTTAGTAGTTAAGGGATTTTATTAAGGAGAAAACAATATTCTAACTTGAAAAATATAATGATTTGAATTATCCAAGGACTTGTTTTTATAACTAAAACATTAAACGCTACAAAAATGAATTTCTCGAAATTTCATAAAAATAAAAAAATTGTGCGGTCGAGTAAGATGTAGAAAACTAATTTTACCAAATTTTTTTTTTTTTTTAAGAGTAAGTTTTCAAAAATTTAATTCATGTACGAATATTTTTCCTTAACTGCATATCGACTTTTTATAGGTCATTTAATGCCGAAATCTAAATAATTGAACACATTTATGGATTCAACTAAATGTTATTTTTAATGCAGTTCTATACTTTCATTTCCATTTAAAATGTATTGTTGGCTATTTTGCTTTCAAAATGTACTTTTGATCATTTATTTATATATAAAAATATATTCATCTTCATGCCCCGTGTCCGTTCAGGACGCAAGAGATCGTGGACTTCCACTTGCCCGTCCTTTTTAACATTTTCCTCTTGGCATCTCTCCCAAGTACCGCTCCGTCAGCCCGTCAAATATGTCTCGCGTTGCTTTCCCCTGTCACTTTGCCTCTATCCGTACTGTGAGTATCAGATTCTCCAAACCCTCCTTCCGCATTACGTGTCCCAGCAACCTCATCTGCCTCTTCCTGATGCTAAGAGTAAGATTACTTATCGTTAGCATCCCCTCCAACACCTCGTCGCTGCTCATGTGCTCGGTCCATGATATATTCAGCATCCTTCTGTAGAACCTCATTTCTGTGGCTTCAAGTCTGTCCATCTTTGAAGAGATCGTCCAACATTCGCTGCCACATAGAAGGACGTCACGTAGTAGTTGTGCACACTTATTTCTTTGATCATCTCCTCTCTCGGTATTCTGGTTAGCTTTTGAAATGCGTCTTTGGCCATGCCAACGCGTCTTCGTATCTCCGTGTCACTTTTCATCTACCGCCAGAACACTTCCCAAGTATTTAAATTACTTTCACTGTTTTATTTTAGTTTTCTTGACCTGCAGGTGGCATTTTGCTAATAACCATGCATTCAGCTTTCTTGAAATTTATGCTCAGTCTTTTCTTCTCGCTTTCTCTTGCAACCTTTTGTAGAAACTTTTACTATAAAAATGTATTTTTTTTTTTTTTATACTTCCGTAGTGTTTGGTTCAGGGGTTCACTGTTTGCTTATAGCTTGGACCCTAACAAGTGCTACAAGCAACAACAATTAAGAGGTGTATCCACGCTCCGGAAAAAAAAACTAGTCTCCCGATCAGAGGTTTTTGATGTAGTTTATAGTCATTACCGAGGATTTATTTACAAATAAATTATCAGTGGGAATACTAATAAATCCTCAAAGCTTCATTAAAATCCGACAATTATCACATTTCTGCAAGAATTTCCAATTCAATGTGTTTTTACACCGCAAAACGACGCTCAAGTTTCACATATTAATTTATGGTCATCTGTTGACGAAAAAAAAAATGATTTAATAACAAAAACTTCTTTGGCTTTTACACTTTATTAGTCACGTCCACGCAATTGCCGGAAAAAAAAAACTAGAAGCATAGCATAATAAGAGCTCAAATATTTTGATGATAAAACATTGTTTTTATTAAGTTTATTATCAATGTTTGTTATTTTTTAAAATTTTATTTATCCTTTCTACCACGTTCAAAAATTTGTTATATTGTTTTGTCCGTCAACGATTCACGATGTTTACTAGAGGTTATTATTATTGCGAAAGTAATATTACGCAAATTTTTTTTTTCTTTGGCGTGATAGGACACATCAATTTAGGAATTCTTGCAAAAATCAACTAATTGTTTTTAATGAAGCTTTCAGGACTTATTCACAAATAAAATTATTCATGCAACTTTTATCTTTAGAAAATCTTGGTAAAAGATTTTATACATCAGTTACCCCAACTCCAATTAATTTTTAAAAAATTCTAGAAATTGAGCATTGATCTCATTTTTTTTTTATTAGACAAATGCAAGACTTGGGGAATGCAAATCATTTAATATTTTTTCTATGGAACCACTTAACAAAAAAAGTGCTCCGCATAGTAAAATAAAAATGCATTCAAACTAAACCATTTTTAATTTATATAAACTTCAATTGATTTTATAGGTAATATATATTAAAGATATATTTTGAAAAAAAAATGTCGGTGAATAATCAATGTTTAGAAGAATTTTTTTTTCTTTGCTAATTATAATGATTTATGAAGTTTCAGACATCTATTAAATTTCATCATGTCACTTAGTATCTTCGGTTATTGATTTATTAAATAAAAATTATATTGACTAATCGATAATTTCAAAGCTTAATACAAAGGTACCATTAAGAAGTAAAATAATTTAAAAGTTTATTCTTTTTACACAAGCTTTTCTTTTTTAAAAATATGAAATCGCATAAGAGCTATATCGTTAAATGGTCACATTTCAAGGGTTGTACTCTTTACAGGGGAAAAAAATTTTTTTCTGGGTACAATTCTTTCATTTTGCTTACGTGTTTCTTGTGCATATTTCAATATTCAACAGGCTTTGCAAATCATCTCATCAAAATTTCAAGTTTCATATTTTTAGTTCAGAGTTTCCTCATATGGCTAAAAAGTAATTGTGAAATTCACAATATGTGAAGGTACCTAAAAAGAATATTAAAAATAATAAATACCATAATATTTAATAAATTGCTGAGTTACCTGTCACGTGATAATTTCATTGTTATGAAATTGTAAAATTAATTTTTAAGTGTGTTTTATATTAATCTTTATTTTTCAGAAAGGATCGTCAAACGTAAGGGTATAAAGCTAAACCAATTTTTTTTAAATGTTAGATAATTGCTGAAAGTTTTAAATTTTTAAATTAGTTAAAAAAGCATAAACGAAACCTTCGCTGAAGTCAGAAGAGATACATTTGTCAATTCTAGTCTACTAGAATTAGTTTGTTCACAGGTTCTAGGTGTCAGTAAAATCATTCGTCGCCTCAGGTAACACTGATAACAAAGCTATCGTGATTAAGAAAAGCTTTTATACTACATTTCAGGTAGTATACAAGTAATACTTGTTTTAAATTACTTTAAATTTACTAATTTTACTAAAATAACGTGTCAACGATGCATTTTATTTCGCATGATTTTTAAAACCGATAATTAGCTTGTTTACAAAATGTGTCAATCGATCAAAAATGGCCGAAAAAATGAAAAAAGAAAATTTGAGCATTTTTAATTTCAATCAATATAATTTCAGCTTGAAATAGATTCGAGTATTTTGCTTACTGGAATCAGTAAACTTAATCCTTTAGCTTTCAATTAAAGCTAATTTGAAAGCCTTAAAGCGGTTTTTATTTATTAAAATCTATTTAAACGTAGGTATCCAAACTGAGTGGAGGCATCTACCCTTGATAAAGTTTCTGGTGATAGAGTTTTGTTGTGAAGTTTTGGCATTTTTTTTCCTGCAAGCACATTGATTGATTGAATTAAATAAAAGTATAATTCGACTACTTTAATGATTTATTTAAAAGCTGACCGCGACTAAATGAAAACCGCGGATAAAAAGAAACCATTGCATAGATTTCTCAATTCCTGTTTGTTTTCAAACTTAAACAGATCAAGCCAAATTTCTTTTTACTTTTGTCTTTACCATTTGTTTCTCTTTCATCTTTCCTCCGTTGCGTATTCTTTTATTTCTTAGTCATTCCTATTTTCCTCGTCTTTCATTTTTGATAATTTTCTTTTTACTTCTATCTCACTGAAAGAAACAAAAGCAAAAAAAAAACAACTTTTCTTTTATGGTTACAGATTTTTTTTCTTTTGACTCTTACAAATTGTTTACATGGATTTATTAATATTTTTCACGATAAAATTTATTCGCCCATTCAATTTTCACATTTTTTCTACCTTTCATATATCATTCATCCCTCCCCACGTAACCAAACTTTCATTCAACAAACTCATACAAAATAGTATTCAGACTAATTAGCCAGACATAAAAATGCCATAAACGGACATTTAACGAGTGGTGCGTTCTTAAACTAAGTGAGCTTTCTTTTTAACTGTTCGATGAACACTGTCAGTCTCCCTGGTCCGAACGAGCAGAGTGCGCGCTGTCAATTCTGAGTGACATCTCTTGTCGACACTGCTTGTCACTCGAAAGACTTCATTGTGCTATTCAATATAACAGCTAGTCACAAGATGGCACAGAAAAAATAAAAAATCATCGGAATATATTTTTGGAAAGAAATGAAAATTAATAATAAAAATTTTTTAATAGTTTTTACTTGACAAAAGCCTACCTAAGCATGGATGTTATTAACTGCTTTTCCCGCAGATTTCTAATAGACACAATTTGATTTCTTTCATTCAGGGTTTGTTATTTTCATTATTATTTATCTATTATTTATGTTATTTGTTTTTTTTAAATTTGCTTAGGTTATTCCCACGGATTATTTTTTTTAAAACTCAAACCACAGAGGAAAGATTTTTCTCATGCCTACTTGCTGACTGTTCTTCGTATATCAACAAAACTATGTTTTTTTTCTGTTTTTAAGAAATGACAAAGAATAACAGTATGGGAGGTAGACCTGTCTGATGATTGAAGAGATCTGAGTATTTCCCACCGATGCCAGAAATCGGTGTTCAAACCCAGCTGACAAGTAAGGATTTTAAAAGCTGATTTTGAAAACATTTGGAAGATTCGCGCAGTCACCAGAAATATTATCTATTGGATGACCGCTTAATGGTTTTCATATTCCAATCCCTGTTTCATCCTCTAATAAAAAAAACTAATAAAAATATTTCTCTAAGGGAAAATTGGAAAAAAAAAATCCCGTAACAGCATCGTTTTATAATAATAACAATATTGAAAAGTTTCAATGTAACGTCAAACGCCATTTTCGTTTTTCTTGATCCCCGTTCATCTTTTGTCCTTTCCTCAATCCTCCCGGTTCTCAGGCTTCTCTTTCACCCTGTAACCCCCTGCATGGCTTATTTTGCCCACTTTGTTGGATTAATGAGTCTGTAAAGAAAGCTTCATAAATTCCCTGTCACATGAACGTTCAAATAAAACACTGTTACAAGAGCGTTCTTAAAAAGAAAAACAGTAAATGGTAAAATCACTTATTAAAAATCGTCTGAAGACACCACTCATGGGAGAAACCTGGGTAACAAAATAACTCGTTTAAAAATGGAAAATATATATAATCCACATACAGGCCTGTTTCACTGTATCACAGCTCATCAGTGTGGCCAGATCAACCATTTGCTTCAAGCTGGGATCGAAATTCGACTGATTTGTCATCAGACGGAGATCTTACCCCTAAGCTATCAGTGCATCTCAGAGAGTGGCAGACCTCACAGTGTGTTAATTCACAGTATGTAAACAAACAGCCTGTAACAGAGTGCTCAGTTCAGTAGCTGAGCCGAAATGCATTCAACTTGGTAGGTGAAGAACGTTGCATAAAGCGCAAGTGGCTACTGTCTTTTTTATGAAATCTACCTTCTCCTACAGTGCTTTATTGGCTAGCAAGAGCATATATATATATATATATATATATATATATATATGTGTATATATATATATATATATATATATAGTCATCCGCAGACAGATCTGTTACACTGTATCACAGCTCATCAGTATGGTTAGACATTCAATTGCTTCTAGCCAGGATTGAAACCCGACTGAATTGACAAGGGGAGGGAGACGCACAATAATTGTAATGATAATGCACAAACAATATAATAATTATCAGTGAGTGTTTATATATTTCCTGTCTCATCCGTAGCAACAAGGGAGGTAAATCAACTGAAGTTAGTAATTTTTAATAAGTGATTACTTTGTTGTTTCAACCATTTATACAAATAAAATATTTGTATTTAGGCAAATTCCCTATCATAATGAAAAATTTATATTGCAGCCTTATTTAATCAAGCTTTTCACGCAACGCACTCAGATACGTTTGTCTAAGTTATTGTCTTTTGCGCTATTTCTCTTGTATTTTACTGTTATATTAAACACATGCTTTTTTTTAATATGAAAAGGTATCGAGCAACATCAATAATACCAGAAATAATCAATGAATCGTAGATACCATTGTATTTATTGCTTTCAAACAAGATTTTTTTTATAAACGATGCCACAGAAATGTATCAATCACAGTATATTTTAACTGAATATGTGAATTATGGTATCTTAGATTCTACACACTTTTACCCTCTAAATATATAACTAAGATAAATTTAGTTTTAATATACTAAGTGTAGTTACAATTTCTCATTGTTTAAGTACATTTTATTTTGATCAAAGTGAAAGCTATCACCTTTTATTGCAGTTACACGATTCATTACTTATCTCTTAAGGGAAAAATGGTCAAAATAAAAACGTCAAAATACATTTTCAAGCGAGTTATTAAGTTTATTTTTAAGGGATCATGATTAAAAAATTTTTCGAGCTTTTCTTCCTTTAAGACATCAGGAGTCTACATTCAAACTCCTAACTTCTGTTTCATTAGTTACATATTAATGATTAATGTACCTGAAACATGAACCAAGTCAAGAGATTTTAATTCTCATCATGGATTTTGATACAATTTCTTTAAGTACAGATCGTTTCCATCTTTAAAGTCAATCAGTTAATTGCCATACGTGATACACGCTTCGTCGATCCTGTCTCATCTGAGACAGGACTGACTAGGCGGAAGATTTTCCTGCAGTAGGTTGCCATTACTTTCTGCAGTCGACTGGTTGCCAACCAAGGCTATAGAACCCAATCTGCCCTGTTATTCTACTCATAGGTAGAAAAAGAAGAAACAGATCCATACCTTTCCGAAGGGTATTTGTGCAAAAGTGAATGTAACGAATGTGTGTCATTCCGAGACGATATCGATTACACCACAACACACATTTTAAATGTTTTTTTATATCTTAATGAATTATATTGATATTTGCGCTTATGAAAATTAATTTTGACTCAATAGTTTACTAAATGAACATATTAATAGTAATAATATCCGTTTTCTTATAAAGAAACATTCGACTTTCATCAACAGAACAGCCGGTGCTACTGTCGGTTGAAATTTACTAAGTTTTTTTCATAAAGTAAATTTTTCAGGAATATATATTTTTCAAGCCCAGTAACTGTTATTGCTCTTTCCAGTATTGATAAGAATTTGCTTCCTCACCTTTTGTTTGAAGTAGCGCAAAACATCAACCTCTTTATGATGCCGAGTTACATGTGCTATCCATTTTAGTTGTTGCTGCTGCTGCTGGTAGTCATCACATGATGTGGTTTCTGTTATTCTAAGATTTTTTTTTTAATTCTCTAACAGCAGTCGTCAAGGTCAAAGAAGATGAGTCTCGTTATGACCTACTGGCTTTGTTCATTCGAAGCAATTATTAACCACTGATCCGAGAAAGCGGTCGTATACAACTGATAGTTTAGATATTTCAAAACGAGTTGGACATGATACATGCCATCCTGACAAAAGTGTCGATGTAACGAGGCTATTAAAGAATATGACTCGAGGTTTTACGTTAAGGTTTTGGTTTTGTAGTAATTTGATGCGTTGAGCGAAGCTACATCAAGCGCAGCTGTTAAGAATAATCATGAAAATATTGTTTGGATGCAATCAGTTGAGATAATGTCTACTCCAGTTCTCAATTATAAAACAGTTTCATTTAAATAAACTTATTCTTTGTTTTATTTTCCCACGCTTATTGTAGTGATAACTTACTTGACAACATGGGTAACTTAATTCTAATTTTTTTTAACTTCACTAATCCATATATACATGGTATTGAAATCTGTTATGACTTACGCAGTTTTATTAATTCTATATATGATTGATTCATTCATTTTCTATGGTATGTCAACCCTTTGCAGGTTATTTAAAGCCAGCATATTTTTAGAGATTTTTTCGAAAATAATTTCAGGACACAAATTTCACTAACTAATCCATAAGTAGGGGGGGATGGATGCATATCTTTCCTAAAGGTATTTGTGCGTATGTGAATATGACGAGCCGAACTAGAATTGAAACTCGACCCTCCGATTAACACTTCAGAGACATTAACTATTACACAATCAGCACATCCAAGAAGTCACCTATCTAGTTAATGACCAGGCTCGACGTTGCTTAAATTCGGTGATCGTACGAGATGTTGCCGCAAGCTATTTATTCTTAGCTCAGTGGGCCCATGAGGGCAAAATATTTCTTTCGATATGCCGTCTAAAATAACGGCAACAAAGACTGATGTATCTTCTATTGAGAATCTTACATTAAGGAGTAAAAAAAAAAAGAAAAAAATCCAAACCTATGAGCGTGATGGAAGATCATATATATATATCTATGCTTTTTTAGAAAAAAGCTGTCATCTTAAACCATATCAAGAATCCAAATTTGCTTAATAAAAGAAATGGTTTAATGACTACACGCTGTCATAGAAAAAATTACTCAAATTCTTACACTCAGATTGATATAAATCTCTTTATGTTTACCGGTTTCTTTCTTTACCCCGCAATATCACTTAAGTTATGAATTCAACCCCTTTTATTTTTGCTCCGTACATTTTTAATTTTAAATTTTACCTCTTAATTTTTTTCATTTTATCTTATTTTTATTTAAAGTTTTAATTTTCCATACATTTATGTACTTATTATATTTGAATATTTAAATTTTTAAGTCTCATGATTTACGCCTTTTTGATATCTTCTTGCATTTTATTTTTTTATTTTAATTTCAAATTTAAATTTTTATCCACATGTAACCGTAGAATATTTAAAATTTTTTAAATCTCGTTATTTAAAAAGCAATAACTTAATTTCATAAAATTTAATTCCCATGAACATTGAGTGAACTTTAATTCAAATGTATTAAACCGTCAACTTGAAATATGCACCTGCTGATTACATAACGCATGAAACCGAGTCGTGCCATAAACGTAGGATAAGTATATATATATATATATATATATCTCAAATACAGCTCTGTTCATACATTGAGCATTCTTATTAATTAACACGAATAATAGTACTATACATATGTACACCCTCATATATAAATTAATTTACGTCACTATATATATATATATCACACACACACAAATACATAACGGTATTTATAATCATGGAGAGGATGAATATATATATATATATGTCTTCTTCACTATTCGACGACATAATTATTGCAAAAAATAAAGTAAAGCAGTATTAAAGAGCAAAGACGTACCAAGAGGTTTAATAACTAATAGTAAATAGAATGAACTTAGCCGACTCTACTTCGCTATTGTGTCTCTCTCGCCCCATGAGCGTGAAAGAGGGATGGAGATTTTTATATATATTTCGTTAAAATTCATTAATTTCCGTAACATGTTTACATTTTTGACATTACGATACATTTCAGAGCAGATATGCTTGTTTGCGATAGATCGAAAATTGTGTTATATAAGCATGATAAAAAGCTCGTCTGATCAAGAGGCTATCCATGGTCGAATGGTCAAGACGGTACCAGATCAAATGGTATGCTTCCCCTATGTAATAGGGGTCGCAGGTTTGAATCCTGCTGGGTAGCACACATTTTCGTAATAAAAATTTATCGTAAATAATCAAGCCGGTAGATATAAATATATAAATACTGTTTAATTAAAAACAGAATATCTACTTAAATATGAGTATCGGTAAAAATAATATTCAATATATATATATATAAAGCGAGAGAGCAGTTTTTATTATAAGCGAGAGAGGATAAAAGTAGTCCTATTTACAGTATGTGAAAAACAATTTCTAATATCTTTCAGACAGTTCAACAGTTCTTCACCCTTTGGGGTTGCAAATGACAAATTAACCAACAAACAAAATAATCTAAAAGGTTTAATGAAAACTCAGCAGGTTTCAGCATAAGACTTCAACTTTCAGGAGAATTTGTCAAAAATATGTAAAGAGATTAACAAAAAACGAAATTCCCTAAAGAAAACTCACTAAATAATTATTCATCAACTGTTCTGAAATGATTTTCGATTCTAGTATGACAACTGATCCAAAAGATTTTTTCCTCAAAAGACTAGAATTTTCTGTAAGGTAATTATGTTTGCATAAAAATCTGAATTATTTTTATTTATTTCTTTTTTTAATTATAATAATGTATAAAGTTTCAAAAATTTTTTTAAATATTTACAAGACTTGTAGACGTTAGCCTGGTAAGTTTTAAAGTGAAGGCTACATTTACTAATCGAAATTTTACAAGTTTAATACAGATCATCTAGTCATAGTTATTTTAAAATAATTTTATTTATTTATATTTGTATTTTAATTTTTTTTTTTGTATGGTAATTTCTATGTGAAAATTGAAAATTCATGTGTTTCAGAGTTTCTTCCCTTACCAGAATTTTTTTTTTTTTACAATTATTCCACTTGTGATCGTCATATTTATCTTATTTCGCATCTGTCAACACATTTCACTTACGGTAAAATGATTAGAAAGGTCAACTGTTTAAAAAATGTTTTATTCTAAATTTCATGCTATAAATAAGTAAAACTTTTGTAAATCAGATTAATTTTTGCAAGATTTTATAAACTGATTATTAACTTTTTTTTACAAATGTGTCGATCGCTCAATAATGGCCAAAAAATTGAAAAATTAAAAAAAAAATCTCAAAATCTTATATTCCAATCAGTTTAATTTCTGTTTGAAATACACCCAAGTATTTTTCTTAATGTAAATAGTAAATTTAATCATTTAGCTTTCAATCAAAACTAAAATAAAAATTTCAAGGTAACTTTATTTTTAAAAATTCAATTTAAATGTTAGTTATCGAAAATGCGTAGAGGTACCTAAGATAGAAATATTCACGTGAAAGTTAGAACATACTTTAGCTGATAAATAAATACTCTCTATGGTAGAGTGATGCACTATCAGTTTACGTGGTGGTGTTCATGTCCTAACCTGTCAGGAGTCGATAGGACAAATTTGTTGAGGAAAGGGTGAGCAGTGACTTAGTACCGACTTCCGAGTAATGGTCATAAAAGAATTTTTTCCACTATCATGATCATGGACAAATACCCATGGGAAAGTATGAATCAACTTCCCCCCGCTATAGGTTAAATAGCCAGGCAGGCTGGTCTTTCTTGCTGAAGTTATGAAGTGCAGCAGAAAGACAACTGAATTTAAAAACGTAGCAATTGTCCATGGCGACTGAACATCAGCGATTAGTATGGGAAGAAGCAAAAAGTACACACACATATATATATATATATATATATATATATATAGGTAAAATTTTCAAAAGTAATTTCCCCCATCCACCCACCTTGTCAAAGATTTTGTTTTGTCTAATCATGAAACTGTTTTTGGTTAATTCTGGCGTTTCCTCGTGACTTGAATTTTTTTTTCCTGTAAGCGAGGGAACACCAAAATTAGCCAAACGCAGTTTCATAAACTAACAAATGAAAACCTTGACAAAAATATAGCAACATTCGAAAGAACTCGGGTATATTATTTGTGAACTTAAATCTTATTCATTTCTTCCTTTATAATTGCTATTTTATTCATTTTTACCTTAAATTTACGTAATACTAGTCAGAACTTGTTTGAGTCCAAGATTCCCTTTAAGGACTTCTTTAACCCTGAACTCCCGTGCCTTCATCTGACTTATTTCCTTCCAACTATCGACTACGCGTTAAATCTACACCTACTCTCTCCCACGAATATTTTATCTTTCCTTTTTTCTAAACAACCTTTATTTCCGGTCACACTAAAAGATTTCAGAACATCGATTGCAGGGAGTTAAAAAGATGAGTTTAATAACCCGTTGAAATAGCTAGTCTTTAAATTAAGTATTTAAATTTGTATGTGAAATTATATATATATATATATATATATAATGTAATTTTAAGGTTTACTAGGTGTTAAAGTAGGTACTGCCAATAAAACGCCAAACAAAAACAAAAAAAAATAGCTTGTTAAAAAATAAAAAAGGTCAAACATAAAAACGAACTTTTCCCATCAAAATGTTTACGTTATTATTAAGAGGAAAGATCTAAGTTCGAAATTTTGGTAAAAACTTCATTTTCGTTAGCGGAGAGCTAAATCATTACGAAAGTTTACAATGGAAAACGTAATATTACATAACTTTTTTTCCGGTGACACCAGCACATCCACGAGTAAAGGAACAGTGTGTGTGTATATGTGTGTGTGTATATATATATATATATATATATATACACACACACACACACGAGAGGAAAAACGAATTTCTGTCTTTCACATTGAGAGTTAGTGAAAACAAAAAAAAAAACAAAAAAAGGAAACTGAAATGACAGTCTGAATTTGAAACTGGTTTGATAATTCCGTTTTTCGTGTTGCTAATCGTTACGACACCAGCACATCCATGAGTATAAGAAACAGACAAATGAAAAAAAAATGTTTCATTAACGAAAGTCACATGAAGCTAACAAATGATGCACAGGTGCATGATTTTTTATTTCTTTTAATCTCGAGCATAAAACATTTTCCTGGAAAGTTTGTCTTTAATAATCAAGACCAGTTGTAGGGATTGGAAACCTGACAAAAATACGACTTTTCAAAGCCAATCACAACGACTTCGTATTGTGTTACTCCAAGGCTGTAAGCTTGTGTGAACCAAGGCACAACAAAAATGAAAAACAATAATATTAAAAGTCTGGTCACTTGTTCTAAACATTTCTCATGACGCATCACTACTTTCCTTTCTCCACTTTCTCCGTATTTATTTATACCCTAACTCACCATAGCTCCTTTATCATTGTATTAATCTATCTCCGTTTCGCGCCAACCCGAGTTTTAAAATGGCGGACTAATAGTTTCTAACATGATACCATCGACCGCCTGGAGAGGAAGACACTGAAACCGTTTGGCAATTTCTAGAGAACTGGCTCCATTTCGAAAACAGTTAATGAAATTCAACGAAGATAGAAAACGAGAAAGAGTCTATGAACGAAAGACAGTCTCCGGTCCTTGGGAAAAACAGTCTTGGGTTGCATGCACTTGATACTTTACGGAGGTTGGGAGCGTTCCAATCGAGGCATTGTTTGAACAGAACAAAAATAAAATGATGGGCTGAGGTCGAAGTGAAAGAGTCTAACGAAGGGGATCTAGTCTCTGCACTCTCCACACTAGCATCCATTATCAGCCTATCGGGAGAAAAAGCTCGTCTGTGTTTTCACACCCAGGGAGGCTAAACGGAAACCACTTTTGGTCGGATCGTTGGAACTTGACCTATTTCTCTCGGCACCGACCACAACAAGAAATAAAAGCTAAGAATTTACAAAAACACCAACTAGAAGATGTCATTGACTGAGAAGCCAATAGTTGAATGCTCTGATATGATGATTTTCTAAGCGTAGCTTTGATGTAGCACTAGACAAAGAACGAAGCACCCAGTGATGATTTAACTCACTCAGTCAGAATTGTTCTAGTGTGACAAGCTTACTAGCCAATATACCACGTAGAGGTATCCCAATGATTTACTAAACGTAGTTTAAGTATGGCACAAGGCCAAAAGTTGGGAGACCACAGTGAGGATAGTATTCACTACTCACTCGAATTTTTTCTTGCGAGACAGGTTTATTATGCCGTGTCGAGGAGCCTAGATGCTAAAATGTAGTACTGGAAAAATGTTCAAGTAAGGCGTCTATCCTATTTGGGGATTTGAAAGTAGAACACGATAGCAATAATAATGTAGAAAAGACATTAACTCAGATTCTTTTTTAAATTTTTCAATTGAGTTTCTTTCAAGGTTTCGAATTTTACGCAAATATTTATCTTACTACTCATACATGATTGAGTTTTGCTTAACAGCATATCAACCTCTGCGAGTTATTTTATGCCAAAAAGATGGGATTTTAAGGTCTTTTTTAAATGTTCGATTATTGTGCGAAGGTTGATTTAGTCACATTTTAATGAAAACTTTCTTATTCTTTTTTTATTTTAGAAATCTGAAAATGTCTTCTCATTTTGTATTAAAAATGTTTTGCTGAGAAAAATATTTTCCTTTAAAATTATGTTATGGTAATTTTTTTCTTAAAAAATCTAGTGTTGGTAATATTTTTCCTTTAAAAAAAAAAAAAAAAAAAAAAAAGTACATTTTTCTATAAAAGTACATTTTCATGTATATATTTCTATATAAGTATATTTTTATACTTTCATCGTGTTTTGACCCCAGGTTAGGATTTAACTATTTGCCCATAGCTGGGACCCTAACAGGTGCTACCACTCCGGATCAGGATGGACCCGGAGAACAACAATTAAAAAGGTGGTTCCATGCTTCTTAACACCTCACAATCAGAGGCCTTGTTGCTGGAAGCAGTTTACCGTCCTTCCCAGGACTGTCATACATGATTGAATGATTGTGTTTGAATATGAATTTACAATATTTTATAAGAAATTGAGAACTTTTAACAAGGTTTAAACATAACTGTAATTCTACAGCGAACATCTTTGTTCTATTCTTGGACGTCTAAAGAGGATTTCAACAGACGACGTTACATGTCAATTGTTAAGTACCCTATATTGAAAACAAAGACGTATGTGCATGCTTTCGTCTGAGAGACTATTCCAAAAAGATTAAAAATTGCCCCGAAATTAATGCCGGATATTTTACTCCCTTGATCAGATACAGATGTTGGTGATATGGTCGTAGAGGTTGAACCTTGAAACTTATTCACATCGCATTAATACGAATAATAGCTAAGCAGCATTAGTTTGACTACCTATGTGCGTTGTGATGCAGGGAATATCGGCTTGGAGCGAGAAATCGGAGAGCCGAGTTCAAATTGCAGTTGCATTTAAATACCCTTGGGGAAAATATGAATCCATTTCTTCTCCCTCCAGTTATGGGTTAAGTAGCAGGACAGGTTGGGTTCTATAGTCTTGGTTGACAACCAGTCTGCAGCAGAAAAAATGGCAACCTACTGCGGGAAAAATATTCTACCCAGTCAATCATGGATCGAAACAGACAGAATCGCCCAACGGTGTATCACGTATGTCACTTAACTGACTGACTGACTGACGTATAACATGGGAGTTCGTACGAAGTAGACGTGTGTGCAGTCAAAACCGCCATGTGGTGAAATGGTATTTTGTGTATAAAACTTCAACTCAAAACTGTCTATGTTTAGTTTTCAATGAAAATCTTTTCAAACATTTTTAGTTCTATTCTTTCATTGTTAAAATATTTCTGGATTTTAATCCATTCTTTTGTCATAACTAACTTCACGGGTAGATCGACGAACACTAAGCCATAAAAAGTGTCACAGATTATTATTATTATTGTAGAGATTTCGATGATCAGAATGTCTGTGTTACGAAAAGATTTCGACAAACCTGGCATAAAGGGACAGGAACTATATGACATATATCTGTAAATTCAGATAAAACTTAGGATTTTTCCCCATTCTCTGTTTATAAGGGATTGAAAATGGCTAAGCGCAGAGGTTTGCTCTAATAAAAGTAGTGGTTGGGAGGAACTGGTTTTTATAGGGTTAAGCTAGCGGAATTTTAGTACTAATTTCTTCTTTGGTAGTGGGAGGTATGTAGCTCGACCCTTGAGTTAGTAGTGGTAGGTGGTGGGGAAGTTACTGCCTAGCCAAATTTTAAAATCTTATTGTGACTAATAGGATAATTATTGCAATTAGTTGTAGTGCAAAAAGATTGTCAGTTTAACTGTGCAGGATCATGCCGTCTTTGAAGCTTCGCGAGGAGACCGTTATGATGTCTTCACTGATCGGAACTGTTTTTCTTTTTTTGCTTTCAACTATCAACGCTCTCTCTTCACCCCAGTATCGAGCACTTTGCGTTAGAAAAAGAACTGGCTGGCAAAACATACTGAAAAAGCAACAATCTTGGCGCCAAAAACTATCACAACACACTGAACATGCAAGCAACGATGAGGTGTTGGGAAGAATGGCAACCAAAAGGAAATTAATACCGAGCATCAGGAAGAGACAACTGAAGTTCCTGGAACACGCAATGAGGAAGGAGAGTTTGGAGAACCTGATACTGACTGGCCAGGTAGAGGGAAAGAGAGACAGAGGAAGGCAGCGGATAGCATATTTGCAGGGCCTGGTCGGGTGGATGACGGAACGGGGGTTACCAGGAGTAACGGGAACAAACATGCTGAGTGCCACAAGGGATAGGGAGACGTGGAGGGCCATGATCGCCTAGGTCCTGAAGGGACAGGACATATAGAAGAAGAAGAATTTCTTACTTAAAAAATGGTTCAAAAGAAAACCAGCTTTAAACTAAGCTTGCTTTCGGTTTCAAGTCCTGCGCGAAAGTTAAAACGAATACTTCGAGAGAAGACTATTTTGAAAGAACTATGTTTTGTGGTCATTTTTCCTCAGTTTTTTTCTTAGCGTACATTTAAGTGCAGACTGGAAGCAGTATTTTATTAATTACAATAAAGATGAGAAGATTTCTTTTATCAGAAAAAAGAAAACGATTGCAATCACCAGCATTGAGTATTCGAAGTGGTTACAATTAAAATTGTATGAAATATTCTTTTGATATGCAACTTATATCAGGTTTTACTCTTGGGTTAAAACACCGAAAGAATATTAAATAAATATAATCGATAAAATAAAAATCTATGAATTCATGCTTCATACTTATCCTCTGTATTATAATAAAGATCATTTTTTTGTATCTGTGTTCCTCTTGTCACGCTCCTTGAGAAAGAGAGACAACACGAGACAGTGTCGGCTTATTTTAGATATTCTACAACTTCATGGGTAATACGTATTTAGCCGCTAGCGACATACGTATTACCCATGAAATTGTAGTATATCTAAAAAGTTTCTAAATTATATTACTGTTAAATTAAATAAATAAATTGAACATTGAATTCTTCTATCGGAATTTACCTGATTAATATACCAAGTATTCTACGTTATATATATATATTCCCTTTTATCACGCTTAAGTGGGGATAGCCTGTGAACAAACTGCTAATAGTCCTTTCAAATATTTTTCCGCCATTTTCGAAAATTGGAATACATGCGTATGTAAATAAATCCTTACTCTAGTAATGAAATGTTTTCCAACAATTTACTGATGTAACTATTTTTCTGAAATGAGATATGGTAACTATTTACACGATTTACATTGTTCGTACTGTTATCCTCATCTTCATTGTCATACTCACGACGTTTCGGCCGTTGTATGGTTTAACCTTCTTCACGTTGGAATTTCGAACTGAAATCTCTATTTCATGCAGCGGGATAGATTTTTCTAATTTCACTTAATATTTATTTTCTAAAATATCTTTAGTGTATAAAAACGTTGATGGGAGTAATCCAGTGACTTTACCCAAAGAGTTTTGAGTTCAATACCTGGCCACAGCAGAGGTGAACAAAAACTTGGCACGTAGAGTTACTAAAGAGAATTAATTGAAACATCTCTGGAAGAGGTATGGCACGTGGAACTAGAACGGTTTGAGAACCACTGAGAGTAAATAGTTAAAAATGGTTATGATGAAAGTTGTGATATGAATGAACGAGTAGACGAAAATGGTTCAGTTCGAAATACCAACCTCTGTTACCTGGAGAAGGTCGGAAAGTACAACGGCTGAAACATTGTCAATATAACTAAGAGGACAATAGTTCAAACAATGTAAAAAGTGTACATAATTTACTTGCTAATATAAATGACACCTTTCGAACATTATACTATTATATCATTTCAGATCAAAATTCAATTGTCAAACATATTTATTCATTTTGGATTTTATATTTAAATTTTAATTTTGATTCCAGTAACGCTATTTTTATGGAAAATATTCAGAAAAATGTTATTCTTTAGTTCCACTAGTTCAGACCTTTGCTGTGATGACATTATGCTACTTCCAAGAAGTTGAATCATTCTTATTTCCTCCACGTTACAAATAGAAAACAGATTTTCCTTCAAAAACTGATACTTTGTTGAACAAGTTCTTACTAGGATACTTTTGAAAAGAACAATCTTCTCTTCAAGTTAAAAAAATCAGTTATTTTTCCTTGTTATTCTCAATCCTCACTTCTTCGCCTCAACTCGTTCATTCATATCACACACATTTCACTGTAGAAGATAAAGCGTCCGGTCCTAGTTTATATTTACGAGTCGACTCGGTGTAACTTGCGACATGAAACAGAGCAGGAAATAAGGAAACACGAAAAGGCGAAAGTAACCAGAACAACAATATATTAACAAAGGTTACATAGAGTTGAAAGCATGCAAAATAAATTAGAAAAGTTCGTTCCCTTTGTCTGGAGAGAAACGTAAATGTTTGATAGAAGGTTCAGTTGAATAAAGCTAATGTACATACTGTTTAATGTCTATTTCCAATTGGAGTTTTTTAGCGTTGTGTGTGCATGCTAGTGAGAAATAAAAATTTACGCCACTAATTGCTACCCGCAATTAGTGCGCGTGTCTATGTGTGAGTTAGGTAACAAACATGTCTGCTCTTGCCCGGGACGAAACCCCGCTTATATCGGCATACCGTTAGCTCGGGAAACTAGGGTTATCACGTGAACGCTGAATGACCATGTGTGTGTGGGTGTGAATGTATCAAGCCCTACACCACCATAATTATATTAACAATAGCTATCTGCAGTGGCTCTCAAACCTTGTTTAAGATCAACTTTAGTATGAAAAAATTTAAGAAAAAATGATCCCCCTTAAAAAAAAAAAATTTTTTCTAAGAATTTTTCTTAGTTCATGAGCCCTTCTTTCAGTTCTAATATTTCTGATGATATTCCAATAGAGTTATTAGGCAACAGTTTGAGATTCTTTAAATAATTATTTTTTTGTATACCAGAATCTAAAGGCTAAATTTTTATAATTTGGGTTTTTTGACTTAAAAAAAAACATACATCATATTTTTCAGAAACAAACTTTAAAAAAAAAAATTAATTTAAAGTTGCAAAACGAACAGTTATCAAAAACATTTTAGAAGAATATCTTTCATTTCATTGGTATTTTTTGTCTTGCTGTTAACTTTATCCCAAGTTTTTATACGTCAGCACATCACACAACGAGCCAGTTATTTTTTCCTTATCTGTCCTGAAGTACGCTTTCCGTTCTTTCACCTCCGTCTATCGAACGTATGTTTAGCTTATAGAATATGTGCTTTCATGTCGATCCACCTATCTATCAATGTATATAAGTATCTAATCGTGATAGGAACAAAAATACAGTAAATGCCATTTATTCAGTGCAAGACTGAAGCAGTATGTACATTTCTATTGCAGTTACAGATAAAATTATAGATAACAAAAACAAATACAAAGTTTTAAAATGTTCAATTGATTATCGGCAAATAAAATTGCTTTCCAAGTGGTAAAAGCGAGAATGTTTTAAAGACACTCAAAAGAATTTTATCGCAAATAGCATCAAGCACGTGTCATAACGCAAATTTTAAATCCAGTCTGATGTTTGAATGGAAATAAAATCTCAACAGAAAAGACAAATGGAAAAGTAAAGGATTTTTAAAAATTTACTTATGAAATTCTAGCTTTTAATGCTCACCCTTGTATTAGTCACATATTACACACACACAGAGATTTTAAGTAAACTCTCATATCTGAATATATAGACTGTACGTATGCAAATATGTTAATGTATATAATTTACTATACGTATGTAAAAATAATACATACCAATTCAAATACAGCTATCGTGGTATAAGTTGAGAATTTTGCATAAAGGCGAACGAAATATGCATATTAACGCAAAACATGCGACATGTGCGTTCAGGAACCTACTCTCTTTATATACACATAAATCTGCATTTGTTACAAAAAAATGCTAGCCATTATAACGAATTTGCATTTTTATGAATGCATTAATATGCGTCGTTAAGTCTAAATCATTAATATATGCATTCGATTCTTCAAGTAAAAATTTAAGCATTTTGCTCATAGGCGTATTGCGTCTATTTGCCGTAGAGATTTTCAAGATCTAATTTAACAGCAAACATTAAAAATCTACGGTTATATAAATATATATATATATATATATATATATATTAGATACATAGGTAGACGGCGAGGAGAATCCAACAAGATCAACTTAATACAGAATATTAAATGTTATATCTATATTGAGAGCTCAATGGATATTATCCATAGCAATATGATATTTATAAAGGAAAACTCAACACGTCATTTAAATTGGTTATAAATTATAATTTATTTCAATGAGCTTAATTAGCTCATTTCATTAGACCACACAATATTCCTTTATATATATATATATATATATATAAATAAAATACATACACACGAAATGGATTAGCTTCGACATATTTTTAATTTGAAACATTTTTAATGGATACTCGTATTTGAGTAGATGGCCTGTTTTCGTTTATAATTAAACAATATATTTATTTACATCTACGGGCCTGAATAATCTGGAGGATGCTTTCCCCCCCCCCCCTCACAAGATTTCTTGATTACTGATCCAAATAAATGAAATTAAATGTACAGAGTCAATCTTTTTCATGTGCCGTGTCCCTTCAGACCGTAGACGATCATGGACTTTTACTTCGCTCAGTCTTCTGCCGCTCTCAATATTTTTTTCCTCTTGATATCTCGCCTTCGCCATCCATTTGTTCAGGCCTATCAAGTAGGTTTCGTGCTGCTTTCCCCTGTCTCTCTTTCCTCTTTCCGTCCTGTAAGTATTACATTCTCCAGACCCTCCTTGCTCATTTACATGTCCCAGAAAGCTTTGTTAGTCACGTGCTCAGTCCATGTTATCGTCAGCATCTATCTGTAAAACCACATTTCTGCTGCTTCACGCCTCTCTTTCATCCTTGTGGAGATCATCCAACATCCGCTGCCATACAAAAAGACATCACATAGCAATCCAGCAGTTTCCTTTTTGATTCCAATTAGATTCTCCTGTCTTTCAATACTCTGGTTAGCTTTTTAGATGCGCCCTTGGCCATACAACTGCGTCTTGGGATCTCAACATCGCACTTTCCATCCTCTGTCAGCACGCTTCCCAGGTATTTTTATTTCTTTACATATTTTATTTTAGTTTCTTCGATCTGTAGTTGGCAATTTGGCGTCTTTTGCTGAGGACCACACATTCAGTTTTCTTGAAGTTTATGCTTAGTCCTTTCTTTTCGCTTTCTCTTTTTACCATTTGTAGGAGGTCCTGCATTCTTTCTGTGTCTGCTATTAGCACTGAATTATTTGCGAATCTCACATTGAGATTGTGGCCGCCAATGACGGAGCCTGGCAAGGGTATTTATGACATATAGGAAAATTCGCATTCTTTTATCGGATGGCCATTTCGACGAGTAAATTTGATCCTCATCTCATCAGCGAAACCAAAACAATACTGAAGTAAATTTATTTGTTGATGTGTGTATAAAAACAGAAGTAAGGCTAGAGAAAAAAAAAGAAATTAAGAGAAATCAGTTGCTCCGGAACGTGTTAGACCTGGCCCGTGGATGACAGTAACGAAAAAAGATACAATAAAATAAAAATAATGTATCTCTTTTCGTTACTTTCATCCACGGATCAGGTCTCTCATGTTCTGGAGCAATGATTTTTCTTTTTTCCCTACCCTTACTTCAGTTTTTTTTTTTTTTTTTTTTTTTTTTGAACACACAAATTTATTTTCCTTTATTGTTTTGGCCTCGCTTATGAAATGGGTGTGAAATTTACCCATGTGTGTGTGTGTGTGTGTGTGTGTCAGAGTAACGATCCACAATTCGTAGCATTTATTTTTTTAAGAAGCGTTCGATGTATTATTATAACTTTCATTATAAGAAATTATAAAGATATTTTAAATCTCTACGCTAAAGTATTTTAGTACTGTTAATTGTACTTAGTTGGTCACTGGTATTAAGAACCAACTTCACTTACGAACCATCGCTTGATGTACAATTACTGGGACTGAAACACGATAGCTTTAGCGTAGCAATATAAATTTTTTTTTTATTATAAAAATAAGACATATATATATATATATATATAGAGAGAGAGAGAGAGAGAGAGAGATATGGTGTATCAGAAATACCTTAACAGACATTGGGGGCGAGACCCTCACACTAAACAAGTAGTCAAGTCCATATAAATGTGTGTCCGCAAATCCTTCGTTTTTGAGTCATTAAGTTAAAAGTTTACGGTAGCTGGCGGCGTATTGCCATGTCGAATAGGTTATATTTATCATCGGTGTACATTTGTGGCTCGTCTGTCTCCAACGTTTAGAAACGGATTCTGAAAAATATTTCATTTAACAATGTCAGGATATTCCTATTGTGACAATGCAGGCATGTTTTTCCATACGGCCACTCGAATAATAAAGTACGTGTGGCTGCATCAGAATCCGTTTCTAGATCGAAGGTAGCCGAGTCATCCAACTTCTGTTGCTGTTTCTCGTCGCGTTGCTGAGATAGGTCCTCTGGTAATAACTATTTTGGGATTTTGTCGTGGACTGTACATTTAACAGCGTCTACCGTAAACTGAAATAAAAAATGAAAGATTTGCGGACAACATTTGTAGAAGTATTTTGATACACACACTCTCTATCTCTCTCTCTATATATATATATAATGAAGAATAATGAATGACAGTGGAAAAATATATTTCTGAGATGAGGTATTCTAACTACACTGTTCAAACTTTTGTTTTCATCTTTGTTGTTATATTCACGACGTTTCGGTCGTTGTACGCTCCGTCTTTCAATTGATTGGAATTTCGAACTGAACCCTTTATTTCGTCCACCAGGGTAGATTGTTCTCGTTCTACGTGTCATACCCTTCCCGATATCTCAATTTCAGTTATTTACCTTAAGTGACTCAACTCTCCAAGTTTTTGTTCACCTCTAATGTGGCTATGTATCAAACACTTAACCTTCTGGGTCAAGTATCTGGATTACTTAAACTAACGCTTTTATCCACTGGATATGTGGGAAAAAATTTTTGACGCGTTGTGTTCTTCAGACAAAATGTGTCATGTTGGTGCGACTACAGATGCACATGAACGAGGGTTACTGGGAACTACCCGATTTCATTTAGATTCCTTTACTTTCATAAATTGTTAGTAGATCTCTCACACTGTAATAATAGAAGTTTTGCCAAAAACGGTGAATGTTTTAAGAAACCGACTGCAAATTTACTGTGAATGACCTTGCGAACAATGCGCTCTCTAGACATTTGATCACAAAAAATATCAGCGACAGATTTTTATAAGTAAGAAAAACAACACATTTATAGCAAAATAACCAACACATTTTATAATACAATTGATGACATTGTCAAAAAGCAAAACAATTTGCTATGATTAATTTAAGTAGAAACAAGATCTCATCCATCGTAACATTATTGGTAAAAAAAGGCAGTTTAGTCATAATTTGATCATGAATCTTTCACATATTCTTGTCCCTTGCAGCTCTTAGTTTAGTCTTTGCTATTTCTCTCAAACCCTGTCCTGCCATCCATTTTCTCAAGCCCATGTCACACGCTGCTTTCTCCGGTCCCCCTTTCCGCCCTGTGAGTATCAAATTTTCCAAGCATACTTTCATTACGTGTCCCAGAAATTTTAACTACCTTTTCATGAGTTTATTTTGTTTCATTTTCACCAAAATGTAGTTGTTGCTCACGAATTCGATCCATGGTACCCTCAGTATCCTTCTGTAGAACCACATTGCTGTTGCTTAGTATCTCTCCTTCATTTTTGGGGAGATTGTCCATCATTTACGGGCAGACACATATTACGTAACAGGTCATCATTTTTTATTCCAACGAAATTCTCCTGTTTTAATACACTGCTTAGCTTTTGGAATGCGTCTTTGGCCATCTCAAAACGTCTTCGGGTCTCAGTGACGCAATTTCTCTCTTTCTGTTTGGACATTTGCCAGGTATTTAAATTTCTGTGCCTATTTAATTTTAGCATCCCCGAGCTGTAATTTTCATTTTGGGCACCTGTTTTTGCTGATCACCGTCCATTCTGTTGTCTTGTAGTTCATATTTAGTCCCCTTGTCTCGCTTTCCTTCGCTACATTGTGTAGGAGTTTGTGTAGTTTCCTTTCCGTGTCTGCTATCAGCACTGTGTCATCTGTGTATCTGATATGGTTAACATTGTGGCCACCAAATATGAAACCTGGCAAGACTACTAGTTTTCAGATTTGTATGGGTTGAATAAATTCAATGATAAGACATCCTTGTCTTGCACCCCTTTCTATTTTTGTGTATCTGCTGAACTCATTTTATCTCCGTGAGAAGACACATTATTGTCTTACACCGCTTTCCATGTTTGTATATATAATGAACTCATTTTTTTTATCCGTATGCCCACGGTTTACTATCAGAATAGATTCTTGATTCTTCTAATGTCTTTTCCCAATATGTCAAGATTGTCAAGCAGCTTTAACAGATCTTTGTGGCTTACTTTGTCGAACGCTTTGCGTAGTCTATAAAACACAGGTACACGTTCTTCTGCATTTGTATTGCTCTTTCTGATAACCTTCTGAATATAACTATCTCGTTCCTTGTCCCGCTGTCTTTGACACACCCGCACTATTCTTGTTCTATCTCTGGCTTGATTCTGTCGCACGCAAGATTCATCAGAATTCGGATGAGTTTTTTTTTCATGGTTCATTAGGCTGATTGTTCGACGGAGTTCACATTTGTTTGCGCCTGGTTTCTTAGTGCTATGAAAATACCTCTTCTGATATATATCCACTATTGTAGATTATTCTGTAATCTTGTCTATGACAAAATCGTCTGGCCTTGCCACTTTGTTTCTTTTCTAGTTGGCCAGTTAGCTTTCACTTCGATTTTTACTATTTCTTGTCCGTCAGTAATTGTGTATTGCCGGTTTTTCTCTTGTCGTTAAAATGATTTCCAATATAAAAGTTCCATCGATGAAGTATTTTTTTCTTTAATCTAAGCATTCCGTCCTTGGATTTTATGCATCCTGTTGATGAGAATGGAAATTATCAAACAGTTTTCTTTTTCTTTCGGAGAGGTATTTGCCTGGGTCGAACACTTTACGCGTTCCCCTCTAACGTTGAGGTTTTCACCCTCCCTCGAGCTGACAGTGGTTCTATAAAATTTTTGTCAAACTGAAATATAAAAAGCGGCACTTACTACTAATTTGCAAACAAACGTTTTTGAGCCTCACCAGACAAATAATAAAATTGGACCAGGGCCTCACACTGGCCCACAGTATGCAATTACTGTAGGCATGTAGATTTTGGAAGATTTCTTGAAGTAACATCAACAGATCGTTCAGATTCTATTCATTGCCACGAACTGTATGGTATTTTATTATGAGTGGAGATCAATAGAAATCCAATATGACTTTCTAAATTGAAACTTTAAAATAACCATCAAGATTACCTTATCTCGTTCGAAGCACGAATTGATGTTTATACTGTAAAATTTCAGCTTGGTTACCAATATTAAATATTAACAGAAATCGTAGACAAATTTCACTTAAGTTTTTAACTAACAGCGTACATTTCCTCAATACAATTGAACGTGCAGTAATAGTTAACAAGATGAACTTGCGATCATGATGCGGGCTTATCGCGCCTCCATCACATGCTACTGGAAATGAAAATATACATTATTCGAAGAAACATCTTCCTGATACGATGGTTACTAAAGTAGTCAGATCATTCTAGAAGGGATTTTTAAACATACGATTTGCTACATGGTTTCATTTTGAGAGCGAAGGCAAAACTGACAACTTAAGTAGTTATTCGTTAAATGCCTGTTTACGACCTGTAACCAATTACACGCGCATATATATATATATATATATATATATATATATATATATATATATGAGAGAGATAGAGTAGAGATGAAATAATATAACGTTTCAATTCTTAAAAACACTTACCAGAAAATACGAAGCTTCAATAAATAAAAACGTTATATTGATGAAAGTTGATTTATTCATTTATATATTTTTATTATTGGAATTTATAAAAAGATTTTTTTTCTTCCACACAAGAGCTGTCCTGTTTTGATATTTTTTCTAGTATCTCCTCAGGCGATTATCGCCTAATGTGTTACTAGAATATATATGTAATAATATATGAAAAATATAAAAAATTATGTAACTTATGAAAAATGTAAAAAGAAAAAAAAGTATTAGAACATAAGAAAATTAGTTGGCCTCTCAACCTTCCCTGAAGATCCGTTTCGGTGAAACCTTGGTAGGTTTGTTGGCTCACTCGGTTAATTTACTTATTCTGTTCTATTTACGTATTGAGCGCTTTTTTGTTATTGATTGCTCGTCTCGGGTTTTTTCTTTGGGCTACGTACTGGCTCGGTCCGAATCGCTTTGGCTGATGTTTATGTGCTTAACTTTTTTTCTTTTTTTTTTTTAACAGCCATTCTTTCCTTCTGCATAGAAACGCGGAGGGCTTTTCGAAACGAGTATAGTGATAAATTTATATATATATATATATATATATATATATAAGTAGCTAACCTAGAGCCAACGGACCGACTTAGGTTTCCCCTAATAGATCATCAGGGCAAGTTAGGCGAAACCTAGGTAGGTCCGTTGGCTCTAGGTTAGCTACTTATTTATTTGCTCTGCTATTGTATTCAGTGCTTTACGTGTTAGGTTTCTCGTCTCTGGTTTTTTTCTTTCGACTAGTACTTTGACTAATGTTCAAGTGCTTAGTTCGTTTCTTTTGTTTCCATTTTTCCCTTTCTGCGTTTGTACTCGGTGGGTTTTTCGAGACGTGTTTAAAGATTTTATATATATATATATATATATACACACACACACAAATTTAAGAATGAATTTGGACAAATATTATCCAAAAACAAGGAATGTTTTCAATTTTCTTTCTTTTATTGCATTTATTTTACAAATTTCGAATAAACTGTTGCACTTTTCGATTAAATTTTTGTTCCGAGTTGACACTTTATACACATGAAAAATATACGATACACACATTTAAAATGTGCGTATCGTATATTTTATTTTTCAAATGTAATGTTAAAAAAGAAACAACCACGATGTAGATAACAAATTGATATCTACTATTCTAACAAAACCTGGGGATGTCGAAAGTACTTTAAGCAGATGAACTCTCAATAGTTTATCCACAATGTTGAACCGGGCTTGCAAAACAATAAAAGACAAATACTGAAGCAAAATTTTAAACAGACCAAAATACAACTTATTTATTTTTAGCCTTTCACAGAACTTATTGATTCATCATTTTATTTAAATCAGAACACACCACCAACTGATTCTTTGTGCCAATCCATACGTAAATAATCGCATCATTTTCTTCGGTTAATGCTTTTATAGTAATATTTATTAGTCATTTATTCTTTTGTCCGAACCTCCGCCCCTATGAATAAAAATTCGTCGAGTTGAACTTTATTTTTTGCCTACACCAATTTATGTATCATACATGGATTTACAAAGTGGTTTCGAAGCGTTATTTACTCATATTGCTTGCTTGCATCAGAAATATGAGTCATAAGCAAAAATTACGGGTAGAAAAAGAGCAAAAATAAACCTGCATAGAAACCAACTTGAGGCTATGTTCACGTTATCCTGTATGTCATTGCACAAGCGCACTTTGACCAGGAAATGATGTTGCATATATCTTTTATGTCATCAAGGAGGAATATTAAATGTTGTGATTTTCTTTCGGCAGCGTTCTGATGTGTTAAAGGAGAGACAGAGCATGTCAAGAAATAATCCCCAACGGCGACCGCTGACCGAAATAACCCATTTACTACAAAGCAAACAAAAAGAAAACCTCAAGCAATCGTTCACATGTTTATTTTGCAGTGCATATTCGAAAATTATTTATCAACGTTTCGCACCTCATGCTAATTTCTATAAATATTTCTATGACAATTTCTGGGTTTATTAATTCCTGTCCCAGACAATCTCCATGGACTTGACATTACACAAGCTAACCCCAGCTGTTTTACAAACAACTGATCATCTTATTAGTGATACAAAGATCCGAATTTATTAGACATAAATAAAATCATTTGCTAATGATTACACCTGTAGCGATACAGCAAAATCTAGTGGTAGGAGAAACAGTTATGGCAGATTTGGGGATCGACTGTATTTCAATAAGACATACAGGCGTAGGGTTTAGTTTAAGTGGGAAGAGAAATCAGTTACAAAAAATAGCCACTTAATACAATTATCACTAAGTTGTCGCCGAAAAAAAAATTTTTTTTTTTAGTCTAAAAATGTTTTTCTGCTTTTGAATAACCTGCAAAAATGATAAGAACTGAACATTTTTAATCCCAGGCTTTTTTCATTTAAAACCATTTGAAACGAAAACCTAATCTGAAGGACCAAAATTCAGTGTTACTATAGCGTGAGGTGTACAGCAGCATCGAACTATATATATATATATATATATATATATATATATGTGTGTGTGTGTGTGTGTGTGTGTGTGAAATGATTTGTTTGAACATTTTTTTTGATCGATAATCGTATTTAGTAGATATTCTGTTTATAGTATTATATATTTATTTCTACCGGCCTAATTCGTTACTATAATTTTTTGTTACGAAAATGTGTTATTTGGCAAGATTCGAACCTGCGAACACATTTTCGTAATAAAAATTTATCGTAAATAATCCGGCTGGTAGAAATAAATATGTAATACTGTTTGATTATAAACAGAATATCTACTTAAACAAATCATTTCGAATTGTCGGTTGTTTAAAAACCATTTCGTTAATCTTCGTTATATATATATATATATATATATATATATATATATACTATGCATATTAAAAAGGTGGAGAGGAAAAAGAAACACGCTATCAAATACAATACATATTTATTTTATCGACACACATTTCACATCTTTTCTCAGAATGACACGAGTAGGTTAATGAAATTTTTATCTTCCAGCAAAAATGATAAAAATGTGACTGGATCCGCAATTTTATGAGAACCATCATTTTAAAATAAAACCATAATCGCTCAATTGCCTGAGTGTGTGCTCTTGTGGCTGGATTCACATAATGTCACTGGCGATTCACATAAAGAGGGGCGCGCTAGACCTCCACGCTGCACCTGGGTAGGTGATATATCACGCTATAGTAGTACCCAAAATTCGATGTCCAGTTTCTACGGCTTCTACAGTCGAGTGATACTAGTCCTACTCATTAACCCATTGTGGGAGAATAGATGGATTCACTCCTCTCAAATGGGAAATGCGCATAATATAACGAACCCAAACGAAAACAAACTCGGCTCTCCCATGAACAACTCCCATCTAATAACCATTACTCTATCCAAGTTTACAGCACTTGGTGTTTCCAAATCGTCACCCATCTAGGTACTAACCACTCTCGACGTTGCTTAACTTCGGTGATCGCACGGGAACCTATGTTTCAACATCATGTGGCCGTAAACCTCACTGAACTTTAATTACTTGAATCATCTCCATTAGCTCGGCACTTAAAAAATGCCTCCGGCCTCTATATAAAAAATAGAGTCTATGAATTCTGTCTTTTCAGAAATTGCATCTCGAATACGAATAATTAAGATCCAAATTTATTTTCTCGGCCACACATGTACTAGTTCTTCGTAGGATGACTTGTTAGTTGTAGAAATTTAAAGAAATTCGTGCACATATCGATCATCATATCACAAGCAGCCAAAATACAACATTCAGTATAAGACAAACACTAATCGATGACACGAAAATGCTATACAGTACTCACTGAAACTAAAGACTAAAAACTTCGAAGCCCTTATTCAAAATAAAATGAAATATATTCCTCCACTAAAAACAGATTGCCACTGACGCGCTGAAAAATATCAGGATATAGCCAACAAAATATTTCCTACTACACTGGCAACACAGTTTTTGATAATGGCTAAGACGGTCGAAGGTATCAAAAGCACAGCAAAAAAACAATTACGTACAGTTTGTCCACAATTTTGATACCGATATAAAACGTTTATCGGTTGAATTTAAAGTTTGTTTAGAGAGATTTTATTTCTTAATTTAACATTATTCTAAACGTTGCCTCAGTGGGTAGACGTAGTTTAGTTGCTACCCCGGTTTCTTATTTTCTTAAACAGTGAAAAATTAAAAACAAGTACAGTAACACGTGAACCCACTAAAATAATGAGTTTGTGTTTGTGTGTGTATATATATATATATATATATATATACATACACATACAGAGAGAGAAAGTGAGTGAGAGATGTGTGCGAATACAGAATATTTTCAATTTCTTTATTTCAAGCATAAATCAAACATTGAGATTTCATAATTTTTTTATTTTAATCATTAAGTGCAATGAAACAGCAAAAATATTCAAAACAACCTTTTGTGTCTGTCTATGTTTTAAGAAACGAAGTGCTTTGATAAATATCTGAATTAACTATTACTTCAATATATTTTCCTTATAAAAAGTTGAGATGTTACGCCAGAGAGAAATAAATATAGAACAATTCTTACATCTGATTTTGATTTTATGCAATTCAAGTTTACATCAATCCCTAACTTACACTTAATTTTAATGTTATTGTGGCGAACGTGCGTCAGTTCAGAAGCAAAAGAGACTTCAGATCGCATGCGGACATGTTTGTTAACACCAGTTACATCTAGGTTTTTTTCGGTTAGCAGCGTGACAGTTGTTTATCACGTCTATCGAGATAAGGCCTTATCTGCAACTTGTTAAGATCCGTGGTTTTGTAAAATGCCTCATGCCAATAAAAGCTGGTAGTAACACCAGTCGGCAAGACTTAGTGCCTTGTCAGGTAACCGCTGTCTAATCTTGTTAGACACTGCCTCCGGGAGGAGAGGAACCCAGGCGAGGCTCAGCCGAATGGCAGAGTCTCGTATGGAGAAAAATAGACAGATGACCGACCCTGTCTTATACCGAGTCTACAGGATATTTTTTGCCGAGCTTAAGGACTCAGAGATCCCACAATAAAAATGGCCTTGTGTCGCATTCCGCCTCAGTGGAGAAGTAGATAAATACCAACACGGTGTTTTGTAAAGTCAGTCCCATGAGCATTTTGTCCCTGAAGTTTATGGTTTCTGAAGCTGTGTTATTTCTTTGATATCTCCAGTCTTTTCTACACCCTCTTTCTATTATCCCCGTAGCTGCTTAGAGAGCAATCAAGTGTTCCTATCAATCTCAACTGATTCTTTGCTTACACTACAGCAAGCTATTAAGGCAATCATGGGTGAATTGCAAGTTTAACCTTAATCTAATCCTAGAGTTTGATGGTTTAGGCCATAGTCTCACAACTGTTGAATGGTTTGAAATGGCTGAACTAGTCTGTGATCTGTGCGGCGTGAAGAACATTGCTCGCGTTCTGCTACTTCGAATGACCAGATGTGTGTTGTGTCTCAACAATTCAGTAAGGAAAAAAGAAAAAAATGTATGCCATATGCGAGATCTTTTTTACGTTGCTTTTAATACAAATCCATTCATAGTTAAGCGCTCGAATTCAAACGAATCTGTAGACGCCTACGTGGCAGACCCTTGTAAGCTGTCAAACCTTGTATGAAGGACTGTCCAACCATGGACTTTCATTTGTAGCATGGTTGCCTGAGGATGTTAGGAAGCTGCTTCACGCCTCCTCTTGAATAGATGCACTGGATGTCAACGAGCGGGCTAGAGCTATATTAAAGGATAATTCCCCGGCAGCAGACTTAATTGTGGTAGCCGTGAAGCATGAGCAACTGGGCACAAACTTCACTTCTGCTAATGTTATGCAGAGCGATATCGCCTGTCACTGATGTGATAGTGACACTCACTTAGCCAGATCTTCTTTGAGTTGACGAACTGGGCAAAGTGAGTCGGAGATGAGACAAACTATACGGAGGAATCGCTGTGAAAAACTATATATTGTTTAATAATAAATACAGAGCATCTACTCAAATATTAGTATCTATTAAAATAACGTTTAAACAAATAACTTATAAGTCTGTGAAATGTCCGGGATACGGATCAGAGGAATATGCATCAGTGACAGTCTCATTCCATAAACAGATAAAAATGCCGCGCTGCCTGCAGTTAACGTATTGGTCGACGGGGAATGGTGTTCAGCTCTCATTGGTTACTTTCGTCCGATCGTTAGTGCAGAACGATGCCGGTTGTGGAATGCAGAATGTGGTGTCGGAACCGGTAATATTTTCACAGACAGTAGCAACTCAGCCAAGGTTAAAGTCCTTGTGGTGCGTGACAAACCTCTAGGTTTTGACTTACTTGCCGGAATAGAAGCCATAACTGCGTCGAGTGAAATCCATATCACGCATTCTGGAACTGTACGGTTCTGCAGCAAAGAAACACCAAGGAACGTGCTGCAGTACATATTAACCAACCAACAAAGTATCTGGATTTCAAAATAGAAGTGGACAGTAGGCGTGGGGCTCAGTTACACAACAGGGTACCTGAGTACTCCGTTTCAAAGGACGTTAACGATGCCTAAGAACAAAAACTTCAGACATGGATCACCAGTGGTTGGATAATATATCCCGAAAAGAAACTGTGGCAACCCAAAGGCTTAATGCCATTGATGACCGTCGTGCAGCACAAAAAAGGAAAAGTGTGCCCAGTGATAGACTATCACGAACTAAACAAACACGTTGATGCGTTCGTTGCAAATGCGGACGTTCGGTCAAACTGAAATTACGCCAACAAGGGGCAAATGTAGCCATACTTGACTTGTGAAAAACTGATCTTTAATTACTCGTACATACGTCACTGTGGCCATATCAAACCGTGATGATAAAGAGGAAGCAGTTTTGTTTAACACGGTTGGGTTTCGGCCTCAACGTAGCACCCCGAACCATGAAGTCCATTATTAACATTGTGCGGTCACAGGAGTAATTATTTGGGAGAGCGAAATCGGCGTACATAGACGATGTATATGTCAATGAGAGCAACATATCTGCAGGATATATCAGGGTAAAAATGGCCTAGTATGAGCTGATGTGCAAAGACCCAGACCGTTTAAAGAATGGGGCACATGCGCTGGGACTGAAAGTCTGGTGGGAGAGTTAGACACTGCGGAGAAGCGCGATGTCAAATGTCACTGATGTTATGACTTTGCGGAATTTCTTCTCACTATGCCAGAAGCTAGTGAAACATCTACTCTTGACACTCGACATATCAACTTGGCTGAACTTGATACTGCAATCAGAATTCTCAATTTGGCCCACCAGTGACAGGAAAATAATCTGCTCATAAAAACCGTTTCTTTATTTGTGTACCACTGGTTGTTTGGCACTCTCTCTGCTCAAGGTGGGCAAGAAGATGATGCGAAGAAGGTTGAACACAATGACGGATCTGGTTAATAATTTTTTTTAAAGTTTATATAAGGATTCTAAGTATTCTGTCGACGTTTCTGGTTGCGTCAAACCAGAACTTGACATCCAAGATGACACGTGTACCCCAAAAATGGCTCGATATAGCCAAAAAAGGAGCTGAACTTATCCATCAGGTGCGTGCTACTTCACTCGACACTGAGTCTCAGTCAGATAATGAAAGTATATCAACGCAGTGGACATTCATGAGTATGGCGTACCACATATTTTCAGAGTAGAATTTTTTTCCGTGACAAAAACCATAGTAAAATTGGTCATTAGGACCTGTGTGGAGTGCACAGCAATAGATGCTGTGCCAGTTTATTAATAAAAGGGCAGACTGAGTACCAGCTCGGCATTGATATTGTGGCGGATAAGAAAATAATTAAAAGCATTTTGGAAAAACCTAACTAAGACATGCAAAGTAAATGTGCACACCCGCAAAAGTGGATTCAAACCACTAAACATTTTGGGAAAAACCCAAACCATGGCAAATTTCACAAGTCAGTGTAAAAAGCAAATTCTGGATTCTGATTAGATACGAAATAGATTAATAAACGGTGACGTCAGTCAAACGTTTTTTTTTTTGTTTTTTTTTTACACCTAAAGCAGAATGTGCCTTTGGAGTTGGCCATATGACCAGATTTAATTACTTAAGGACATTCTGTGACCGGTCAACAGACTCAAATGAGAGCAACAAGAGACACTGCTAAAGTGTAACGAGAGACGTTTCAAGTCAACTCTGACATTCGTCCGCTTTCTCTTTCCTTCTCGCGTGCTGTTTCCTTTTACCTTTTCTCCAACCAAAGACATTCCTACTGTATGTGTGTGTGTGTGTGTATATATATATATATATACGTAGGCATATACTCTTAAATTACCACTGCGAACATTTGTACGAACGATTGATACCCTTGACTTTCTCACAGAACATTACTGCTATCTTTTCTTGTTATTGTTTCCTTTTAATAAATTTCTATTTTAACATGAAAAATGTTTCTTTTTATTCTTACACTATTCCACACATTCCAACCTACCGAAAACCAACCTCCTAATGAAAACGTTCCGATAATTCTGATCATAATTCTAGATAAAACTTTTAAGCTGTAGGGAGTTTGGTTATATATGACAAGATAGAATCAAAGAAACATTAACCAGCCCCACCTATAGCTTCAGTATCACTCACTACCGATGTAGTCATTACCGAACACTAACAGATTGTAACCAGTCAAGTTCGTTTGTGTTGCAGTCGTTACACAGCCAAAAAAAATACTGATTATAATGCTGATGTCAGTGTTCTATGAAAGGGTACCACCACGTGAGATACTAACAGACAATGACAACGGATTCCGCAGCAGAGAGTTTTCGGACCTCCCATGATTGCGATTCCAATGTGCGCATGAGCCGACAGGAAGTAGAATAACGGAGCGGTGTTACAGACGTATCATGAAGATTGAGGCCAGAATAAAGCAGACTGTTGAAAAAAAAAATCATCTCCTCGTACAATGTAATCCGCAAAGCTGATACCTCAGCACTGAGACCGCAAATCAAGTCTACAGATACGGGATTCGACTTAAAGGGATTGATTCAGAGTCTTCAGCGATGTCTGAGGCACTGTAAAACAACTTTCCGAAAGGGAAGAACTACTGCACTTGTCAGTCTGCAATAAGTCTTGGTGGATGGAATGCCCCACCATGTCAGGGATCTTCGTACTTCTGAGTTCACGATTATCTACAAATTATCAAGATATGCCCGGCAATGAGGATGAAATCCTCGTGAATGTAGATAGACAAGATTCAAAGAAGCAATTAGCGAAAGAGACCTGCTCCAAGCTGTCGTGTCTGTGATCGGGTGAGGGGTATGGTGAACGTGCGTCGGTAAAAACACGAAAGACTCGAATCGCATGCGGACATATTTTTTAACACCTGCTAGGAGTAAGACAGTTTGGCATGTCTAGTTATATACGAATCTCACTGCAACTGGTGAAGATCTGGATTTTCGTAAAAGGCCTCATACCAATAAAGGCTGGGGGCGATAAAAAGCAGTCGGCAAGACACGGTGTCTTGTAAAGTTGGTTTTGTAGTTATTTTGTTCCTCAAGTTTTATGTGCCATCCGAGGTTAGGGTTATTTCTATATTACATCCAGTCTCTCTGTCCCTTTCCCTATAATCTTCATAGCTTCTGAGAAACCAATCGGTTAGTTTGTTTTTTGCTTACCCTAATCTAAGACTCTCTGCATAAACTACAACTGTTATATTACTATTACTACGGTTTTTCGTTTTTGAGAACGTCCTAACTTTTATAACCTATGAATCTTAACCTTCTATTAATACGAACAAATCGGATTAGGAAAAAGAATTAAGAAATTTGCTGATTGGGGAAAATATATTTCATCTCTCTACGTATATCACATATCTAGCTTGTATTTTCCTTCATTTGGCTGAGAACACAGCCATCAATATATCTATTTTAATTCTTAAAACATTGCGCTTGTGTACATCAAAGTACGCAAAAAGCAATGTTTTAAGAATTTTCTTTGTCTGACTTTGCTGTTTTCCATCTGGCAAGATTGAACTGCGCTACTCATTTAAGTGGAAAGAGCCTGTCTGCACCAATAAATAATACGCATGGGATAATAACCTTGTGGATTATGGCGTTAATTTGGTGACAAAAATACCGAGTTTATTCCTTGGGTTGGGTAAGAAACACACTCAGTAGAGACAAGCAGTAATAAGAAAAAGTCAAGATGCACATGGCTAACGGAACCAGGAAAATCTTTCTTCATTGATTTAATAAATGGTTGAGTCCGACCTATCTTTTGATCCGAGTGATCTACAAACTATCTCATGATGACTGGAGAGCATAGCAGTCGCAAAGTTGTGATAAAAATTATTTTTTTAATCGAAAACTGACAACTGTATAAGCCACGAGAGCCGATTATCAAGCAGTGCGCGCTAACTGAGCGCACTTTATCAAGCATTGGTTTTTTGTTGCTGTCATTAAAGTCATTGAATATTTTTTCTATAAGGTTATGGTATGTCAGTGCCGTTTTGCATGGGGCTTACGAAATTGTCACTAGTGGGTTTCCTTAAAAAGCGTATTATAAAGAGTATTATAACTATGGTAAAAGTTAGGGGAAATAGTTTTAATACTACTTATATCTATAAATGTATTCTTACTAAGATAGAACACATTGAAACCAGGTAAGCCACATACTATAGCAATTTTTGAACAGATTCCGCGTTATGAAATTGCGAAATGAAACTATATTCAATGGCAAATCTTCTAGATTTTGGTGTATTAGTAAAGGTTTCCTGTTGAACTCCTCTATAAATAAATCTACGCTTTCCGTAAATTTTAACAACTAACTTGATGGTGGCAGCTCTCATTTCGGTGTTTTGGCTGATGACAGCTATTGACTAGTGTTGTAATAGTAAGATTGATCGTTTCGACAGAAGAAAAAAAGACAGACAGAAGAAAAAAAGACAGACAGAAGAAAAAAAGACAGACAGAAGAAAAAAAGACAGACAGAAGAAAAAAAGACAGACAGAAGAAAAAAAGACAGACAGAAGAAAAAAAGACAGACAGAAGAAAAAAAGACAGACAGAAGAAAAAAAAGACAGACAGAAGAAAAAAAGACAGACAGAAGAAAAAAAGTAAGACAGAAGAAAAAAAGTAAGACAGAAGAAAAAAGTAAGACAGAAGAAAAAAAGTAAGACAGAAGAAAAAAAGTAAGACAGAAGAAAAAAAGTAAGACAGAAAAAAAAAAGTAAGACAGAAAAAAAAAGTAAGACAGAAAAAAAAAAGTAAGACAGAAAAAAAAAGTAAGACAGAAAAAAAAAAGTAAGACAGAAAAAAAAAGTAAGACAGAAAAAAAAAAGTAAGACAGAAAAAAAAAAGTAAGACAGAAAAAAGCAGAAAAAAAAACAAACAAACACAAATCTAAATAAAAACTATATTTTTTGTAAGTGGTGTAAGGTATGTCTTGTTGATTTTAACTTTGCCAAAACGCGCTTGCTTTCTTTTAATCGTCTGATAGAACAGTTTATACCTTCGATCACCACGGTTGACGCTGATCTCCAGGAGAGCAACTGATTGCGTCTTCTCGGGTTAAGGTTTTCCGCGTACATGAGGCGACAACATTATATTGAATAAATTACTGAGTCTACAACTAGGAAAGTGGATTCACCGTCTAGTATTTGGCAATTTTCCTCACCGGAATCTTACCAATTTGTCTATTTTTCTTAGATGCGGTACTGCAATTATTTACACTACGTACATTGTTCGGACATCATCGATGCCATATTCACAACTTTTCGGTCGTCGTACGCTTCAACCTTCTTCAAGCGACTGGAATTTCGAATTGGACACTTTATTTCGTTTACCGGGATAGACTGTTCTAGTTCCATGTGTCATGCCTCAGTATCAGTTATCTTTCTTTAACTCAACTAAGTTTTTTGTTCAACTCTGCTGTAGGTGTCAGCATTGAACTCACAACTCTTGTAGTCTAGTCACTGTATCCAACCAATACCTTTATCCACTGCGCCATTTGTCTTTGAAGACCTCGGTGAACGAAAAGGTTCAGTTCACAATTCCAATCACCTCAAGAAGGTTGGCGTGTACAAATGCCGCAACATCGTGAATATGGAAACAAAATGAGGACAAAATCTGAACAATGTAAACAGCGTAAAGAATCCTACATATCTATAAATCTGCCATTTGTTCATGCTTTGAATATTGCTGCCATATATGGTCTGGTGCTCCGGATATATATTTCGAGTTTCTGAAAAAAAAAAAAAAAAAAGAATTCGCCGTGTTATTGGTCCTGACCTGGAATCTCTGCTTCAGTCAATTTCCCATCGCAGTAAAGTAGATTTCCTGTGCTTCTTCCATAAATATTTTCATGATAATTGTTCTGATGAACTTTCTATACTCTTTGGTACCTTCCTTTATGACTTTAAGCGCAGTACTAGATTGGCAATTCGGTCTCATCCTTTTACAGTTGAAATTACTAAATCTAACAATTACTTACTTGCTAAGAATCTCTTCTGATGCAGTTCTGACTTCTGTCAACTTTGATCTTCATTAATATGTATGCAATTGAAATCATTATCGTCTGTCGAAATTCTTTTTCTCATATCTCATATTCTGTAAGATTCAGTAATCTCAGTGTTTTTACTTGAAACGAAATTATTAAAAAATAAAAAATTAAAAAAAAAAAATGTAAAAATTAAGCCGGGATAATTTTTATAAACGTAAAATGAAATCTTTCTAGCACCAAATGAAATCATCGTCTTATACCTTGCCACGAATGCCAAAGATACTAAAAGGGTCCCTTTTATTCGCGGTTTTGCTTTTCGCAATTTCACTTGCCAGCAGTCGAACTCAGAAATAACTAATTCATCAGTTTTATTTAATAATGGTCCCAAAGCGCAACTGTAGTGATGTTGGCAATTCGGTTAGGCCAAAATGAAACCTTTTAAATGTGAAAGTTATTAAGAATCATACGCAGAGATTGCTAAGGGTAATGGCGAAAACCAATCTTCTTTCAGTGATCTATCAGCGTTAGAATTGTTTTATTATGCGTTGTCAATTTCTTATTGTTACGAATTTATAAATTAAATTTTTATCCTTAGTATGTATATATATTTTTTTCTCTGCAAATTCATATCTCTCACAAGATTGGGGTTCAAGAATTAATGGTTGTTCTAATTTAATTTAGAAAGTATTAGTTGAAATTCCTGCCAGCTTTTATGATAAAATTATTATTTATCTAGAAGGCCTGGGATGGGGATAATATTGTATAGTTACGCTCTCTTTTTCCTAATTATAATACTGGCAAAATGGTTACTCCTCTGCTTATACAATGTAATTAAATGGGACTACAGAACTTCTGTTTCTGGGAGGACTAAAATCTGCCAGCATTCACGGGACGCTTGTAAATGATTATGGCAACACTAAAGTTTTCTGAAAGCATTGGGAGGAAACTAGAATATCTGATGAACATGACATGATTAATAAAAACTTTCTGTGGGTTGACGAATGACTTACTAAGTTAGCTAGCTGGATATTAATGCTGAGATAACTTAACTGGAAAGTCTAAAAAGAATTATCTTTCAGCAAATGTGATTGGTGCCGACCTGGAGGCACGACTCCAGCCACTTTCTCACCGGCGGGACGTGGCTTCTCTGTCTCTTCTACAAATATTTTCATGGCATCTGCTTCGACGAACTTAGGCCACTGGTGCCCACTCCACAATAATTTCCTCGTGCAATCAGACTGGCAACAAGATCCCACTCTTTTAAAGTTAAATCAGGCGACAATTCTACTCCAGCTGCATCTTTTCTCGCACTTCCTGCCTATGAAACTCCCTTCCATATACTTGCTTCCCTGACGGCTACAATCTCCAGGAACTTAAATGCAATGGCAATCCCCATCACTTATCCACTTAACTCCAGTCGTTTTTACATCACCCTGTGTATTTTGTTCTTTTCTTTCTCTCTACCTTCGCAACTGTCTTCACTTCTATGTTCACATCCTTCTCTTGCCCTTTCTCTGATACCCACTGTAACTGGTTCATCTTTCTCTTCACTCACCTCTTTCCTAAATTATTACTCTCTTATGTAGCGTCCTGTGCATCAGTCGCTGTATCGCATTGCTTGGGGTGAAACGATAAAAAAAAGTAGGTATCCGCCATTTTTAATTCTTGTTAGAATTGGTTATTTCAATTTGTTTTCTTTGTCTCTTTTCCTGGAAGTATAGAATAAGGTTAACCTTTTGTTTGAATTTTATAATTGCTGTTATTTTTTAACTCTCTCAGTGAGATCCAAAATTTTAAATTTTACCTTAAATTTCACGTTTGAATGTATTATAATTTTATTACAGTTTAATCGCAATTTGACGGCTATATTATTTAACATTTTTTACCCTCTTTCTATGAACAATGAGCATTCTTTTATGACTCCCATATTCACACCCACAAATCCCAGTATAAACTATGTCTTTTAAACATTGCATAGTTAATTACAAGAGTTTCTGTGAGTCAACGATGAGTTAGAGGAATTTAGTGAAATGTAGCTGGAAAGTAACCCATTCTGACGTCTTTTTTTCCTTTTTCGTCCAACTACGTGAATTTATTTTGCTTATCCTAAGTTTCGAGTATACGCTGTATGAAAGTCACTATTTTTATCAATAATGTTGAATCTTAAAATTCAATTTTTTTAACAAAATAAATCTCAAGTTGATGTTTAAAATTTTCGCAAAACATCGTTGATTTAAGATGGAATTATCTATTAGGACATGTCTCTAATTTTTATTTCGATACACAGTATTTATTTTTAATTTTTCTTAGTTAGATTGTTCACCTATATTGCATATGATCCATTATTGTACATGATTAAGTTACAATAAAATTGATATTTTATATAAAGGCTACTTTACGAAAATTGAGTTGTATTAAAGAGTATCATCGATTCATTGGGGTTCAGAAAACCCTTGCACTAACCCTAAAGACAATTTTATGCTTATGCCTGATGATTATCACGCGCATGGAATTTCGGATAGAATTTGGGTAGTAAGGAACAACATCATTCATTTTAAGGCCTATCTTTTTTTTTTCGAATACTATATATGAAATTTACATATAGCGGTTTCAAACATCTGCTGTGGTTTGCTAAAACATATCCTTAACGGCTAACAGGTGCCTGCAGGACCTGTGTATGCTCATGCATTTTAGGGGTTACATCTGACCACGTTCCTCATAATATTTCTATTGCATTGTCATATCCACTTTAAGATATAGAAATATTTTCAGCTCTTGATAATCACGTCTGCTGAAAACATTTTAGATCAACTTTTACAATGCGAATTTGTCTTTTAAAAAAAATCAGACAATAAATTTGAATTTAAATGTTGATTAGGTCTATCAGAGTCTAGATAAACTCATCTTTTTCTGATACACGATGTACTTAACTTTTCTTACCTGTTAATTTCGATTATACGAGAATTTGGTTAGAATTTTAGCCATTTCGACCATTGTTGAATTTTTTATACTAATTCCAGTTTTCAATTCAGACCTTGCCAGTATCGTTACACCTTATTCTTGATTCATCAAATACAAACTCACCTGGAATATGCTCAGTAGACGACGAAAGGAAAACGTTTCTTCAAGTTATAAAAAATGACTACCGTATCCAACCACTACCCCCAGAAAAAATGCACTAAAACTAAATTCTCTGGGTTTAATACAGAATATCATGTATGAAAGGAACACAAAGATCACGAAAAAAGTGAGGTTGACAGGATTCAGTGCACGCTTAGCTTTGAATCTAAGATTCCTGGAAGTGAACCATCATCATATGCATAAAACCCTGACAAATTTAACCATGATAAAGAAATGTATAAAATTGCACAATATTTTGCTGTTTGTTTTGTAGAAATAGCAAATTTTAGGTAAATATTTGCTTTTCATTTATATTGCTGCTTGCTTTTTGTGTTTTTTAGTTGATATACAGATATTGGAATTTGCTTTTTAACGTATATGGTATGGGACATCATTTACCAACGAGTTACTTTTTTTTTTTTTTTACTATTACCAAACATCGGCTCTAAAGCTGCATTTAATGCTAAGTAAGTTGGGTCTGTGTGTCTTGACAAAATCCAAAGAAAGATCTGCAATGTAAATGATCCTGACTTGGCATCTCGACTTCAGTCGCTTTCTCACCAACATGACTTCTACAAATATTTGCATGGCAACTGTTCTGATAAACTTTTTCCCCTGGTAACCTGTCCACGTGAATTTAAGCGTGCTACAAAATCGGCATTTAGGACACACCCTTTTACTGTTGAAATAGTTAAATATAACTTATTTCTGCTCCAACAGTTTCTTTTCTCGCTCTCTCCGCCTGTGGAACTCCTTACGGTTTATTTGCTTCCCTGATGCAACAATATCCAAAATTTATATGCATCGTCATTTACCATCTTCTTGAATCTCAATTTTTTTTTTTGGCTCTTGTAAAAATAAAGCATAGGAGGCAGGTACTTTCTGGAGCTGTACAAGTACGGCTTTATATTTTACGGTTAATCAATACTATTATTAAAAGCCGAAACGTATTTGGAATTGTATGAATAAGTTTTTGAGTGAATATTGCATTCATAATTTTTGGAGAAATTTTTCCAGATATAAATTTCACTATTTAACAAATAGCTGTAGAAGAGTTAGATTCCTATTTTTCCGAAAAATGTTTTTGCGCGTGTGAATACGACAAATTCCATTCGAACTCTGCTGTTCAGTTTTTCATTTCGAGCCACTATCCATTAGTACAAGGAACCGACCATTTTCTCAGTCATTATGGTATTCCTGTATATGTAGACCCAACAAACAAATCTAAAAAAGAACGATCATATTTTATGGGATATACAACAGCTAAAAAATACCTTAAGATCGTCTCATATAAACAAGCACACGATCCGATCAAAACAATGAAAGGCAAACCGTTCATGTATTATGGAACTTGACACTGATGCAAAGATGTTCTTTAAATAATACATATATTTACTTTCACGCAATGGATAACGATAGGTTAGTTTATTACTTGAAATCCCGATCTTTTGATCACAGCTCACCAATGGAAGAGTAAACCAACTCCTTCTCTCCATCAGGTTTGGGTGAAACTTTGAGCAAGTTTTAGCAACCTTTAGGCTCCCCATGTCAAAGATAAGGTGAAGCCAGTAGAAGGTTGGTGGATTACGGTTACTTCACCCAGTTTCCCACATTTTTCGATATCAAATATATACTGTCCTTTTTTGATCATTGCCCAGAATTTTATCGTTCTTTCAAGTTCGACTTATACACAAGTAAATAAAAGAAAATACAAGTTCGCGAACAACATAGCTGTTAGCAAATGGTTGAGTCAATTGCAAATCGGGGATGCTAAAAATAAAACAAGAGTAGAAATTTAAATATCTGAAGTGTTTTAACTAAGTATGACACTGGAATCCCAAGGCGTATTGGAATAGCCAAAGATTCATTCTAAAATCTAAGCGAATAGAAAAAAAATTACTAGAAACAAATAGAGTACTAAACTATTACGTGAGACCTGTCCTCATGTATGGCAGTGAGTGATAGATGAACTCCTCAAAAGAGAAGACAAAGTAACAGAAATGTGATTCGACAGAGGAATACTAAGGATACAGTGAACCGAACATAGAACGAAGAGAAAATTTTACAAAAAGGAAAATGATATTTAATATCAGGAAAATATAGTTGAGATTTCTCAGGCATATAACGAAGAAAAACGGCATGAAAATTCTGATACTCATGAGACAGAGAGCAGGAGGAAAACAACGCTTAAATTTAGTGAGCTTTAGTAAATGGATGGCGGATCAGGGCTTAGGAGAAATAGCAGAAAGACCAAGTTTATAAAGAGCTACAAGGGACAGTAAGTTGGGGAGAGCCAAGATCGCCTACGTCCTGAAGGGACACAGCACAAAGTCGCTCTAAAAAAATCCTGTATGAAAAGACGTCACTCGCTTTTAAATAGATTACCTTTAATTTAATTCATACACGTGTCTGATACAACTTCATATGACCCGTTTGCAACTCAAGGTCAGTCTGGATAAATGCTAACTAAAACCGATCGTTGCTTCGTCTCTTCAGAAAGGCAGAAGCGCTGGGCCCTGGGTCAAGGGAAATCATCATCTTTCAATGAATTAACGTCGGTCATGAGAGGTTGATGGCGACCATTGATCTCTGACTTGAAAAGGTTCAAGAAGAGCAAGTTGGACCTGAACAAGAATCTAACATTCTTGTTTTGAGGTGGGTGCATAATAAACTGTTTCCAGTGTCCTGCGGGAAAGATGCAAGAGACACGTGCCAGTTGGAGAATTGTGGTCACTGCACTGCGATCTTAGACCTCATCTGGCTACTCAAAATATTTCTCCCATGTTCGAATGAAACAGATGAACTGATCAATTAACACTGGGTTACCCACTGGCCGAATAAGCATGATGTTTGACTTGTTCATAAATAAATCCATATTAGGAGGACAAAGTGGGAACATTTGGTCTTATCTCGGCACTTTGAATGGCAACCTCTTTCATTTCAATTGTAAGCGAAAGAAACATACCTAGTATAAACAGAGGAACATTAACAAACCATGGAAACAGGAGAGGAGAAATAATGAACTCGTAAAACTGATAAATGGAATTGGACTTAGCTTATCTGATTACTTCGTTATAATTCTTCCTCAGATTAAACTAGAAACGAGTTTTGCTCTGTAAGAAACTCAGTTGTAATTTTTTTTTTACTGGATTATCTCCCTTGTACTAAATTTATTTATATGGTGCATATTCTTGTGTCATTCTGAACTGATACATTTTTCTACATATCTTTGAACTATTGTCCATACGTATAAAATTCTGTGACTTCCGTTAGTCTGTCCGTCATATCCTCTAAAATAGACATACTGACGGATCGATACCAAATTGAGGATAAATAAACAGGCAAGAGAGTGCTAAGTACCGGTGGTTTTACTTGGGTGTGTAAAAACCACGAAATAGGATTTTTGTCTATTTTTCCAAACAAATCAGTTCATTCAAATTCTATCGATTAGTTTGCGCAATTGAACGAAACAGGTTGCAAATCTCAACAAAAATGACAGCAAAATCTTTAATACTAATTACGGTGAATATTTCAACATGCTTAATGGCGTTGCAAAGGAGAATGTTTAGTACGTTAAAGTACCAATTTTTTTTTTTTTGTATCATTAAAATATGAAATGTGGGAAAATGGCGTCAATTTAAACTAATTTCAAGAAGATATGGATTTAAGACATTAAAGCTTAATGATAATAAGCGTGTAAAAGAATACAATAGGTTCTTACAGTATGAGGAAGGGAATTTTTTTAAAAATTTCTTTTCACAATTTAAGAGCATTTTTTCTGACTGAGAGGAGTAGTTGGCCCTCACAGCACATACTGAAAGCAAGAGAAACGAGTAACCTACCTAAAAAGCTTGTGTAAATTGATGACAGAAGCATGAAGTATAGTAAAAACGCGCATTGCTAAGAGCCTCAATAGTAATAAGTTGTAGAGGAACACGATTACTCACATCCCGAACTGACACGACAACAAAATACGATACAGAGAAGAGTCATTAGCATACCTTTGTGTACCAATTGCCAGCATGATTCAATTATTTTCCAGTTACGGTACTTGTCATATTTACTCGAGTACAGTGTGAAATTTTATGATCAGTTTTTTTTGTTTTTTTTTACGGAAGAAAAAAGGGGTTCGCACTAGGCACAGGTAATTTTTGAAGACCGTTTACACGATACAAATGTGATTTTTCTGGGGGGCTAGAAAACCCATGCCGACATTAAGGGGTCGCATTATACACGAATATATACGGTATTTGGTATGGCATGCTTATTTTTCTGCGACAGTCATATTCATTAAAATTACTTAATTCCACGCGGAACGTTTATTTGAACTGGTACACATTTTACAAGTTGAAAAACTAACCGACATGATTCTTGCAAACGACAATTATTTGGTGGAAAAATAAAGAAGGAAATATTCGAAAATCTCTCCTCCATTTGTGTATACGTATTATTATTAATGTTTTAATCAATGCATTCTTCAGCTGTCGGGGTCTTCCCGTGAGAAAAATAAATACATCAAATAGTGGCTAAAGAATGGGATCGGTCGAAACATACGTGCTTTTAGAATATGGGAGATCATGACTTTCTACAAGTTCCTGTCTTTTGTAGCCCTTAGTAAAGTTGGTCTTTTCCCTATATCTTAATTCCAGTTCTGCCACCCATTTACTTAAGTTCGTTAGGGAGGTTATTCGTTGCTTTCCTGTCCCTCTTGTCTTCAATGTCTCGTGAGTGACAAATTCTCCAAGCCTTTGTTTCTCATGTGCTTTAAAAATTATAACACTGATTCTAAGAACTTTGTTTTATATTTTCCTTCAAACTCGTCACTCATGTTCTGTAAATGACATTCTCAGCACCTTTCTGTGGATTTACATTTGTTGCCTGAACTTTCTTCATTTGTGAGGATATTGTTCAACATTCATTGCTATATCCAATATTATATAGTAGTACAGTGTTTTTTTTGTTTTTAATGTAATTTTAATACCTTGTGATCTGTATTTATTATTGGATACGTTTGACCCTGTGTCATATGGAAGCAAGGCTTAGCAAATCGCTATAATTATTTGTTTTATTTTGTTTGCAAGACTATATAGTCAATACTGGACTTGTATTTTCATTTTATAATACTGGATTTTATGATGGCCATTATTGGATTACAAAGCCTGTCACGGCATCTGCTCTGATGAGCGTAGCTCCCTGGTACCCACTCCGCATGAATTTACGCGAGCTACTAGACTAGCGACTAGGACCCACACTTTTACAGTGAAACCGATCAAATGTAACCGCAACTCTACCAGCTTATTTTCTCGCACTTCCAGCCTGTGGAACTACCTTCCGTATACTTGCTTCTCTGACAGCTACAACCCCCAAGAATTTAAATGCAATGTCAATAGCCATCTCTCATCTCCTTGATTCGCATCCATTCTCTGATAACCCTTGTATCATGTTCTTTCTTTCCACTCTCTCTCTCGTGCAGCCCTCTTCACACCAATATTCTTATCCTTCTCTTACCCATTCTCTAACACCCCTGTAACTTGTTCGTCTTTCTCATAAATCCCCTGCGCAACAGTGGCAGTTCTGGCTTGCTTGGGGTGAAAAAGAGAAAAAGAAGTTCAGTAAGAAAACTGGATATGAAGTACATAATATTACAATACATATTTTGTTTTGTAAAATTCCGGCGCTCAATCTAAGACGCACCCAAGAGGGAAATATGTCAAATATAACTTGTTAGTGGGCAAAGTTTATCCTTTAAAGTTCCCAGTAATGTTTATCTTTTTACCATTCATTCCCATAAACTGAAGGGCATTCGACGTTATGTAATGGCTAACAAGCTTGTCTCGTTAAATCAATTACAGCTGAATCACGAGTTCGACCCTTACTGAATGCTCCACACTTTCGGTCATGCTACACTTACAGAAATCAGTCAGTTATCATACGTGATACACGCTTGGGTAATCATGTCTCGAAAGAGACATGACTGACTGGGCAGAAGATTATCCCGCAGTAGACTGCCATTACTTTCTGAGGTAGACTGGTTGCCGACCAAAGCTGTAGAACCCAATCTGTCCTGTTATTTAACCCATAACTGGAGGGAAGAGAAGCATTAATACCTCCCCCAATGTTATTTGCACGTAAGTGAATGCAAGGAATTCAACTGGCATTTGAATACGGTTCCACGATTTCTCGTTCCGAGCCGATATCCACTGCACCACAATGCACATCAGAGAAATTAGAGAAATCACCATTCCCATAAGTTCATCCCTGGTCCATTTTACCTTTCGATATATCCCTTGATTGCTTTTTTTACAAGCTCTCCTTCCTCACTTTGCGTCCCAGAGGTTTTAAGCGGCGTTTAAAAAAAAGATAATGACAAGAAAACTATCAGTCTATTACATATTTTAATCGCAAACCTGCATATTTAAAAAAAAAAAAAAGGTTGCAAAGTTTTCAGCCGGATCCAATTCCCCAAAAGTTTTCAATGACGAAAAATCAGCATAGTGATATTTTGGAAGCGAAATGGACATAACTCGTATATATAAAAAAAAAATAAACGAAAGACATTCTCAGTTTGTGTTTACATAAGTCTACCAATGACGATAGTTCTCTTAGCGCACCTGTACGACATTACCACCAACTGTAAATATGTTATTTTCTTTCGTACTTTTTTCAGTGCAATATCGATTTTGACCCTAAACCTTCCGATTATAAAAAGAAAAAAAAATAGTGGAAAAAATACATTAAGATTTTTAGGGGTGCTCTGTTTCTCACATAATCTTATAGTAAATTGATCCTCCATTTTGCAAACACTCGCGTTGGGGTCAATTTGATGTCGCCGAGACCATGTATAGAGAAGCTTACAATTTGACAATCGACAACCCCATCGAAATTTTTTTATTATCCGTAATTCATATCAATAAAAAATAAGTTATTTAAAACAAAAAAAATATTTTTAAACAAACTTTAAAATAATTTTTGTTGTAGAAAAATTTAAAATGAAAAATATGACATGTAAAACAACATTAAAAAAAAAAAATAGGAATACAAAAAAATCTTTAAAATAATTCCTACTCTAAAAAAAAAAAAAAACTTTGAATAAATATATTTCCGGAACGGTTTTTTTTTCATTAATTTCCTACAAGTTTTGAAAAAATAAGTAAAAAAAAAAACAACTCGAACAGAGTATTTCCAAAATTGAGGATCGATTTAGTATAACGTTGGATGAGAAACAGAGCACCCACTAAAAATCTTTAAATTTTTTTTCCAAATTTTTTTTTTTTGAAAATCGGAAACTTTATGTAATAATCGATAAGAATGCCCTGAAAAAAGTGATACTCAACAAATTTACAGGTGGTGGTAATGTCATACAGGTCCGCCGATTTCTTTTATGTAGACGTATCCATAAAGGCCAAAACACTAAACGTTTTCTTGTTCCCAAGATCACTTTCACGCAAGCGTTTGGCTCATCCGTTATTTCCTCCGTAGTGCAGCCATGGAAAAAGCTCACTTCATAGCAGGCAGGCCGCGACTGCCCAAAAGCACAAACACGACGCTGATATCCCGCATCGTAGTACAAGAAAACGGTAGGGGAAATACAAAGGATAGCTCACTGATTAGAGGCAAAAGTGCAGACCTTTATCCAAAATATACAGTTATTTTTTTTTTTTCTTTTAGTTAAAATGCTAATATTTATGAAAATTTATATAGCTTTTCGGTTTATCTCTATAGTCGGCAAAAGAATTTTAGCGGTTCACTAGGATAGAACGATTTTCTAAGCGCCGCTTAGATGTGGGACAAGGCCGAAAGTATGGGACACCCAGTGAGGATCAAGCTCACTACTCAGTTGTAACTGATTCTAGCAAGAAAAGCTTGCTATTACACCACGTCGGGGTCTCCCGGTTCACTAGGATAGAAACCTTTAAAATAATGTTACTATCGCCCGGTTCACACTCCACCCACGTCTATTGAACAGGTGTAGAGGCTCATCCCTTGTTCAGGATGTGGTTTCCTAATTTCTCTTTTCCAATCTTTTTACTTTTCTTTCTTTTTTTTTTCAATTGGGGTAGATAGACTAAACTATCGCTCGGTTCACACTCCACCCACGTCTATTGAACAAGTGTAGAGGCTCATCCCTTGTTCCTTGTTTAGGATGTGGTTTCCGGCTCTCTTCTAATGTGTTCACTCTTACGTAGCCCCCTGCACTTCAGTAGCGTTACCGCCTTGCCCGGGGGTGATATGATTAAAAATAAATAAAGACTGACAAACTTCTGCGCCACATCTAGATGATAATTATCATAATTCTTGTCTCCCTAGGTTAAGAAATTATTCCCGATTCTTTATCACAAAAGGGGTGTGCGGGCAGAGTAGCTGTTACCAGCGCAAAAAATGGGATTGGCGTGTCACTTTTAAATTCCAACCAGGATCATTGCATTCACTTTTGCACACTACTGGAAAGCTAAGAATCAATCTTCTTCACAACAGTAATTTAATAGTTGATTTATTAAGCGCCGCTTGATAGGTTCTAGCGAGACAAGCTTGCTTGCCATCACACCACGTAGAGGTGCCCCAACAGTAATTTAATAGCAGGACATTAGCGAGGTTCTTCTACTTGTGTGGTCTGGCAAAGACTTTTGTTGCCAGATGTAGGGTCTTCCCGAAGCAGCCTTCTTGACTCAGTGCAGAACTACTTCCTCAATGCATTTGATGTAGGCCTAAGTTTTGAGTTTGAGGTCTTGTGGGAAGATGAATGACGGCATATCATCATCACTAGTGATTACTCAAAGCCATGGTCGGTAACTCTAAATTCAAAAGTAGGGCTCGCAACTTCACTCTGTACAGTCCAGCAATCATATCAGCAACTCTTTAACTGATGAGACTGTGGCTCGATAGATTGCGTATATCCTGTAAATTAACTTGAAACAGTATTCAATTAAACATATTTTCAACTTAATATTTTGTTTCAAGTCTACACCGAGTTTGATCGCTAAAATAATGGCGCAAAGTTTTTTCATTCCATCTGTAGACTGAGCCTTACAGACTTAAATCCACCTTCTTTACCAAATAAGCAATAAACCACATTCTACGCTTCAGGAAACGCTGCAATTTAATCTATCTCTGCGTTTAAGTTGACGGTCAATGGTGATAAGCATTCTTTTAACAATTGATGACGTGTTAAGTACTCCCTAAGTGCAATAGATTCAATAACTTAATCCACTTTGGTTCTTGCTAAAATTTGACAACAGGCCGGATCATTTTAGGCATTCATTAACTGTAGTAACGCTAAAAGTTCTGTATCTCAAATAACGTTAACACTTTCAACTAGAAATTGAATCTTTTTTTATAGCAAACCTGTAAACAGTTTGTATAATAATTCAGCGAATAACTCCGTATACACGAAGAGATATCCGATTCAAAACACATTAATATTATAAACAAGGCCATATTAAAAATTTATTTTCTATAATAATCTTTGTTTTAACTAAAAATATTAGTCAATCACACGGTTAATAAACTTATTTAAAACATTACGTAGAAAACTGGTAATAGAAATTACCTATGACTACAAAGAAAAAATGATTAATTATCAGAGTAGGATATTAATTTAACATTTGTAAAATATCTTTTGTAAATATTTCACGTTTATTGTTCAGATAAGATCTTTGTTATAGTAACTATACTATTTTTTTAATTTAAGAACAGGACGAGACTCGGATATGCGTTGTGGTGCAATGAATATCAACTCGGAACCACAAATCGGAGAGCCGAGTTCGAATTTTAGTTGAATTTCTTGCATTCACTTACGCACTAATATCCTTGGGAAAGGTATTAATCCGTCTCTTCCCTCCAGGTATGGATTAAATAATACCGCAGAAACTAAGGCAAACTACTGTGGGATAATCTTCTACCTAATCAGTCATGTCTCTTTCTAGACATTATCGCCCAAAGTGTGTATCATGTATAGCACTTAACTAACTAGACTGACGTAGAGATTTTTTTTTTTTATAAGCGTTTCACCCCGAGCAAGGCATGTCACTGCCACTACTGTGCAGGGGGCTACGTAGAGTGGAGAAAGGCTGATTAAATATAGGAAATAACAGAGGGTGGGTGATAGGCGGGTGAGGATACCGAGAATGAGGGTTGGGTAGATGAGAGTGTTGTGAGAATAGTTGGGAGTTAGTGTGATAGGAGGTGTCTATTGACCCTACATTTAAACACCTGGAGATTGTAACTGTCGGGAAAGCAGACTTGTGGAAGGGAGTTCCACAGGCGGGAAGCGCGAGAAAAGAAGCTGTTGGAGTAGAATTTACGGTTACATCTTATTTGTTTAACTGTAAAAGGGTGGGACCTAGTTGCTAATCTAGTATCTCGTGTAAGATCTTTTCAGTTTATAGTTGAGCTGGCTAGATGCAACCGTAAGTTCTATGCTAACAGTATTTTTTTCTGGTGTTGATCGCTCGTAGAACTCCCTTCCAGTTCCATGATTTCCAGCTCACTCAAAAACTTTAAATGCAATAGCTATCTCCTTCCTTTTAATTACTCTTTTCTCTTCCTGCTCAGTAGTAATGTTTCTAATTCCTTATGCCATTACTACTAATCCCTAATGTCTTAACAGCTTTTTTCTTTTTTACTTTCTTGGGATGAGATCGGTTAAAAATAAAAATAATAAAATTAAATAAATTTAGATAATTTTGTTCGCCACAAATTTCGGGTATCAACTGAATAAAGAACTCACAACAATTATCATCGCCGACAATTCCCAGTCTTTATATCAACTAATCTGCTCTCAACTCGGCGTAAAACTACAATTCTGGAGAATTAACGACATCGAATGAAGTCCAACAGAATCAAAACGCCCATATTCACTCCGGGTTCCGAGGCTAAGATAAAAGAAAAAGGTTTCTGATTAGAACTAGTAACTATCTTTTGGGGGCATACACTCCCGCGACGATATTTCCCTAAACACTACTATTATCACCTCCAAGTCGAGTATCAATCTTTATGTATCCTCAAAGTATTCACTTCCACTTTCCTTCATTCAACATAATTATTAATTTTGACATCTTCAATGGCACCCCAGCCACATATTGTGAATTCTGTTGAAAGATAAGCGTACTAATCCCCGATTCATATTTTAATTTTCGAGATCAAGAATTATCAATATGCTTCAATTTATTACGACAATTGTTCTAATCTTGTTATCGATGTTAATATAGGCAACGTTTCGCCAAATACTCTTTGGTCATCTTCAAGTGTCATTTACTTGGAATGTGGTACTTTTATTTTAGTCTTTAATGCTATTTCTTCCTCAGTCATTTAAGTGTCATTAGCGATACACACACTTGGTCGATCATGTTTCTTTCGAGACATGACTGACTGGGAAAAAAGTTTTCCCCGTAGTAGGTTACCACTACTTTGTCGTAGACTGGTTGTCGACCAAGGATATAGAACACAATCGATCCTGTTATTTGACCCATAGGTTGAGGGAGAAGCGAGAGATTAATACGTTTCCAAAGGGTATTTGCGCGTCAGTAAATGCAACGAATTCAGCTGGAGTTCGAACTCGGCTCTCCGATTTCTCATTTCGAGCCTATATCCACTGAACCAAAATATATTGACTTTACTATGAGGGACTGAAATCCCTTCTTTTAGATGCCATGTCCTTTCAGGACGTAAACGGTGATGGCTTTCCACATCTCCCTATCCCTGGTGGCTCTTAGCACGCTTTCTCCTGTTACATGACGCAACCATCGTTCAGTCATCAGGTCCTGGCCTGTTAGCATCAGGTTCTCCAATCCCTCCTTCCTCATTGCATGTCCCAGGAACGTTAGCTGTCTCATTCTCTTAGAATGGATTTTAAATGCCCCACCACCACCAATTATGTCGCGATGGCCTTCTGGATGGTGACAATCAGTACAGGCGTTGGATCGTTATGCGTTACTGCTGTGGATCATGTAGTGAATATAATTTAATCCCACAGAAACAAAACAAATTTGATCCCATAAAAAAAAAAAAAAAGAAAAAATTGAAATTAAATTATTATTACATCAAATAACTATCAGCAAAATTAATCGACGCATTTAAATATACGTAGTGTCAGTCACTCAGTTAAGTGCCATACGTAATATACGCTTGGGCGATCGTGTCTCGAAAGAGACATGACTGACTGGGCAGAAGATTATCCCGCAGTAGGTTGCCATTGCTTTCTGCGGTAGAGTGGTTGCCGACCAAGGCTATAGAACCCAATCTGTCCTGCTATTTAACCCATAACTAGAAGGAAGAGATGGATTAATACCTTTCCCAAGGGTATTTTCGCGTAAGTGAATACCCTTGTGTGTACTTGGCTGAAAAGTTTTTTTCTAACACCGCAGATACAGTAGTTTGAATAAATTGCTAAGTTACTCTTTTACAGCACGACGTATCTATAATCAACATTGGTTTAAAGCACTTCACCATTGTTAGCATGGATATAACTCAATGAGTTTGAGTTTTGTTTAACGGCGTATCAAGTTCTGTCGGTTATTTAATGCCAAAAAGTTGGGGGTTTTAAACTATATTTTTTGATGTTCAGTTATATTGAAAAGGTTGATTTAGTCAGATTTTAATGAAAATTGTTTTTATTCTTTTTTTATTTTAGAAAACTGAAAATGACTTCTAGTTTTGTATTCAAAAATATTTTGCTGAAAATATTTTTTTCTTTCAAAAATGTGTATTTTTCTATGAAAGTATTTTTTATACATTCATAGTTTTGACCCCAGTTTGAGGGTTAACTGTTTATCCATAGCTGAGACCCTTAACAGGTGCTACCACTCCGGGTCAAAGTGGACTTGAAAACAACAGCAATTAAGAAATGGTTCCATGCTCCTCACAACCTCCCAAACAGAGACCTTGCTGCCGGATGCAGTTTACCGTCATGCCAAGGACCTAACTCAGTGAGAATATATATTAAGTAGTATTAACGTTCTTCGATTAATATTTATTTTTAGCTGTTGAAATTAACCACGTTATGACGAAGATTTAGAGAACAAATATGCCCAAGGTTTTTAAACGATTCATTACATGGTGCAACTGATTAATCGTCTCAATTATGCAAAAGTAATAAACTGATAGATATTGATGTGTAATTTTTTAAAAATCTATCTCGAAATGTTAAAGAGTACATTTATTCAATAAGATTGCAATTGGCTTCAACCACTGCCTCCAGACGAGTTCGGAATCGCCATCGCTTCTAGACGATCTCTAATTTTTAAGTTGGCGAATGCTAACATAATCATTGCCTTCAGTTTGTCTTGGTGTTGCAATGAGTTTGATGGTCTCTAGCTCCACTGCAACCCACACATAATACTCACAAGTGTGCAGTCTGGGGAGTTAGGTGGCTAATTGTAAGGGATGGTACGGTCGCAGAAATTTCCCGACAGCCATGACTGGGCTCTTCGGCTTGTGTAGCATGGTACAGAGTCCCGTTGCCAGATATTGTGCCGCCCACTTGACCCAGAGCAGCACTACCTCATCAAGACGCTTGATGTCGGCCTTCGTGTTGACACTGAGGTCTTGTGAGAAGATGAATGAAGGCAGTATGTCAACATCACTACTGATCACTCCTAACATTATGATATTGACTGGATATATCGTCTACCTCATTCTGAATCCTCTTCACTGTCCTCAGATTGACACTCAAACCCTGAAATGTTTGTATGAAATCTTTCGGAACGAATGCCAAGCAGTAGAGCATGCAGTTTTCAAATTTCTGGCGGAATGAATTGCGTCATGGTGCTTTTCTTTTTCTTACGGATGATGCTCAACTGAAGCTACTAAACAGTGAAGGCAACAAAATCAGAAATGTGCATCATGTAGAGGCTCATCCCTTGTTCTCTTGTTTTAGGATGTGCTTTCCGGCTTTCTCTTTTCCAATCTTTTACTCTTTTTCTTCAATTAGAGTAGACAGACTAAACTATCGCCCGGTTCACACTCCACCCACGTCTATTGAACAGGTGTAGAGCTCATCCCTTGTTCCCTGTTTAGGATGTGCTTTCCGTTTTCTCTTTTCCAATCTTCTTACTCTTACGTAGCCCCCTGCGCATCAGTGGCATTACCGCCTTGCTTGGGGTGATATGATTAAATAAATAAATAAATAAATAAATAAATATATATATAAAATGGCGACAATTTACCCATCGCATTATATATATATATATATATATATATATATATATATATAAACCCATGAACAGTGAAAATAGCCTTTGATGGCATGTCGGAACACCCCCCCCCACCACCACCACTTTCTCTCTATTCAAAAGATGTTTAAATACAGTTTGAGAAAGTGCCTGTACTTTTCCTTTGCTTAACTTGTTAATACTATAACATCAAAAATGTAACTTGGTAATTCTCAGAGGGAATCAAATCGTATAAGAATCGGATAAGAAAAATTCTATTAATATTTACAGCGTGCGCAGAAATAGCGGTTTTTAAATGTTTTTTTAATGTTTATACGGTGTTTCGTTACATTTATCTAGGTTCTATGCACAGAAATGTTTTACTCATGCTGGTACAAAATTGCAAAATGCTAGTATTTTCCGAGAGCAACATGAAGGCCGTTCCTAGATCTCAAGAATTAAAGTCACCATCAGTAAATTAGTGCTGAAAGATTAAATTTTAGATTATTTTTATCTCTAAAATAGGGTCTTTTCAGTCCATGGTGCAATGATAAATCAGGTCAAAAGGTAATCGGAAGTCGTGAATGATGAAGTCATAGTTGACAGAACACATTAAATCTTCGATATACTTTGTTTTTAAAACAAGTTCACCCTAAGCAAGGCAATAAAGTCACTAAGATACAAGGAGCTACTGGCTGTGGAAGAAATCTGAAGATTAAATTTGATGGGAAAACAGAGACAGAAGAGAGTTCCATGAAAGAGAATTGCGAGAAAAGCTGTTAGCATGAAACTTACGGTTACATTTAGCCTACTCCGCTATAAATTGATGAGACCAAGTCTAGTACTGTGCTTAAAGTCTAGGTAACAAAGCGAAGGGCTTATCCAAACAATTATCAAGTATTTCTACAAAGGGCTCAGGGAGGCAACTTTACGGCTGTGAGAAAGTAACTCAAGCCGAGACGGAAGACCAGTACCAATAATATTACTGATTCTTTCAATTTTATCAAGCGTCCTTAGATATAAAGCAGGAGCTCTGAACCATATGCGGCAGGAATAGTTTAAGCATGGACGAATGGTAAACTTATAGGTATGCAAGATAGATAAGGTTTCGACCCCAAAATCTTGAAGTGAATAAAACAGCATCTAGATTTAAAATTCAAAAGCTAAACACTGACTTATTGATTTTGTTAGAAATAAAATTTAAAAAAAACTCAAACTAACAAACTTTGCTTAGTACGCACGCAAAAGCGAATCCAAAACAAAACCCATTGAATTTCACACCTTGACGCGAAATGTTTTTCGGCCAATAGAAAACTAGGAAATATCTAAAAAACAAAATTCAAATAATCTTCAATTATCAGAAACAAATTCTTTTATGGATCTTTTCGCGAGCCGACCCGGTTTGATCGTCGTCCAATGGAAAGGCCAGAATCATATCCGGAACTGAATTACCAAATGGCTTTTCCGAGCCCCGCAAACGAAATAAAAGACGGGCTAAGTCGCCTGCCGCTAGAGAGAAGACGAAGAGTATATTAACCCGTCCCTTGACAAACGTCAAGCGATCGTGATTATTACCTCTCTCACCTCCTTTCTCTTCATCGTTCACCCGTCTGTCTCTTTTTTTTATACTTAATAATCAAACGGAACCGTATTAGATTGAGCGATTACTTCAAGAACATTCCTACCCAACGATAACGCTCATACATACATGCACACAAGTTACTACTACGAACTTTTGAGGACGTTTAACTACCAATTCATATTTTTTTGTATTAATAAATTTCTATTTCAACATACAAAAAGTATACTTTCATTCTTTCACAAATCCATCTACTGATAATCATCTGATAATTCTAATAAAACCTGAAGTTGTGGAGATTGTCGGCTATGTTTGTGAATTGAACTTGTACCAGACATGGCTGACCGTTCCGACAGCTACAGTGGTGACCCCTCCGATCACAATCTAAATTCAATGTAGACTTTTGACTTCATTGTAGCTGGGAATGTTACTCTGACAAGGCACAACGAGTCTCACGTTAAAATTCTAAATTCAAATTTTTATTTAAGATACTAACAACATTTGGTTCTTGATAATGAAGACAGTCACAAGTACCCAAACAAAAGAAAAGAATGAACTTTAGAGAGTTTGTCTCCAAAAATTATTGGGATGTCTATTTATTTGCGCGCATTCACTTACGCGCAAATACCCTTGGGAAAGGTTTTAATCCGTCACTTCCCTCCAGTTATGGGTTAAATAAACAGATTGGATTCTATAGCCTTGGTCGGCAACCAGTCTACCACAGAAAGCAATGGCAACCTACTGCGGGATAATCTTCTGCCCAGACAGTCATGTCTCTTTCGAGACATGATCGCCCAAGCGTGTATCACCTATGGCACTGAACTGACTGACTGATTTGCAAATTATAAAAATACATTAATAACTTCAGAGGTCGCATCGACTAAATACAGTACACACACGCGCGCGCGCACACACACACACACACACACACACACACACACATACATGTAAGATAAAATATTCGTGTGTATGTGTGTTTTAACTAAACCTTTGTCGTGTTCGATTCCCTACAGAATTGTACCCAGTTGTTAAATGCTATCTTATAGGTCTTCTCGTCTGAATTTCTGCACCCCGACCCGACATCTACATGTGTCCAGACGGGATGTCCTTCCAGGCGGACCTACAGCACAGAACCATGCCACCCAACCGTTAGTTGCCGTCAGCACAATACTATCTCAAATGCACGTCTCCCACAATCTATTTTCTCTTTTACTTCTTCTACTCACCCATCAGTAATGAAACTACTAGACACCGCACCGCCCATGGGGCGAGAGAATAAGGCTATGTTTTTGGGCAAGGGTGTCGTGAAAGCCTTGCCCGAGGTCTTCATCCGTATGCAGATCAATTGACAACTTATTTCTACCGTTACTTTAATGATAGAGTATCTCGAACGTCCTTCCACGACAAATCGTCACAAGCACGCACAGGCCCACACATTAAAGACACCGAGCAGAATGAGACACCTATAATTCTAATTTCCCTTGATTCGTTATCACTTTGTCTTGTCTCTCTCTAGTTCAATTTTCTTCTATCTTTCTGTTATTTTTTGTCCGTTTTACCCCTTCACTTCAACTTAATCTTCATCGTCTATTTTACAACCAATTTTTTTTTGTTGAATTTTCTACTTTCTCCTTTTTGTGTTGATCCAATTCTCCCTTCTCTCTGTACACCTTTAGTGTTCACCCCACCCCAACAATTTTTCTTTCTGCGTTTATAGCCAAAGCGCTTAATTTATTCATTCATACTTTTCTCATATTGGACCCGAGTTTAAAACCTTTTTTATACTATACACCCTCTGTTTTTTGCCTTCTCTTAACACTCTTTCTGCTTCCATTAATATTAATCGATTCTGTTTCTCTTTCTACTTGTTTTCGATGTATTTCAACCACCTTCCACCACGCACTGTGTTAAACCTTATACTTTCATCATATTCTATCTACCGAACCACCACCTCCACCAACCATCCCTGCTTCGTGAACTGCATGCCCCACTCGAAGCACTACCGGCATCACCATTATTGCCGGTACCCCATAAGTGCCGCAAAATTAGACGTTGGCTGGCAGGTATGTAGCCGAAGGCAAAGTTTTGCGGGCAAACGAAAAAAAAAAATATCTAGGAAATGAAAATAAAAAAATAAATAAATAAAAATGAGAAGGAAGCGCGAGATTAACCGAGAAGAGGCGGAAAAATGCCTTTTGGATAAGAAAATTCATGAAATAGACTTTTTGTAACTATTTTTCTGTTTTTCATCACAAGAGTGAAGATAAATGTTTACCCCCACTCACTATATCTATATGGTGATTACTCGCTATCTAACTCTCTTTCTCTCCCTCTCTCTCTCTATATATATAGATGTAAACAGGATTGTGTCAATTTTCTTTATTTTATCATTCACATATACTATATATGCATTCATCCCATTATATATCTTATATCTCGCCATACCTGTCAACCTAACTCTCGTTCTGTCAACTCCTGTATTTTTACCTTGATATCTTCCTGACGATTTACCCATCCTGCTATAGATCAATCTTTCTCTGTCCCCAAGATTTATCTATCTACTCGTGTTTGCCTAACGTTGTTTTCTATCACTATTTGTATCTAAACGTTTATCCTGGAGGCAAAATACTACACTAGTAACTAGAAAAAAAAATCTCAAAAATAGTTTAAAATGTAAGCAAAGAACTTAAAACTCGTACGTGAAGCTAAATGCAAACATATATATATGTTAAATACTTTGCGTGATTTTGTAAGCAATCCGAAGACATCTTTGAATAATCTAAGAGCGGCCATATTAATTCCTACGTTACCGAATTCAACAAAAATCAATAACACATTAAAGATTCGTCCCAAGTGAAATTGAAGTGATTTCACAGTTTATTTATGCATATTTGTAGATTTTTTTGCTTTGTGTCTTGGTGAAGATTCTTATTTTAAAGTTTACGCAATAAAAATACCAGGGAGCTTAAACTAATTTTAAGCCAGTTCATCTAAAGCATTGTCACAGCATTCATATTTTTCGCGAGAGGATAATCTTAGCCAATAGATATCGACATAGATATAACGTATTTTCTCATCTATAACACGCAGCTATAATTTGGCCACAGATATTTAGGAGATAAAGTAACTGATCTCCAAACATTAATCTTAAATCGGTTCTGTCAATTTGCCCTAAAATAAAAAGAATTTATATTTACTAAAATTCACCTAGAGCGAAGGCCTTCCAATGAACTCTGAGTTGACTTTTGTAATCGCTCCAAATGAAGGCAACTCGGTGGTGGTGACTGTGCGCTTTTTTTTAAGTGTGCGGTCAGCGCTGCGCTCACCCCGTGAAACACACCAAAATAGATGCAAAATCCATGTAAGTACCTTAAATATCCTCCACATTTACGAAAAGCGAATGACTCCCTGATATTTGGTATTTTGTAATTTTGAGTTGTTGCAAGGCAATCTAAAATTATTTAAAATTCATCATTTCAAATGAGTACGAAAAATTTAATAAAATAACCTGAAAAAAAATTTATGTCAAAAGAGTACCAAAAATTTAATAAGAATTACGAACTTGTGATGAAACATTAATGAAGACGATCTTAAGTTTCTAAAGAAGAGAAAATATGCAACTGTCGTAGTTTGCATGAGGATTACGCAAGTGAGTCCGGATTGCTCCATGTAGGAGATTCGGAAGGACCCAACAGAGGAGGAATCTAGCAAGTTTTCATGTAAAAAAAAAACAAAAACAAAAAAAAAAAACATGATATTTTGCATTTTATTTTAATAGAAACTGACTTGGTTTTTCAATAAATCGATACATGGGCTAAGAAGTAGTCACACGGATACCGAAATTCAAAACGAAATCAAGAGTAGATAAAAAAGAGCAAATGAACCCACGAAACATTGGTTACAATTATTAGAATATAATTATAATTATTTGCTAACATTTTGACAGATTCTTTCAAATGACTTGTTCACGCAGTAATGTTATTACAAATGTGTGGATTATATTGGTAAGTCAAATCGCAACGTGACGGTGTTGGCAAATACCTTTCCAAGTGTAAAGTGATCTCGGGAATTTAATTTGCTTAATGACATTTAAGAGATGAGAATGTTTAATTAGCCTAAAAGTCGTTTTAATGTTCGTTTTAAACAACAACTCATCGATTATCGTTATAGATTTACTAACAAAAAAAAAAGTTTTATAGAATGTAAGAAACGATACAAGCGCACTTAAATAGATTTATACATTTTCAAAAAATACGCCAGATTTCTCTTTATGTCAGTATATCAAGGAAAATATACAATATAGTTATATATACAAGAAGATTCAACAACATAGGTTTATAATAAAAGAAACTTGGAAATACATATTTGGTTGATTTTATTTCAGGGTTATTTACCTAATGCGGAAATGTAAGTAGTTTATACGATATTTTATGTCTTCAGTTACATGTTTTGAATTTAACTTCAACGCCAGATATTTTCTACATAATTTTATGCTTTCGGGACCAGCGCAACGTTTCTATTTTACTGATAAAATGCATTGCGGTAAATTTATTAAAATACCTTTTTTCATTTTTTTAGTGCTGTATTGCCCGTCATTCTCGCTAGAAAATGAAATGTATTGCCCGTCATTCTCGCTAGAAAATGAAATGTATTGCCCGTCATTCTCGCTAGAAAATGAAATGTATTGCCCGTCATTCTCGCTAGAAAATGAAATGTATTGCCCGTCATTCTCGCTAGAAAATGAAATGTATTGCCCGTCATTCTCGCTAGAAAATGAAATGTATTGCCCGTCATTCTCGCTAGAAAATGAAATGTATTGCCCGTCATTCTCGCTAGAAAATGAAATGTATTGCCCGTCATTCTCGCTAGAAAATGAAATGTATTGCCCGTCATTCTCGCTAGAAAATGAAATGTATTGCCCGTCATTCTCGCTAGAAAATGAAATGTATTGCCCGTCATTCTCGCTAGAAAATGAAATGTATTGCCCGTCATTCTCGCTAGAAAATGAAATGTATTGCCCGTCATTCTCGCTAGAAAATGAAATGTATTGCCCGTCATTCTCGCTAGAAAATGAAATGTATTGCCCGTCATTCTCGCTAGAAAATGAAATGTATTGCCCGTCATTCTCGCTAGAAAATGAAATGTATTGCCCGTCATTCTCGCTAGAAAATGAAATGTATTGCCCGTCATTCTCGCTAGAAAATGAAATGTATTGCCCGTCATTCTCGCTAGAAAATGAAATGTATTGCCCGTCATTCTCGCTAGAAAATGAAATGTATTGCCCGTCATTCTCGCTAGAAAATGAAATGTATTGCCCGTCATTCTCGCTAGAAAATGAAATGTATTGCCCGTCATTCTCGCTAGAAAATGAAATGTATTGCCCGTCATTCTCGCTAGAAAATGAAATGTATTGCCCGTCATTCTCGCTAGAAAATGAAATGTATTGCCCGTCATTCTCGCTAGAAAATGAAATGTATTGCCCGTCATTCTCGCTAGAAAATGAAATGTATTGCCCGTCATTCTCGCTAGAAAATGAAATGTATTGCCCGTCATTCTCGCTAGAAAATGAAATGTATTGCCCGTCATTCTCGCTAGAAAATGAAATGTATTGCCCGTCATTCTCGCTAGAAAATGAAATGTATTGCCCGTCATTCTCGCTAGAAAATGAAATGTATTGCCCGTCATTCTCGCTAGAAAATGAAATGTATTGCCCGTCATTCTCGCTAGAAAATGAAATGTATTGCCCGTCATTCTCGCTAGAAAATGAAATGTATTGCCCGTCATTCTCGCTAGAAAATGAAATGTATTGCCCGTCATTCTCGCTAGAAAAATGTAATTTTATACTTAATCTTGTTTTCTGTTTGTGGGTTCACTGTGTGTGGAAATTTTAACTGGTGCTACCACCCAAGTTTAAGATGTACCTGGTTGGTTCGTTGTTTTTGTTAAGCGACATATCGACAGTTTACAGGTTATTTAATGCCAAAATCTAAATACTTTTAGACATTTTATTTTTGGAAATGATTATATTTTAGTGACGCAAGACTTACTAATTAACCCATACCTATGGGGAGAAGAGATGAATTCATACCTTTCTCAAGGGTATTTGCTCGTAAGTGAATATAACGAACCCAAATGAACTATGCTCTTCGATTGACAATTTCGAGCCATTAGACATAAAACCACGGCACCTGGTATTTCCAAGCTGTCTAGGTACTGGCCAGCCTCAACGTTGCTTAACTTCACTGATCGTATGGGAACCGGCGTTTCAACGTGATGGGGCCGTAAGCCTGGTAAACCTGGGAATAGCAGCAATTCTCGAAACTTCCCATCTTCCAATCATAGAACTCACTACCGGATGTAATTTATCGTCGTGCCCAGAAATAATAGGCGGTAAAGTCGAATAAAATTTAATATTCAAATACCATGTAGTTAGGTTTGGTATAAGTACTGTTACCTGACGCCTCGTTAAACATTTGTCTATCAAACAGCTCAATTTCGGATATCAAATCTGGGATCTATTAATGCAGAAAACGATGTAAGAACAATAGCAATATAGACGGAAGCACTTCACAGTAGCTCGTTAACCTGTTTGACATTCCAATTGCTCTCTTATTTTACGTAAACTGACATCATTAGACATGTGCAATCTATTCTAACAAAAAAAATCCTATCTCATTAAGAGCCAAGTAACTGAAAGAACCAATCTTATTGGTCTTGGTGAAGTCAGTAGCATACACATTAATTTTTCACATTTCTTTGTTAATTGACACAGAAGTTAACGTAAGCATGTTTATTAAAATTTTAATTTAACATTTCTATTTATATACTTCGTTTGTAATTCTCTATTTCGGTAGAATGAGAGGCATCATATCTCAGCAATCTTCAAAATGTTCAATTACTGTTTTAAAAAGAAAAAAAATCCTCTCGTTCAGATCTCGAAAGCCGATATTTGCTCGATTTCGTAACCGAAACATACAATGAATTTTTAAAGGTATTTTTTTAAATAATTAATCAAATAATTTTTTTTTTGTTAGACATGTTCTAGTAGACAATTTGTTTTCTTCTAACAATGAATTACATCTACCGGCCTGATTTGAAAGACTTGTGCTCGCTTTTTTTATTTTTTTTAATATTTTTTTAATGGTTGATTGAACCTTATTGGGTTATGACGTTCCTGTGATACGGTGGATCATACACTGATATTTATTTGGACTTGCTTCCTTCAGACGTGCACTCACATGAGTTATCGCAGTGAAGTTCCCAGGTAGGCAAAAAAGGATTTCAAATTAAAACCTGATCTTTGGTTATTCTGCCATATTTTAGAAACTGGGTTCAGCCAGAAACTTTTCAGCAATCCTTCCTTGCGATGGACATTATTAATTTTGATCGGCATATAATACACTAATAATATGCTATAATATATATATATATATATAAAAATGGATATGTGTGCGTGTGTATTCTAACGAACCCTAAGGCTCCTAAACCCTTGGTTCGATTTTAGCCGAAATTTTATCACTTGTCAATCATGACATGAACCTTTGATGTACGCAAAAAAGATTTGAATCAATTTACAGTGTACGATAGAAATCATTGAAACGCTTAGAATTATCGAACTCTTCTCCTCTGAGACGCCCTATGCGAATTTAACCAAAATCGGCTAATTTCAAGATCAAAATCCGAAATTGATGTACACTAACATTTTTCGAATCAATGTACAGGGTTCGTCAAAAATCAACGACGAACATAATTTCGGTTAGTCTTTTGGGCACTTTTATGCATTTCTCCAAAACCTTTTACTCAAACTTCAAAATCGAGTCCATGGTCGATCAAGGTCTCATTCATTGATATGCAAACAAAGATTTCAATTGACACACAGGGTGCGGCAAATATTAATCGAAAATATTGCTTCTTTGCAATAGTTTATTTCTCCGAAACGCTTAATTGTATTCCGACAAAAATCGTGTGTTTGTAACTTCTATCTTATCATACACCATAACAATTTCACGTTTTCTACAGGCGTTGCAGGGACAATGCATCCACTTCTGCGTCACAACGTCATCGCATCACATTGCAGGCTCCACTGACACCCGCCCACGTTCTTTCAATTGTACATACATCATTCCCGTTTATTCGCAAAATTGACCAAGTATGAATCCCGTTTTACAAATACAACAAAAAACCAATACTTATTTCGCATTTTTTTTTTAACTTACGCATCACAGCAACCTCATACTGGAGGTTTTTTTTTGTTTTTTTAATAAGCACTTGACCTTACCATTTCAACATAACTATTAAAAAAACACCGATCAACGCCGGGTTATAAAGGTAGTATAGCGTAAAATACTCAGGGACTATATATGTAGATAGATGTGGCAGAAATATAGATAGATGTGGCAGAAATAGATAGATGTGGCAGAAATATAGATAGATGTGGCAGAAATATAGATAGATGTGGCAGAAATATAGATAGATGTGGCAGAAATATAGATAGATGTGGCAGAAATATAGATAGATGTGGCAGAAATATAGATAGATGTGGCAGAAATAGATAGATGTGGCAGAAATAGATAGATGTGGCAGAAATATAGATAGATGTGGCAGAAATAGATAGATGTGGCAGAAATATAGATAGATGTGGCAGAAATATAGATAGATGTGGCAGAAATATAGATAGATGTGGCAGAAATATAGATAGATGTGGCAGAAATATAGATAGATGTGGCAGAAATATAGATAGATGTGGCAGAAATATAGATAGATGTGGCAGAAATATAGATAGATGTGGCAGAAATATAGATAGATGTGGCAGAAATATAGATAGATGTGGCAGAAATATAGATAGATGTGGCAGAAATATATAGATAGATGTGGCAGAAATATAGATAGATGTGGCAGAAATATAGATAGATGTGGCAGAAATATAGATAGATGTGGCAGAAATATAGATAGATGTGGCAGAAATATAGATAGATGTGGCAGAAATATAGATGAATGTGGCAGAAATATAGATAGATGTGGCAGAAATATAGATAGATGTGGCAGAAATATAGATAGATGTGGCAGAAATATAGATAGATGTGGCAGAAATATAGATAGATGTGGCAGAAATATAGATAGATGTGGCAGAAATATAGATAGATGTGGCAGAAATATAGATAGATGTGGCAGAAATATAGATAGATGTGGCAGAAATATAGATAGATGTGGCAGAAATATAGATAGATGTGGCAGAAATATAGATAGATGTGGCAGAAATATAGATAGATGTGGCAGAAATATAGATAGATGTGGCAGAAATATAGATAGATGTGGCAGAAATATAGATAGATGTGGCAGAAATATAGATAGATGTGGCAGAAATATAGATAGATGTGGCAGAAATATAGATAGATGTGGCAGAAATATAGACAGATATGACAGAAATATAGACAGACAGACAAATAAGTAAATTAAACCAGGTTAATTTAATTATTCTGCTCTGCTTAAGTATTAAGTGCTTTTTTGTTAGTTGGTTACTCGTCTCGGGTTTTTCCTTTTGGCTACGTACTGGCTCGGTCCGAATCCCTTTGGCTGATGTTCATGTGCTTAGCTTAGCTCTTTTTTTTTTTTTTACAACCATTTTTTCCTTCCTCGTACCTACGCGGAGGGTTTTTCGAAACGAGTATAGTGTGAGTGTGTGTGTGTATATATATATCGCGCTGCCCGATTGCATCTTTCTTTGTAGCACAATCCCGTCATTATGCTAAAAAGAAACGGTATCTGGACGAATATTCGAATATATCTAGTATTATACCACAATTTAATACCTCATTAGAAAATTAAACAGACTTATTACACAGTATCTTTTGTTAGTGTTAAGATATTTTCATTTTGAAGATTTAAAAAGCAGAACTTTCTTACAATATTGTCAATTGTATAGATTAAAAAATAACATGGGCCAGGAAGAAAATACATTTCGCAAAAATTGAGACATCACCATACTTTCCTTGCGACGTTATAAAATTATTTTATTTTTATATGTAAAGTGGAACTAATCACTCATCTGGAATAAAGAGATATTTACGCTTAAAAATGCCTCGCTCTAAGCACGAAAGTAGATTTATATTTATTGGTAAGAAAAGTGGAATTGATGTTGAAAATTATCTTTGCTAATTTAAGGGATTGATTTTGATAGGATTCTAGTGTTAAATATTAATTCGTTAATATTCAAATTGTTAAGGCGCCTTCAGATCTTGGTAAAAATTTATGAAGTTTTATTTTAGTCTATATTTTCATATTAAAAAATGCAACGCATAACTAACAATGAAATCAAACAACGTCCTACCGAAGCAGTTTTTATGAGTAAGTCAACTGTTTGCATCTTTAATATCAAAGACGGCACCACATTAATCACTCTAATGTGAACGCCATACACAAACACGGGCAAACCATGAACCTGTCGTCGCGTTTGAAAACAGCAACATTTAATTAGGTTGGAGTAGATAGATCTATCTATCACCCGGTTCACACTCCACCCACGTCTATTGAACAGGTTAAGAGGCTCATCCCTTGTTCCCTGTTTAGGATGTGGTTTCCAGCTTTCTCTTTTCCAATCTTTTTACTATTACGTAGCCCCCTGCACATCAGTGATGTTACCGCCTTGCTTGGGGTGATACGATTAAAAAAAAAAAAAGCGTAGTATGCAAAAAAAAAAAAAAAAAAAAAAAAAAGGCCCCAAACTTTGTCAACATATTTTATTATTAAGAGGGAAAATCAAAGTACTTTTTTAATTATTTTGAAGAAATTTTTTTGAGTTAACGGGTAACAAAATCGTTACGAGAGTTTACAAACAAAAAAAAAAAAAACGTAATATTACATAGCTTAGTTTTTTCCGGTGACAAACATTAATTTGAAAATTCTTGCAAAAATCAAATAATTATCTCATTTTAATGAAACCTCCAGCACTTATTCACAAACTAATAAAATTATTTTTGAAATTATCATTTTAAAAAAATCTTAAAATATTTTTTATATCTGTTACCTCCACTCCACGTAAATTTAGAAAATTAATAAATTCAGTTTTGTTGAGAAAATTGGTTTCGTTAGTTATACACAGGACTCATTGAGGAATATAAATCATCTATTTTTTTTCAAACATTTTGCCTCTGTTTCCGAAAATCTGCTCCGAGTAATAAAATAAAAATGCAATATAAGTATGACATTATTTGATTTGATAAGCTTTTAATTGCTTTCATAACATTAAATTAAAAAGCGTTTTCTTCAGAAATGAAATCTTAAAAATGGACTCATTTTTTTTTAATTGTAATTTATAAAGTTTCAAAAATATTTTCAAAATTCTTCAGAAAGTTTTGGGGTTAGTTTGTAAACTTATTAAGTGAATATTACATTTACTAATCGAAAATTAGTTTGATAGAAATCGTCATACCTTCGTATCTTTGAAATTTTAATTTTATTTTTTTGTGTGTAAATTTGAAGATTTTTTTTGTATGAATTTTTATGCGTACATTAAAAGGTAATGTGTTTCAGTTTCTTCCTCTTACAGGAAAAAAATGTACAATTTTAATATTTGTGATCGCTATACATTTGTCTACACATTTTAATTACAGTGGAAATACTACAAAAAGTTTAACTTTGTTTTTAAGAAATAGTTATATTCTGAATTTCATGCTATAAATAATACTTGTGTAAATCAGATTATTCAAGCATTAAATTCGCTAATTTTTCAAAGTCATGTGTCACAGATGGATATTTTATCTTTGCAAGATTTTTAAAACCGAGAATTAACTTTTGTTTACGGATGTGCTGATTGCTCAAAAAGGGCCCCAAAAAATTGAAAAATTAAAAAAAAAAAAATAGAAAATTTCAGATTCCAATCAATATAATTTCTGTTAGAAATACATTATAGTATTTTAGTTACTGGAAATAGTAAGTTTAATCATTTAGCTTTCAATTAAAACTAAAGTTTCAAGGAAACATTTTCATCTGTATTTGTGAGATGAGGTAGTATGTACACTATTTACATTATTCGGACTATTGTTCACATCTTTGTTACCATTTGTACAACGTTTCGGCCGTTGTAAGTTCTGACCTCCTTCCGGTGCTAGGAATTTCGAACCGAATCATTCATTACAATCACTGGGGGGGGGGGGGGTATATCATTCTCATTTCCTGGTCCTAAACCTATTTGATAGCCATGAGTTATTTCCCTCTAACTCGAATCTAAGTTACTTGTTTACAACTGCTGTAGCCTGGTATTGAACTCACAACGCTTTGGGTCAAGTCACTGAAACTAACTAACGTCTACTATTCAATACTGTGGGTTCAATACCAAACTACAGCAGTTATAAACAAGTAGCTTATAGTCGAGAGAGACAGAGAGAACTCATGACTAAGAGACTTCGCGCAAAAAAATGACAATGATATACCAACTGATCGTAATAAAGAGTTCGGTTCAACATTCCTAGCACCTGAAGAAGGCCGGAGCGTACAACGACTGAAACGTCGTACAAATGGCAACAAAGATGAGGACAATAGTTCGAATAATGTAAATAGTGAAAACATTTTTTTGATTCACTTTAAAAGTTAGTTTTGGAAAATGAGTGGAGGTACCTACATTTAATTGTTTTGATTAAAGACGTAACGTGTAAGTATTTGTGTTGAGTTCTTCACAAAAACAACCATGTTTCGCTAGAATTAAGTATTAATGAAGTTAATCTCGTAAAAATAATTCCACATTTTAAACAATTTAAATAATTAAAACTAGTACCACGCGTACCTTTATTCAGAAAATCCGCTAACAGTTAAAAGTTCGTCATTGGTAAGAGTTCCTTGACAAATATTTTTCTTTTTATGAAATAAAAAAAAAAAATAAATAAATACCGCAGATTTCAAGTTCCCATGTTTTCGGTGACTTAATAATTACTTACAGATCTTGCCAATGACGTTACTTTATTAAAACAGAATCCGATTCGTGACATCAACTTTCACCGCTTAAAATTAAGGTTTCGCCTATTTTGAACTAATTTTTGTTTTGGATGTTTGCTTTTATCCAAAGTGACATTCCGCCTGTAGATGTGACATGACTATCTAAAAATATCAATAAACCGCCTCTGTATGCGTTCGCTAATGTACGAGTTTTATTTAAAGGGATTTACACAAGAAGAAATCAATTCTTAGATGTACCGCTCAGTGTGAACAATTGAAGAGCGAAAAAGTCATTTCAAATGTCCATATTTACAGAAAGCGACTCGTGAATTGTCACTTCGCCGATAAAAGTGTCACCAGAAACAGTAGAAATGGCGAGTCGCTTTCCAGAGCATGCAGGCAACCTTCGATAATTCCTATTCCCTCACTAATCTCCCATCTTTTTAGTATACCCTCGAATGTCAGCGTTTCTCGCTTTACCTGTTCATTGGCATCGATCAGGAGAGATCTTTGTTGATCGATAAAGTCATATCGGTTTTTAAATTCCTGCTTGCTCAATAAAGCACGATATCCTCTCTTTGCTACGGTCAGGCCTGAATGATTACATGGAGAATCGAAATTTCGACACGAGGCTGTGAAAAACTGCGCACGACCTCAAAAGCAACTGCGTTAAAAAACACGACTCCATTTTATTCTTAGAGACTTTCGTTAAAGTAATACACGTTTGTTAAAAACATTGCACTCGAAACAGTGGCATAAGACGACGAGGCGAGATCGATAATTAAATAAGAATATTCAGACTCTCGATCCCATGCGACTATTAGAAACATGGCAAAAACTGAAAATGCATGAAAATAACAAAAATAAAATGCACTAGTTCAAGGTGAACAATTTGCATACATACGTGAATAGCTAACATCTCAAAAAACAAAAAAAACCGGCAATATGTCCGGTCTTACAACCAAAAGACACTGTGCTAAGGAAGGTTCATTTTGAATTTCATTTTGATTCCTGTTTTATGTCATCTTAATTAAATTTTTTCTCTCGTGTAACAATATTTGAATATAACATTAATTCATTCTTATCCCCGAGATGGCCCGAGATCCATAACGGATATCTGAAACCACGTATAGTGCCGACCCTCTATCTACGATATGTTATTTAATGTATACATACTGATGATACATTAATTCATAAATTAAGCACAATAAGATATTGTCAACAGTAATAATAAAATCAAACAGTTATAACAATATACTATAATAAGAGTTAGGTGACTGATTATAAATTAACAATGTAGAATAAAATTAACAACCGTAGCACAGGAGTGATAGTCGTTCTTTACTGAAATTAAAACTGGATAGGGGTTAGAGAACAACTGTCCCGAAATCCTTTTATAACGTTAATTTTTAGTAACGTTATTCTGAAGAGAACTTATGGTCAGCTAGCTACAATTTTTCGCTATCTTCGCGTAAAGTCAACGTACTAAACGAATCCTTCGAATAATACGAAATAATTCTCTCGATTAATTAACTCGAGAAAATCTTTTTAATGACGCAGAACACAGACTAAATACTCACACTAATAAATATTTAATGTCACGTGATCCTAGTGGCAGAATTCATTGAACGGTGAAATTTCTTGCCTGGAGATCCGTGTTCTAATAGACTTATCGATATCGACACCACCTTATATAGAAAATATCACACTCCGGTAGATTAATTAAAAAGAAGCAAAAACAAGTTCTTAAAATTATTTAACTTAAGGGAGTTATTTCGGAATTCCTTAGTTATATATACATTATCGATCATGATAATGATCTGAAAAGCAAGGTAAATGCTTTGGAATAAGTTTATTATTTATTTAGTTTTTTGCCAGCTTAGTAATACGTAATTCAGCACCTTCAAAATACAAAGGAAATCGCCCGGTTCACTCATCTCTTTTGAACCGGAGTAGAGGTTTATCCCTTGTTTTCTGTTTAGGATAGGATCTCTGCTTTCTTCTAAAGTTTATGTTTATATACTATTTTGGCAACACCATCGAACGGCCATTAGATTTTTTTTTTTTTGACAGACTAGTTGTGGTACAGTGGATATCGGCTCGGAACGAGAAATCGGGGAGTAGAGTTCGAATTCCAGCTGAATCCATTGTATTCACTTATGCGCAAATACCCTTGGGAAAGGTATTAATCCGTCTCTTCCAGTTATGGGTTAAGTATCACGTATGGCACTTAACTGACTGAGTGGAATAATTCCACGGGTGATACATTTAATTTACTATTTTTTTTTCTCGATAAGAGTAGAAGAGTTCGCCTTACGTCCGATTCACACACCTCACCATTATTTTGAACAAGACAAAAGGTTTATACCTGGTCTCCAGTTTAGGATTGGGTTTCCGATTCTTTCTAAATTCTTTTTTATTCTCTTTCATTCCCAGTAGTTCCTTGCATCTTAATGATATTATCTTGCTGGAAGCGAATTGATTGCCAGAAAGATGGGGAAAATAGTGGCTAACGACAGGGACATGTCTCTTACTAATGTTTATAAATAAAACTACTTTTCATGAAAAATCCGTGAGAACTTATTCAAAGTCCTAATATAAACAATTACGTAAGTATAATTGCTTAAGCAAATTAAACATGAAAAATAGGAAACCGAAACACGACGCGCATCAGTCAGTTAAGTGCCATACATGATAAACGCTTGGACTGATTGGGAAGAAGATTATCCCGTACTAGGTTGGCATTAATTTTTTGGGGAGACTGGTTGCCAGGAACCCAATCTGTCCTGTTATTTAACCCGTAACTGGAGGGAAGAGACGGATTAATACTTTTCCCAAAGATATTTGTGCGTAAGTCAATACAAGGAATTCAACTGGAATTCGAACTCTGCTCCCCGATTTCTTGTTCCGAGCTGACGCATCAGGTTTGTGAAAAATGCATTCCGTAAGCTAAAAGTATTAAGAGAGAAGAATATTTTGTAAGAAATAAAGAAAGAGTGCTGAAATTCTACGTGATATCAAGCCTTTTATATATCAATGAATGCTGGAGCGAGCGAAATAATGAAGTGAGCGAGCGAAATAATGAAGCGAGCGAGCGAGTGAGTGAAATAATGAAGTGAGTGAAAGTGAGTGAGTGAGTGAAATAATGAAGTAAGTGAAGTGAGTGAGTGAGTGAAATAATGAAGTGAGTGAGTGAGTGAGTGAGTGAAATAATGAAGTGAGTGAGTGAGTGAGTGAGTGAAATAATGAAGTGAGTGAGTGAGTGAGTGAGTGAAATAATGAAGTGAGTGAGTGAGTGAGTGAGTGAAATAATGAAGTGAGTGAGTGAGTGAGTGAGTGAAATAATGAAGTGAGTGAGTGAGTGAGTGAGTGAAATAATGAAGTGAGTGAGTGAGTGAGTGAGTGAAATAATGAAGTGAGTGAGTGAGTGAGTGAGTGAAATAATGAAGTGAGTGAGTGAGTGAGTGAAAGTGAAATGAAGTGAGTGAGTGAGTGAGTGAAAGTGAAATAATGAAGTGAGTGAGTGAGTGAGTGAGTGAAATAATGAAGTGAGTGAGTGAGTGAGTGAGTGAAATAATGAAGTGAGTGAGTGAGTGAGTGAAAGTAAATAAGAAGTGAGTGAGTGAGTGAGTGAGTGAAATAATGAAGTGAGTGAGTGAGTGAGTGAGTGAAATAATGAAGTGAGTGAGTGAGTGAGTGAGTGAAATAATGAAGTGAGTGAGTGAGTGAAATAATGAAGTGAGTGAGTGAGTGTGAAATAATGAAGTGAGTGAGTGAGTGAAATAATGAAGTGAGTGAGTGAGTGAAATAATGAAGTGAGTGAGTGAGTGAAATAATGAAGTGAGTGAGTGAGTGAGTGAGTGAAATAATGAAGTGAGTGAGTGAGTGAGTGAGTGTATATGCGCCGATGGCTTAGGGAGTAGAGACTCCGATTGACACCAAATCGGTCGAGTTTCGATCCCGGCCAGAGGCAAGTGGATATGTCTAGCCACACTGATGAGCTGTGATACAGCGAAACGAGCTTGTATGTGGATGACTAATATATATATATATATATATATATATGAAAACACATCACTCAATAAGTCCCAGGTCTAAAAATTAAATGTCATCACTAATAAAAAGTCCAAATGATTTTTATGAAGTACTGACCTTCAAATGACACGTTTCAAAATTTGGGTCAAATCGGATTATTAGTTTACTAATTAGTTATTTAAGTAAAGCTACTGTTGCAAAGTTTTAAAACAACGGAAAAATCTGAATTTCGTGCATTGATAAGCCATTGCTTTCTGATGGAAAAAAATACTGTTCAAGCAAAGCAATGGCTTCATAAGTGTTATTAACAGCGAAGCAGACGTGGTATGCTGACTTTAAACGTAGTCGTACAGACACAAATGATGCTGAACTCTCAGGTTGCGCAAAATCGGCAGTTGTCCCGAAAAAAAAAAAAAAAAAAAAAACCTGAAACTCGTTTTGGCCGATTTTAAATTAAAGTTGCATGAGAGAGAACAGAAACTGAACAAATCAGAAGGCAGTGTATTCATCATTTTTCATGAACATTCATCAACGAAAACGCTGTGTTCAAAGTGGGTGCCGCGTTTGCTCACAGTAGATCGAAAACAACGACGATTCAGAGTGTTGTTTGCAACTATTTCAACGCAGATGGAGGTTTTGCATAAAAAAACTGACAATGAATGAAACATGGATCTACCGCTTCACTCAGCTGACTGCCGGAGTCAAAGGGTCCAAACACCAACAGGCAAGGTTTTGGCCTCCGTATTTTGGGATGCGCTAGGTATTTTTTTCGTCGATTACCTTGAGAAAGGAAGATCCATCAACAGCGAATATTATAGAGCATCTTGATGCGTTTGAAGAAATAAATCGCCAAAACACGGCCACATGAAGAAAAAAAAAGACCTTTCAACGAGACAACGTATCGTGTCACAAGTCGATGGCAAAACTAAATGAATTGCCCTTCGAATTGCTTCCGCATTCACCCTATTCTCTAGATCTGGTCACCAGCAACTACTGGCTGTTTGCAGACCTCAAAAGAATGCTTCAGGTAAAGAAATTTGGTTCCAATGAAAAAATTATATCGGAAATTGAGGTCAAAGACAAAGCGGTCTAAAAAATGGCATAGAATTGTGTTAGAAGTGTTGGAATCAGTGTATTACCCTAGAAGGAGACTATGTTGAGGATGAATAAAGTCGAATTTTACCTAAAGGTTGTTGTTTTATTAGTTCGGCCCGGGATTTATTGGGTGATGTCATTATAAATAAAAAGTGAAACAGGTAGATTAAAATCCACTGTTCATGCACTTTTATAAATAGTGCTTAATATTGTAATTTTCTGATTGCAATCATTTATTAAAGCATATCACTAGACAAAAATGTTCATGCTTCAGAACAATACTGTTGTTCTTCAGGTGAAATATTTCACCTGAGGAAGAGAAGTATTGTTCTGAAAAATGAACATTTTTGTCTATTGATAGAATGCTTTTATAAACCTTTGGAATTATATAATTAGAAAATTACTATATGTATATATATTCCGTAGTGTGTAATATCCTGTTAAGTTTTGAGGAATTTACATTTGATTCTATACAACTAGATCTGTCCCAGTATAGTCAAATAAGCATCGAGCATTTTTATGCTGCGGACCATTATGTACAATGTGACACGTTGTTCGCTGGAGATTAACCGATTCCACTCACATCCAGAGAGGAAATGAGACAAGTCTAGTCTCGAAAGCCTTATGTGTTATTAAGAAAGACTGTCACTTTTTATATACTATTTTGGCAACACCATCGAGCGGCCATTAGATTTTTTTTCTTTTTGGCAGACTAGTGGAATAATTCCACGCGTGATACATACAAAATAATCGTGCTGGGGGAGAACGTTATCTGAAAAATCCTAAGTGTGGCATACTAAATAAACAACGACTATGAAGTTGGGAACGGAAGGAAAGAATTTAATCGTGACGATACTTTTACTTGGTACATAAGTGTAAAATACTAAATCCCTCAAATATTTCGTACAGAAGGTAATCAATTAAAGTTCTTGTTTTTTTTATTTATTGGAAAAAAAGGCATCCAGCAACAAAATAATCCCAATCTGCATCCAGGACCTTTTACCAACGTGCCTCCAGCTGCACAATGATCTGGCAGTAAAATAATCAACATTGGTTAATCGCAATGGTGTACTACCCATTCATGACAAAATCATACCTCCGAGTGCCTGCTGCACGTTTGTATAATTTGCTAAAGATTATCTACGAAGATGGTTGTCCAGAGAATGGAAGAGGTGGTTTTCTGTCGGCGCAAGGTCTGGAGAGTTAGGTGGAAAACCCATCGTCTCAGCCAAGTAATCGTATAGAGCCCTGGAATTGTCATGAAGGAACAGTACACCCTTGAGATTAACTAATGCTAGCTCCTGCAGTGATGGTTTAGCCTGGTTGTAGGAACTTATAGAGCATTACTTGTCGATTAGTCCACCAGACAACACAAACACACAAAAAAACCCTAACCTCTTGAGAATTTAACGTAAATGGATAGTTCATATAATTTGAAAACAAAATAATGACATAAGATGTTGATGTTTTATACTACAAGTAAAAAGTTAGGAAAGAAGCCGAACAATGAAAAACAAAGCTTTTATGAAATTTCGATCGAAAATGGTTCGGTCGATGAATGCCGAATGTTTCCCTATAAGGAAACGGTTAATATTCCCATTATTTTGAAATGGTTTATAAATTTCTTACCAGTAAATAAACAGAATTAACTACGACCAAAACTCATTTACTTAAAAAAAAAAAAAAAAATTACCATTTAGTGTCAAATCAAATTTATCCAAGGCTGGATGATACATTACCATTCCAATATTTAGCCATGTACTCTTTTGATGTGCATTTCAGGAACAAGAAATGATTTAAGATCCAAGATAATTCAAGAGGGATCAATGGACTAATGTATCAGAGGCAGACAAATGATGTCCTTGTAAAATCACCGATAACAAATCCTAAATATCAATCACAACATTGACGCTTCTACTACACGATAAAAAAAAAATTCAAGACATTTTTATCACGTGACAACCCAAAGTTTGGCAAAAAAACCCTACAAAACACAACATTGTGTTAAATTTTGGCATTATTCAATCCAATGCCTCTACAGGAATAGAATCCAAAGTGAAAACGCGTTTACAGAAAAAAAAAAAAATCAAACACAGCTGGATGAGACGACAGTAAACCTTTTCAGATCCAATTTTTTTGCGAATAGCAAAATTCGGTGAACGACACAGGGGTGCTAGAATCCTAATGACTCCGGTCGACTTAACATCAAGATTCGAAAGTGAACCTTGTAGCCGTTTTTTTTTTTTGTTTTTTACCTTTTCTTTTTCCGCTATAATTTTTACATTTGAAAGCTTTGAAATCAATTTGCTTACTTTAGCAATGATTAGGTTGGTTGAGTATAGCGTTCCTAATAGGAGCAATTTTAGTTCTGAATATTTTAACCTTCCTTGACAGAATAAAAAGCAATACTCCAAGAAAATTTTTTTTAGAAAGACACTAAATAATGCTATTGTCTTGTCAGGATCGAACGTGCAATCGATTATGAAAATAAATAAATAAATAAATAAAACAAAAGAAAACTTGATTGACTATTTTAACGAAAAAGTACTATTCTAAAGGCATACACATTTCTGTAAGTTCAACCTCATTCTATAGTGTGCTGTGTCTCTTGAGAACGTGGACAATCATAATTCTCCACAGCTTCCTATTCTTTGTAGCTCTTGGCAATATTTCTTTTGGTTCATATCACTCCCTTCTGGTGTTCTGCCATCATTTTATGCACCAGCGTTACGTAGGCTACTCACCGTTTCTCTCTGCCTCTACTTGCCTTCAATACGTCATGCGAGTCAAATTTTGCAAGCCTCCTTTCTTTCATGTATCCTAGAAATTTCAATTCCTTTTTTTATTTTAACAAACTAATGGACTACTTGTTAATTATTTTCTCTCTCCTCACTTTTTACACGTGCTCAATTTATCTTGCTATTAGTTTTATTGCTCATGTGAAGGTAACTGATGTTTCCGGAGTTTCTACGGGTATCACAGCACTTCAGAAATCATTCCACGGAATAAAAAATCCTTTTCTTTCAATATTTTCTTTGACGGAATTATTACGCGCTTTGTTATTTGAACATTTTGGTTGCATCTTTTCGGAACATACCTCTTAATACTTTAGTTTATTTACAAAAATTATCTCAAAGCAGTTTGTCTATTTAGATGTATTCTATTGCTAAAAAGGGTTTTTTTTTATCAGCTTTCTAATACTTCAACGGAACAGTGAAAAGGACAGGAATGAAGAGCTGAAAAAACATATCCGATATATGATAAATTAATGAAGATTCAGCGAAACTATTTTATTTGGATGAAGCCTTGAGGAATTGGCAGGAGATGTCCTGAAGGAGGGTGTTAACATCAATTCCAGAACCCTTCTTTTCACTTCAAATATTCGTTTTGTATTTAACATTTAAAATAATGAAATAATTCGGTTTATAGTAACGTGTTTTTTTTTCCTAAATAAAATAAAATAAAAAAATAAAATTAAAATAAAATAAAAATAAAATAAAAATAAAAAGCCCTACCATCTTCTATATGCCTTGACTTTTCAGGATGTATGCGATCATGGCTTTCCACGTCTTCCCATCCCTGGGCCTTTTAGCACGCTTTCTCCTGATGCACCATGAAATCCTTCCGTTCTGTCATCCACCTGTTCAGGATCTTCAAATGTGTTATCCGCTGCTTTCCTCTGTCTCTTTTTCCCTCTATCTGGCCTGTTAGTATCAGGTTCTCCAAGCCCTCCTTCCTCATTGTATGTCCCAAAAACTTCAACTGTCTCTTCCTGATACTCAGTATTAATTTCCCTTTTGTTTCCATCCTTTCCAAAACCTCATCATTGCTCACATGCTCGATCTATGATGTCCGCAGCACCCTTCTGTAGAACCACATTTCGGTTTCTTCAAGTATTTCCTTCATCTTTGATGATATTGTCTAGCATTCACTGTTATATTGAAGAACTGACATGAGAGAGCAATCCAGTACTATTTGTTTTTAGCGAAATTTTCCAGTATCTTAATACTCAACTCAGCTTCTGGAACGCGTCCTTTGCCATGCCAATTCGCCTACGGATCTGTGTCGCACTTTCCCCTCTTCTATTAGAATACTTACCTGGTATTTAAAATTTTTCTGCCTGTTTGATATTAGTATCCCCCACTTGTATTTGGCATTTTGGTCTGCTCTTTTTGCTGATGACCATGCATTCGGTTTTTTTTTTTTTTGCAGTTTATTTTAGTCCTTTGTCACACTCTTCTGCTTCCTTCTGTAGGGAGTCTTGTAGTTTCCTTTCCGTTTCTGCTATCAGCACTGTATCATCTGCGTACCTTATGTTGTTCAAATTGTGGCCTCTGCTGACGAATGCTGGCATAACATTTAGGGTTCCCAGAATAGTCGAGTTCAATAGATCCGCACACCAATTTCGCATTCATATATATATATTCGTTCATTTTGTTAGAGAAAAACAGCGGTTAAAACGTCGTGATAAAAACCTAACATATTCAAGAGATTTAGTCCGAATCAACTGATACAAAATCACGCACAATTTCTTAACGCCCTGCAATTTCCAGTTTTTAACTCCCAATTCATTTTATACATGTATTTTTCTTTGCTTTGTTTAGGCTCGATATTTAAGGTCTTACTATTAATACCCAGCTTTTTTCTATGCTCAGTTCGAATTTAATTCGTTGTCTGTCTTTATTTTGCGAAATATTTCTTCTCTCCTCGACAATTTCTTTATTTCCAATCATCTCATGTTTTATTTTCTTTCATCAGTAACTGATCAAGATTATTCAACTTTTTTTTATTGTTACCTCCCTTTCTTTTAATTTATGTTCTCGCCCGAAAGCTACGATAATCATATTTGATAATGTTATGATATCGTTGCAATCGTGATTCTTGATTGTTCAAGACTTTTTGCTGTCGGGGTTTTGGGAGCTAAGATGCCTGACAAATGGAAAGAATAAAGAGAGGTATAAACACGAGTCCGTGAAGAAATACCAAGGGAACAGGGAAGCAATTAGTGCAGGAGCAAACCTCTCTACACCAGGAAACGGAATTTCGACAGACAATATGTAAATTGCTGTCGCGCTGATTGTAGTATTCTCGTCACTGATCTTCTAAGCATATTTGCACAACTTGAATATCCTGTTTTTTTTTTACATGTTGCACCTACGTTTTTTTAACATGTTTATTTTGCGTATGTGCATTGTGGTGCAGGGGATATCAGCTCGGAACGAGAAATCGGAGAGCAGAGTTCGAATTCCAGTTGAATTCATTGCATTCACTTACCCGCAAATACCCTTGGGAAAGGTTTAATCGTTTCTTCCTTCCAGTTACGGATTAAATAACAGGACAGATTGGGTTCTATAGCCTTGGCTGGCAACCAATCTACCGCAGAATGTAATGGCAACCTACTGCGGAATAATCCTCTGCCCAGTTAGTCATGTCTCTTTTAAGACATAATCGCCTAAGCGTGTATCACGTATGGCACTTAGCTGACTGATTTTGGAGAAAAAACAGTTTGAGGAAAACAAAGAAACCCTTTTCAATAGTACTTATTGCATATTAATATAAATTTGTGAATGCTGCCTAACATAAAGCCAAGTCATGAGTGTTACTAATACCTGCAATCCTAGATTTACCGACCAGGATTTTCTAATGAAAAGTGGGGCTAGAAACTAAACAAGATTAAAAAACAAGCTCTTCCCAAGAGTGAACTAACCTTTTAATACCAGTAGTTTTCTCGCACTATGTAGTAAATTCGCTTCATAGGTATGTATGGGATCAATGAAATGATACGGCATCACTTAGTGATGGGGTTCAGACTGAAGTCCCGTGCTCATGATCAAGGCGAGCCTTCAAATTGGAGGAATTCGGCTGTGGTTTGACTTATAGTAGGATGGGCGCCACCAGGTCGACTTGTCCAGGACTGACTACGCTTGAATGAATAAAACTCCGGTTCTCAACCCAGATATGTTAAAGGAATTAGGCAGGTGTTCATTTGCGTAGCGGCACTACAACATCACGGAACCATGGTATAATGATGATGAATTGTCGACGTCCAATAACGCAACTTTCTGTATGGTGTTTTCGTCGGTTTATTTTCGCCCTTATAGTAACATATCAACTGAGTTCCTAATTATTTCACAATACAACTTAAGATTCAAAGAAACTTATTTCATTTTTCCTCGTCTTTTCTGTGAATGATAAATATTTAACCTCTACATTGTTATTAATATTACTTCTCTTTCCACTGCATTCTTTTTCAAGGTTTCTCAATTGTGACATCCTTACTGTTGTTTAACTCGAAGTTTATCTATATTTCTGAGAAAAGGTAATGCAATTATTTACTTTGTCTGGACTGTTGTTCTCATCTTTGTTGCCATATTCACAACGTTTCAGCCATTGTACGCTCCGATCTTCAGGTGATTGGAATTTTGAACTGAACCTTTTATAGTATTTACATTATTCGGATTATTGTCCTCATCTTTGTTGCCATTTGTACGACGTTTCGGGCGTTGTACACTCCACCATTCTTCAGGTGCTAGGAATTTCGAACTGAACCCTTTATTAAAATCACTGGGGTATATGAATTTCATTCCTTGCTGTAGCCTGGTATTGAATTAACAACTCTGGGTCAAGTCACAGGAACTAAACAATGTCTATATCCACTGGGCCTAGAAATCGCCCGGTTCACACTTCACCCACGTCTATTGAACAGGTGAAGAGGCTCATCCCTTGTTCCCTGGTTAGGATGTGGTTTCCGGTTTTCTCTTTTTCATTTTTCTTACTCTTACGTAGCCCCCCCCCCCCTGCGCATCAGTGGCGTTACCGCCTTGCTTGGGGTGATATGATTAAAAAAAAAAAAAATGAATTTTTGGGACTTAACCTGATGTTTAGTAACCCCTTTTTACCAGAGTTCATATTGCACTTTTTTATGTTTATGGATTTTTCTAGTATTTTTACCAGAGCTCATATTGCAATTTTAGACACTAAAGATTTTCTCTGGCACTCCGTATTACTGGTTCTCATATTGTGTTCAGGTGACTGGAATTTTGAACTGAACCTTTTATTTCTTTCAATGGGGGAGATTTTTTTCGTTCTTTGAGTCGTGTCTCAGTTAGCTCTATTTAAATCAACCGTAAGTTTTTTTTGTTCATCTTTGCTAGAGCCAGGTATTGAACTCAATTTGGGGGAGGGGCAAGTCACTGAATCGGACCAACGCTTTTATCCACCGAGCCAAAGATACATGACTGACTCATCGAACGAAAAAAATCCACCCCAGTGAACGAAATAAATTCAGTTCCAAATTCCAATAAAAAAAAAAAAAAAAAAGGTTGCAGCGTGCAACAACCAAAACGACGTGAATACGGCAACAAAGATGAGGACAATAGTACGAATAATATAAATGATCACTTCAAGTTTTTTTCTGTTGCCATAGCAGGATATAATACAACTATGAAATTCAAAATATACACTATTTTTCAGGAATCAGAATTACCGTCAGTGGCATGATAAATATTTGTACAGCAAATGAAATCGCGTACAGAGTAATAAAGGTCAACTGTTACGATTCCGTTTTATTTATACAAGACGAGCACAGACAATAATAGAAATACGAGCGTAATCAAGTCATTTTTGAAAACAATATTTTTTTAAATATAAACTTGATCGAACTTGAATGTTTATCATTGTCTGTACATACTTTTATGAAAGTCTTAAACACGAGTGAATCAATCAAATTGAACAACTGGTTCTTGTGGCTTGTACAATAGCCAAGGACATTTACTTCAATAGCACGCAATGATTGAAGAAAATATCAATATTTTAATTCAGTTATAAATATTAAAAAAACATTCAGACATTTAAACATTCATTGTTGTTTCCACAACTGTCTGGAGAACTAGTTTTTCGCAAAAACTAGATATTAATTTATGATTATCTATTTGTCTATACTTCAGAGTTGAGGTAGTATTTACACGATTTACATTGTTCGAACTATTGGCCCAGTAGATATAAACGTTGGACACGTGGCCTATTTAATATAGACGTTGGTTAGTAGCAGTAACTTGACCTAAAAAGTTCTGAGTTCAATACCAGGCTACAGCAGTTGTGAATGAATAACAGTTTAGTGAAAGGGAGATAACTATATGGCTACCAGAAGTGGCATCACACATGAAATGAGAAGGATATACCCCAGTGATCGTAATAAAGGGTTCGGTTCGAAATTCTTAGCACCTGAAGAAGGCCGGATACATGACCCTGTGGATATAGACGTTGATGAGTTCTAATGATTTGACCCAAAGAGTTGAGAGTTCAGTAACAGGCTACATATAACTTAGAGAGTTAACGTAAAGGGAGATAACTACATGGCTACCGGAAGTGGCATCACACATGAAATGAGAAGGATATACCCCAGTGATCGTAATAAAGGGTTCGGTTCGAAATTCTTAGCACCTGAAGAAGGCCGGATACATGACCCTGTGGATATAGACGTTGATGAGTTCTAATGATTTGACCCAAAGAGTTGAGAGTTCAGTAACAGGCTACATATAACTTAGAGAGTTAACGTAAAGGGAGATAACTACATGGCTACCGGAAGTGGCATCACACATGAAATGAGAAGGATATACCCCAGTGATCGTAATAAAGGGTTCGGTTCGAAATTCTTAGCACCTGAAGAAGGCCGGATACATGACCCTGTGGATATAGACGTTGATGAGTTCTAATGATTTGACCCAAAGAGTTGAGAGTTCAGTAACAGGCTACATATAACTTAGAGAGTTAACGTAAAGGGAGATAACTACATGGCTACCGGAAGTGGCATCACACATGAAATGAGAAGGATATACCCCAGTGATCGTAATAAAGGGTTCGGTTCGAAATTCTTAGCACCTGAAGAAGGCCGGATACATGACCCTGTGGATATAGACGTTGATGAGTTCTAATGATTTGACCCAAAGAGTTGAGAGTTCAGTAACAGGCTACATATAACTTAGAGAGTTAACGTAAAGGGAGATAACTACATGGCTACCGGAAGTGGCATCACACATGAAATGAGAAGGATATACCCCAGTGATCGTAATAAAGGGTTCGGTTCGAAATTCTTAGCACCTGAAGAAGGCCGGATACATGACCCTGTGGATATAGACGTTGATGAGTTCTAATGATTTGACCCAAAGAGTTGAGAGTTCAGTAACAGGCTACATATAACTTAGAGAGTTAACGTAAAGGGAGATAACTACATGGCTACCGGAAGTGGCATCACACATGAAATGAGAATGATATACCCCAGTGATCGTAATAAAGGGTTCGGTTCGAAATTCTTAGTATCTGCAGAAAGCCGGAGCGTACAACGGCTGGAATGTTGTGCAAATGGTAATAAAGATGAAAACAATAGTCGTAAATATGGCAGTAAAGATGAGGACAATTGTCCGAACAATGTAAATGTAAAGCTCCAACTATTTCAAATCTGAATGTCAAAATAATGAGTGAATTTCATCATTTTTTTCCAAGGCAACATTTTATTCCTAATGATGGTATATTGAAAAGAAATGAAACAATGGCATTCTTACCATAGAAATGTATCTACTTTAGGCCTCGTTATAAAACAGACAACTTTTGACTTATCGATAATTCTCAAATTAATGATCAGGGAATCATCCTGTTGGGAGTTCGTTTCACAGGACAGTGGTTCGCAAGAAGATGTTTGAGTGGAACCTACTTCGCGATGAGTAAAATCTTCGTATTTATTGCTTTCTATCAAACGATTTTATTGCTGATGTCTTCTTTAAGCTTTTAAATTTTCATGTAATTAATTTGAATTTAAGCAAGCAAGGTCAAACTTGACTTTTAGTGGTTGCCCATATTTGAGCTGATGCTCAGTTTAAACAGTATATTTTAGTCTACTGGTTTGATTATTAGAGATATCTTATTGAAAAAAAATATATCCTTGCCGGTAAAATTCGAATCTGCATCTCCTTGGCAGAAGAAACCATAGTTAGATACGGAGTGCGATCAAAAAATAAAAATCCACCCGCTCCATATCTCTACCCCCTCTCTCTCTCTCTATATATATATATATATATTGTGTATAGAGGCAGCAAATAATTTTCTAAACATATACTGTTAGATATAATGTTACAATGAATGTCTATTATGTTTAATCATGAGCCGTTCTAAACGGCGTATTTTGGCTTGAATTTCAGTTGAAAATAGAGACAAAAATTCTCCAACATTTGGTTAATTTTTTATTAATTTGCTTCTAAGCTTGCGGCTCACATGAGCCATCTTCAGAGAGGTTATTTAGACGGTAATACAATAACATCCACCACCACAGACGATTTTATTTTGTGTTGACATATATATACACACATACATACATATACACATACACACATATGTGTGTGTGCGTTTTCGGTTAGTGATGATTATTCCCATTTAGCACAAAAATATTCTTTGAAATAATTTCTTTTTATGAACAAAGATGATTGAGTAAAAAACCGAAATCATAAACCTACGAACGATTAATAAAAAAAATTAAAAAAATACGACCTATAATCGATTATCAACCGAGAAATATTTTGAAAATAATATCACTTTTGGGGTTGGCCCAAAAGATTGTTTGGATCATGCCAATTTTTCCACTTAAATGAAGGAACGTCTTGGCCAAACCAATATTTCCGCGGAAACTGAAATAAATACAGAGAGCGCATAACTATCGGATTGAGCAAGTTTTATTTTTCAGCTGTTTATTTTTATTTGTTTACCATTGCCCATTAGCTATACATTTTCGTGAAACATTTTTTTTTAGACTGTTTTCCACTGAGCCACCCACATTATTATCACCGCCTATTAATCTGCAACACACACTCAGTCACTGTTCACATCCTCTATTTGGTTTCGTAAATATTCATAGAGCGTCGATGAACGTTAATCACTGATTTTTTTCCGCGCAATGGAATTAAATGACAGACTTAGTAAATAAACTTCTAGTCCTTGAAGCAAATCAGTCTTTAAAATTACATCTCCAGCATCAGCTTGGACAGGGTTTTGTCTATTTTGAATTTAGCTTCCAAATCAAACTTTACGACCCTGAGTCCGTTTTCCTAGCCACGCAGCAGATTACTACACTTGCCGCAAAATTAGTCCGATTTTTTTCTATGGCCTCAGGATTGACGGAATATACCGCACACACTGTTCATCTAAGACTTCGACTTAAAACACTGCCTGTAGCTCTGATCACATCATTAATTTATCAAAATTCTTCGTTGATAGAGTAGCAATCTCTTAAGCGCCATAGTCGAATAGGAAGGAGTGGGTAACTGGCAATAAGTGACTTAATAACACCATTAGTGTTGACTGTACAGCTAGTTGGTTAAATTAATTGTGGCATGACTGTTCGAGTATAAAGCAGGGCGCTTCCACAAAAGAACCGACACCGCCAGCTACCACATCCTTGTACACGGTTAGTTACTCATTGATCAGAGGGAGAATGTGAATGACACCCCCGGGGGTAGTAAGGCATTCTGACCCCCTCCTTTAGAAACAGACCATCATTACTAATTGGCTAAATGCTGAAACGTTCTAGCCTCCCACCTTGTTATCTGTATACATCCCCAAGATACTAAAATCCGAGAGAGTCGTAATGAAAATCAGTGTTCTGCAAATCCCTTGTGTATAATTAGGGTTTCATAGCCTGAGAAAAAAAACCCTAACTATAAACAGGGGAGGTAACTGTGTTAGCATATCCATGAGATCATGAATGTGTTTGAGCACGTGTGCACGCATCCCGAGATTAAAAAAAAAATTACTGAAAATAATCGAATGTATTGACTTCTTTTCTTGGAAAAAAATGAAAATTCAACGAAGCTGTTGCACGCACTCGAAGCGGCTTGAAAGCGACTAAAATTATAAGAGGAGCGTTGCCTCTGGCTTTTCTACTGAATACTTTATAAATGTAAAAACAAGTATATCACTATGTTATATATATATATATATATACACACACACACACACACACACACATTTACATCAGTATAATAGGTGCTGGCTAGACCAACAGACGGTAGATCAAGAAAGTGCTCAATGCACAATTAAAAAAATCTGAATATGCAGAGTTAACAATATGTCACAGAAAGAAATACACACCACTTACTTGTACCCAGGTTTCGACCACACCTGTCTCCTCAGGCAAAGAAGAAACCAGTGTTGTCGAAACTTAGGTAGCAAGTAAGTGGTGTGTATTTCGTTCTGTAACATGACATACAACTATATTCTGTTCAAGTCGTCTAAAGATCGCGTTAAGTGAAAATCAAGTCGAGTCATCCTTTCATAGAATTTAACGTTGGCAAGTTTGTTTCTTTTTTTTTTTCGCTTTGTCTAGGCAAACTCATCTTCAAGCACTTTACTAAGTAAGTTTGCTTTCTGATCTTTTTTTCTGTTTTCAGTACTGTCGTTCTTATTGAAGACTGAATGTGGTTAAGAGTTTAGGTTTTGGTAAGCTGTCCGTTGGTTCATAGTATAGTCAAAATATACTCTTTGTAAACATGATCTTCAGTCATATTATTCAGCAATTTCCTTTTTTCACCCCCAAAACATAATCAAATTATCTGAAAATGTATAATCCTTGAGTAGAATCAGCGAAAACAATTTGGAGTTTGCTCCTCTTCTGCGTTCAACAACAGAACCGACAATGCAACCGTCGACTGAAATTTATAAAGTTTCCTGAAACAATTCTCAGGAAATTAGCTTTTCCAAGTTCAGTAACTATTATTGCTCTTTTCTGGGGTGGGAGGATGTTTCCTTCCTTACCTTTTATTTAAAGTAATAAGGAATACAACATCTTGATTCTGTCATTTTCTCTTCTAATTTCATGATATACTTTTGTTTCTGCATCTCCAAGGGTTTAGTTTCTATTGTTTTAAGTTTTTTTCTACTTCTCTAACACATTGCCAAAATGTTCGAAGAAAGGTGGTTACCGTTAAGACCTACAAGCTTCATTCTCGATACCTCATTTTTAAATTGCTAGCGAAACAAATACACGAAAAAAAGAAAACCGAAGACGACAAAAAAGTTATTTTCTTACTTTGCGAGGAAAACGGACAGTGTGATAAATTATGTTGAAAATAAACAAACCACTTTTCAGACCCCATGTTAGAAACCCTTTTTGTACAGACTAATCCGCTTCAAGGGCTAGTTATTAATTACTATGCCTGTCGAATAATTTGTGCAGAAAATAACACCAATTGACCTTCGTCAACGCTCTTTGAATATTTACTGAAACGAATTATGCGAACAGTGATGCACATCAGAAAGAAAGAAAATGGGGAAAGAGGCATCATTAGGCGAAGAAAGTATTACTAAATTACTAACTTTCCGAGAAAACGGATTCGAGAGTTGTAAGCATAAAAAGAAACATGAGAAAGGGACACAAGACATACGAGACATTACACAACTTGAAGTTTATTCTAACTAATCTACATAAGGAACAGCAAGACGACTACGTTTTTCTGCCCGCAAAGACAAACTCGTCCATCTGCCCATGCTGAAGAGCGAGGAAACTTTTGTTGATATAGCGATCTAAGTCAAATTCGCGCACACAAATCAAAAACGATAATAAACGGTGCTGATGCATATGCAGGGTCCGATGGATAAATTGTCGCTTAAACAACACAAACATGAAAATCACACTGACATCTAAATTTTAATAAGTATATTTACAAAAAATTCACAAAACTATCTTGCAATGATAAATATTTTTTAATAAAATCGTTATTGGCTACAACTACGCGCCCAGAAAATTTCGAAATTTCCTGCAACACTTCTGGACGGAATTCTTGTTTAAGTTGGTGAACGCTGTATGATTCTTGCCTTCAGTTCATTTTTGGTGTTACAAGCTGTTTGTTGGTCTATAGCTGAATAATCAAGGGGGAAGGGTTGCAATTTGGAGTGGAGTTAGGTGGACAGATATGATGTGGCTGCAGAAATTGACCGGCAATCAAAACTTGGTTCTCCTGCTTGTGAGGCATAGTGCAAAGTCCTGTTGCTAAACGTAAGCTGTTTCAGCAGCCAACCTCTGGACCCAGAGCAGCAGAACCTGCTCAGGGCACTTAAAATTGGCCGCCGTGTTAATCAGAACGATCAGACTGAGTTTTTTGATCCGCCGTATTTTCGTTATAACGACTAGACTTGTCCGACTACTTCCGAATCCTCTGCACTATCTACAGATTGACATCCAGACAATTTGAAATCTTATAGGAGCTTCCGGCGAGAATTCCAAGAAGAACATACCGTTTCCTAATTTATTGCGTCATGATTGTTTTTTTTTCAGATGGGGCCCAACTGACCTTACTATACTCTGCAGTCGACAAAATCACAAAACGCGCATGCGCGAAATTAAAAAAAAAATGAAACGGCGACAATTTACTCGTCACACCTGTATATTAACGTGCAGTCTTAGCGAGTTAAAGTTGAAAACTAGTTCTACAGATTGTATTTGATAAAAACTACAGTAAATATCCCCAGAAATCTACTACTGCACTCCGTGAAAATGGCAAATAAAATGAATCAAGAAACAAAATACCCAAAGAAACAGCCCGAGCTTCACCTTTATGTAAGAAAAAAATAGTGTCACTACCAACCGTCAATACGTCAGTAGTTGAAGCGAAAGCCATATTGTTTGTCTGAAAGAATAACCTGCTAGATCAGATGCTGAATCTATGCGTTGATTTCAGCTTCTAGGACTAACAAAAAAAGGTATAAGATTAGTAGGGCTATAGCGAAATCTATTTCTTTAGGATTATGTTAGAGTCATCAGTAGACTCAGTTCTAACTGGAAAGTTATGCAAAGATACTCCTGATGACACAACTGGTGAAGTGGAGAAGTGAAAGAGAATTTTGTTTCATTGAGTGAAGAGAAGAGGGATAGAGGACTTTCTTATTTAACGCACTATTACAAAGCCATCAGTAGTTATGGAAACAAAACTTGTCAGAGGCTATAAAATGCCTCATTCCGTCAGTGAACACATACTCAGCTACATTCAGAAACATTACGAACGGACACAAAAGAGTCTTGTGAACAGAACTATCACAAGAAAGTGATTCCTGTGTGCTATAACAGTTAAATCGATAGGTGTGAACCAAACAAAAGATTGTAGTTTCGCCTGGTATTTCCGATATGGCACAAGAACATTGATTCTGGCTTTTGCCCAATCCCCACCCCCTCAAAAAAAAAAAAAAAAAAAATAGCGAACTAGTACATTTCTCAACAGAAAGGTTTAAGCTTTCACTCCAAAATTTACATAAATTTTTTACCCCTTTCAACAGTCACAGAAGAAAATATAAATATTTGATTTTTTTCAGAAGTGACTGGTGATATAACTCAGGGAATATCGGACAATTACAGATGAAGAGACTAAAGGCAACATATGCGTTTCTACAGTAATATGCTGAGAATATCATGGGGGCAACTATGTTTTAGAGTGAAAATAAAAAGGGTATCTATTTATAACGGAAAGAAACATAAAATTTATAGGAAATATGAGATGGCTCACAAGAGATTAAAGGTAAGAAGGACAGAAGAAAGTCGTGAATAACATACCAAACGAGAATGTAAGCGGATGGCAGAACAGGTATGAGGAGGGTGTAGCAGATAAACAAATACACGAAAGACAACTATAAGCTATCAACAAAACTATGCTGGTCTATTATCTGCGAGGAAAAGTCTAAACTTTGCAAATGAAACGGATAGAAAACTTGCACTTGAATTGTGATTCATGCAGCGCTGTAAGATGTACGACATGATAGAGTCAGTTCCTATATCGTTTTCGTCAGCCAGTAGATTGGGTTGTTCTTGCTCGTGCTAAATTGTGTAAGAGGAACTCAGGAATTCTCAGTTTCCTAGCTATGAACGTCCACATAAAAAGAAGCAAACCTCGCATAGAAAGCAATCAACAAGGAATAATTGTTTTACCAGATCAAATTTATACGCGGGAATTTCATTTTACCGGTGGTTAGCTAGCTAGTCTTACAGGTTATTACTAATATCAATTCTCACTGGGTGCCCCATAATTTGCCAAAGATACGCAACGCTATTTTTGAGAAAATTTTCGTTTTAATCCTATGCACGCTTTGCTGGATACACATTACGCCGAACTCGTGCCAAATTCGCCAGCATGCGCAGCAAATTCCCTAAAACAAGAGAATTTAAGCAATTGTCTAAGTTCAACGGTTAAATTTTTCTTCACATTCAGTTCACAGAAGAGAATCTGACAGACATATCATGCAAGTAAGGCATCCCACTTCCGTCTTATTTAGTAGTCGTCTCTCTGCTTCATTAATCATTGTTGTTTTGGTTTGAACTTGTTTTAGTTCGTTAATGTTGAAGTGGATAATCAGCAAGTATTAATCGAAAGACAACGATAGGAATTCATGTTTAAGTCTTCTTCGGTGCACGTTTCGTACTTGCTTTCTGACTCTTCATCTTTAAGATATATGTACCTCAGATTTTACAAGTTATAAAAAAAGCACTGACCTTACGGTAACAGACATACTAATGAAAGTAATCTAATATCTATCAATATAAACGGATGTGCGTTGTGGTGCAGTGAATATCGGATAAAAATGTGAAATCGGAGAGTCGAGTTCGAATTCCAGTTAAATTTCTTGGATTCACTTCTACGCAAATGCCCTTGGAAAAGGTATTAACCTATCTCTTTCCTTCAGTCATGGGTTAAATAATAGAACTTATGGGTTCTATAGCCTTGGCTGGGAACCAGTCTACCGCAGAAAGTAATGACAACCTACTGCGGGATAATCTTCCACCCAGTCAGTCTTGGCACTTAACTGACTATCAATATAAAAGTAATAGTTAAAAGGAACATCGGAATCGCAGAAATTAGTCTCAAATTTACCAGAAACGGAGGAGCCCAAAATGCCAATTACAGGTTCGGGATACTAAAATCAAGCAAATACAAAAATTTAAGGACTTGGGAAGTGTTCTAACAGAAGACGAAAAGTGCACCATTAAGATCCGAAGGACGCGTTCCAGAAACTGAGCAAAGTATTAAGAGACAGGTAAATTTCGCTAAAAACAATGTATGTTTTGGATTGCTATGCGATGCCTATCCTCCAAAATGGCAGTGAATGCTGGACAATATCATCAAAGATGAAGGAAAAACTTGAAGCAACTAAAATGTGGGTCTACAGAAGGATGCTGCGAATAACATGGACCGAGCATGTGAGCAATGATGAGGTTCTGGAAAGGATCGAAACGGAAATTAAACTAATACTGAGCATCAGGAAGAGGCAGCTGAAGTTCTTAGGACATGTGATGAGGAAGAAGAATCTGATACTCACAACTGAGATGAGGGAAAGAGACGGAGGAAAGCAGCGGATATATTTGAAGGGCCTGAGCAGGTGGATGGCAGAGCGGGGTTTGGGCGGGGTAACAGGAGAAAGCGTGCTGAAAGCTACCAGGTATAGGGAGACGTGGAAAATCATAAACGCCTACGTCCTGAAGAGACATGGCGCATAGAAGAAAGATATTTGAGGATATCCTATTTTTCAGGTTGTTGCTGCATTTTACTAATCTTTATATCATTTGTTTTTCATAAATATGGCAAGCAATCAGCTTACTCAATGAAAAGGCATGCTATAAATGTAGCTGAGCATAGCGATTTATAGATATCTCGATTTTTAAAAAAAAATCACCAGATCTTTCGTCTACAAAGTTCGTAGAGAGTTAGATGCCGAAGATTGTTACATATAACTAGTCAGTCAGTTAAATGCCATACAAGAAACACGCTTGGGCGATTATGTCTCGAAAGAGACATGACTGACTGGGCAGAAAATTATCCCGCATTAGGTTGCCATTGCTTTCTGCGGTAGATTGGTTGCCAGTCAAGGCTATAGAACCCAATCTGTCCTGCTATTTAACACATAAATGGAAGGAAGAGATGGATTAATACCTTTCCCAAGGGTATTTGTGCGTAAGTAAATGCAATGGATTCAACTGGAATTCGAACTCGGCTCCCCGATTTCTCGTTTCGAGCCGATATCTACTGCACCACATCGCACATCCAAATATGTAACTAGTATTACAGGGTATGTTCAGATATCAGAGGGTTTGAAATACTTTTTACGCTTTGACATATAACTAGTATCAACGCGTAAAAAGTATTTCAAAACCTCTGATATCTGAACATACCCAGAAAGTTCAGCTTACCATTGATGAAAATACCAGAAAATACGAGATCAAACATTTCCATGTGAGAAGGAACAATCAGAAATCTTGTCCACGAATACCTCAGATGTAAGTGTAATGACGAAAAGTCAGTTATGTAAAAAAATTACTTAATCAGATCTAAAAGGATCTTCAACTTTAAAAAAATCTAGAAGATGATGTGATTTGCTTTTTCTCAGACTAGAAAAACTGACCAAGATGAGAAATTCAGAAAAACTGACAAGTGGCTACGTGCAGACCGTTTTGAAGTTGCAACAGTTGTGCACACAAAGTTGTATGTAAGTGTAATAGTCTGTACCAGCAATGAAGAATATGATGCCTCCTAACGTTCCAGAAAGATTTATAGAGGTCTTGGAAACGGTTGGTAAACTCTAGATATAAAAGATCATCAAAAACATAAGGCCTTCCACTGCGTACTTTGTCTATGTACTAGTCCCTTCAAAGACGTAGGCGAACATGGCTTTCCACGTATCCCTCTCACTGGTGGCTTTCATCATACTTTTCCCTGTTAAACCGCGTAACCCTCTTTCCGCCATCCACCCGCACAGGGCAGTCAAGTACGTTACACGTCGTTTTCCCCTATCTCTTTTTCCGTCTATCTGGCCTGTTAGTATCAGGTTCTTCAAGCCCTCCTTCCTCATGGGATATCCCAAAAACTTCAGCTGTCTCTTCTTGATGCTCAGTATTAATTTCCTTTTCGTTTCCATCCTTTCATATGCCTCATCATTGCTCACATGCTCGATCCATGAAATCCGCAGAATCCTCCTGTAGAACCATATTTCAGTTGCCTTAGTTTTTTCCTTTATCTTCGATGATATTGTCCAGCATTCACTGCCGTATTGAAGAACTGACATTACATAGCAATCTAGGACTCTTTGTTTCTAGTGAACTTTTCCCGACTCTTAATACTCAACTCAGCTTCTGGAATGCTTCCTTCGTCATGCCAATTCGCCTTCGGATTTCTGTGTCGCACCTTTCATCTTCTGTTAGAACACTTCCCAGCCATTTTAATTTTTGTACCGGCTTGATTTTAGTATCCCCACTTGTATTTAGCAATTTGGGCTGCACTTTATGCTGATGACCATGCATTCGATTTTTTCGTAGTTTATTTTTAGTCCTTTCTCGTCACTCTTCTGCTACCTTCTGTGAAAGTCTTGTAGTTTCAATACCGTGTCTGCTATCAATACCGTATCATCCGCGTACCTTGTTTAAATTGTGGCCTCCGTTGACGAAAACTAACATCTAGGGTCCTCAGAATAGTCTCGCTGTACAAGTTGAAGAAATCCTGTGAAAAGACACATCCTTGTCTTACGCCCCTTTCTATCTCTGTAAATCTGCTTAATTCGTTACCTGTCCATATGCAGGCAGTTTGCTGCCAGTAGAGATTCTTGTATCAAATAACTCAGGAATGGATGGCTGAAAACTGTCAGGATCACATCAACCCCCTTACATTAACACTCCAGATCTCAATCTATTGAAAGACTACGCGTGTATCCTTGTTGAAAGTAGGGTCAATGAACACCATGATAACACTGAAGATTCTTTGAAAGCCACCATAAAATATTGTTCCATGTAAACAAGGGTAATTCAAGCATGGAGCCGATTTTGATCTCGAAAAGAAGCACTTATTAAGACTGAATGTGACTTTATTACATAAAATTATAGAAGGAATGTATTGTGCTTCTACAATTTTTCAATAATAAAGTGTTTTTTTTGTATATAAATACATAAATCTGTCCTCGAATACCCTATGCACCCTGTAAATTACATTTTGTATCCTTATATGGGCCGTGTCCCTTCAGAACGTTGGCGATCACGACCTTACACTTCTCCCTATCCCTTGTTCCTCTTAACACGCTTTCTCTTGTTATCCCTTCCAAATCCTACTTTGCCCTCCATTTGCTCAAACCCATCAATTATGGCATGTAATACTTTCCTGTGTCCCTTTCCATCTATCTGACCTGTGAGTATAAGATTCTCCAAGCTGTCCTTTCTCATTAAATCTTCGAGAAACTTATCTATCTTTTCCTGGTATTAAGTATAAGCTTCCTTTTCGTTTCGATACTCTCCAAAACCTTGTTATTGATCACATGTTCGGTCCATGGCAACCTTCTGTAGGATCATATTTCGGTTGCTTCAAGTCTTTCCTTCCATCTCTAATGAGATTGTCCAGCATTCGCTGCCACATACAAGGACGGACAGACAGACATAACTGTTCAATATTTTTTTTTTTTTTTTCCAAACGAAATTTTCCTTGTCTCAATACTCGTAGCTTTTGGAATGCATCCTTATTCATGCCATTACGCCACACTTTTCGTCTTCTGTTAGAACACTTCCTAAGTATTTAAATTACTGCATCTGCTTGATTTTAGTATACCCGACCGATAATTAGCATTTTGGACTTCTTTTTCTTGATGACTATGCATTCATTTTTCTTGTTTATATACCTCCCATAATAATTGTAACATTTACATAAACGAGAGATCTTCGAAAGGTCAAAATGTAATCCTTTACAAATATAACTACTAAAACATTGTGCACGTATTCACAGTCGAACTCGGATGCTCATCAATGAAGGCGGCATCGAGACTGATGTCTAACAATCCTGTAGCGATTTTTGACAAAGAAGCTTCAGAGAAATTTGAATTGCCATTTTTCTGACAAATGAGACCGACCGAAAAAGGATGCGACATTTGTTACGAAGACGGTTTTTAGGATAATTGAAGTATTAAAGTCACTGCACATTTTAAAATCTCTTGCATATTAAATTATAGTGGTTTCCAAAAATATTCTAGTGCAAGTATCTGAATAAATGTTTTGCTTTTTTACTAACTTATCTGAAAATTTCTTCTATCACCCCTAGTTATTTTTTTTGCTTTTACATCTATTACAAAGGCATATCACAGAAGAAAAAAAAAAACAGTATAGCCATGAATGGAACTAAATTACTACACATATACATCATAGTACAGCAGTCAGAAGAGAGTTTTTCTTTGATATTATGTTCTTTGCCTTCCGGTATGTCATGCAGGGCATCTAAAAGAACTCCTCCATGGTGCTGAAGTTCTACCTGCCTTGCTAGTTTCCTTCTATTTTTAGTAACATCCTGCAAAATTTTCTGATGCTCATCACTTATTGTTCTCAAAGTGAATTAATTAAGAAAGTGAATTTTGAGCGACATTCGGCATTCCGTATCCTCCTAAAAGTTTCTAGCAACTTTTCCATACAGTAACTGTAATCTGGTACCCTCGTATTTTCAAAAAGTCATGATAGACTGATCAAATTAAATGTTTCCCATTCTCTCAGTTTATTTAAAATAAGCTCCTTAAATGTGTTATCCTTCAGCACATCTCAAATATGAGGTCCAGCGGATATGTCCGCCTTGAACTTAGTAAAACAGAGCCGAAAATAGAGTACAAAGTTGTTTGTCCAGGACTTTCACAAAGTTCTTCATTTGACCAAACTTGATATGTAGAGGATGAAGAAGCACGTTGTTCATCAGATGATTTTTCATAATGTTTACATCAGACACAAAAGTGCTCTTCGACCTCAGCCCTTCTGTCTGTCTGTCATTGAACAGCCTAATGATCTCAGTAACAGTGAAAGCAACATCACTTTATGAATCCCTCTTGCACATCCATAAGAAGCCCAATGATCTTGAGGTCTCTACAGAGACCAGGCTGCTACTGATTGTACTGGACAGATTTCTAAAGGAGCTCCATATTGGTCATATTACGCTTTCAGATGAACTGAATCAGCAATGTTATTCCTATTGGGCAGGAGCATTCAAATTTCGCTTGCAAGAATCTATGAAAAAAAAAGCGATAATTTGAGCGATTGCGTGAGAATCCAAATAATCTAAAACCATATATTACCAGTAGTACAACCTTTTTTCCATGTCAAAGAAAGAGAAAAAAAAACCTTATTCAGTGTCCTGAAATTGGTGATCCTTACATCTGCCATGACTAACTGAAGCCGGAATGCCAGGACTTAAGCAGAAATAACGAGAAAAGGTCATTTATATTCTTGTAGCCATGTTGTTATCGCCCTTTCACTTAATTCTCAAAGTTATTTTGTCACCACTGCTGTAGCATGATATTGAATCAAGTCAATGGAACTAACCTACGCCAATATTCACCGAGTCATGTGTCCTCAACGACACCAGAAGTGGAATCGCACATGGAATGAGAATGATATATCCCTGTTATCGAAAAAAAATAGTTTCGGTTCGATATTCCTAGAACCTGATGAAGTCCGGAATGTACAACGGACATATCCGCTGGGCCATTGTAAACATGGGAATAAAGATAGGGACAATAGTTTGATGTATGTAAATAGTGTAAGGTCATTCAGTTTTTCTGGGGTTTCAGACGTAAATTACTGCTACTTTGTCTTAAGTTTGAGTTTTGTTTAACGGCCATATCAACATCTGTGGGTTATTTTAATGCCAAAAAGGTGGGGTTTTAAGGTATTTTTTAATGTTTGTTTATAGTGAGAAGGTTGATTTAGATTTTTTTATTCTTTTGTATTTTAGATAACTGAATATGACCGACTTTTGGATCAAAAATGCATATGCTTCTATAAACGTCTATATTGATGCATATGCTTCTATAAACGTCTATATTGATGCATATGCTTCTATAAACGTCTATATTGATGCATATGCTTCTATAAACGTCTATATTGATGCATATGCTTCTATAAACGTCTATATTGATGCATATGCTTCTATAAACGTCTATATTGATGCATATGCTTCTATAAACGTCTATATTGATGCATATGCTTCTATAAACGTCTATATTGATGCATATGCTTCTATAAACGTCTATATTGATGCATATGCTTCTATAAACGTCTATATTGATGCATATGCTTCTATAAACGTCTATATTGATGCATATGCTTCTATAAACGTCTATATTGATGCATATGCTTCTATAAACGTCTATATTGATGCATATGCTTCTATAAACGTCTATATTGATGCATATGCTTCTATAAACGTCTATATTGATGCATATGCTTCTATAAACGTCTATATTGATGCATATGCTTCTATAAACGTCTATATTGATGCATATGCTTCTATAAACGTCTATATTGATGCATATGCTTCTATAAACGTCTATATTGATGCATATGCTTCTATAAACGTCTATATTGATGCATATGCTTCTATAAACGTCTATATTGATGCATATGCTTCTATAAACGTCTATATTGATGCATATGCTTCTATAAACGTCTATATTGATGCATATGCTTCTATAAACGTCTATATTGATGCATATGTTTCTATAGAAGTCTTTATGCTTTCATAATATTTGGACCCTACTTTGGGGTTTAACTATTTGCCCATAACTAAGACCCTAACAGGTGCTACTATTCAAGGTCAGGGTGGACCTGGGAACTACAGCAATTAAGAGGTGGTTCCATGTCCTTCACAACCTCCTAATCAGAGGCCTTGCTGCCGGAAGCAATTTACCGCCATGCCCAGGACCTACTTTCTCTTGAATTAACAGATACATTGTCTTTAAAAGAGACCGACCTGGAAGAACTTTCTTCTCAAGGCAATTTTTCATGTGTGGAAGAAGTAAGATCTTTGTTGGTGTAGGGACAAGAGGATTATCTGAGCGGGGAACAAGTTACATAATTAAGGGAAGGTTGGGATATTTCCTTTTCTAGAAAAGCAGCACCGAAACCTGTTATAGTTGCATGTTAGAAAAGCGTTCATCTGCATGGCTTCGTGGCTTTCTCCAGACCACCGGGACAACAAAGTTGAAGGCTTCTTTCTTACCATGAAAGCATGAGATTAATTAACTGAAACAGGATTTACAACAAACAAGTGGGTCGTAGCAGTTGTCCTTATCTCTAATTTTAGAGTCAAAAGAACAGAAGTAAACAGTTCTCAGAAGAGGAGTAATCGTTTTGGGGCTGTGCAACGGTTGCGAAATCCACACATGTAACAGAATGTATTTGCCTTGATAAATGCATTTTCGGTGTTTTGAAGTGCTTGAAGCCATTGTAGACATATGTATTATGAGCTCATAAAATAAAGAAAGAAAAAACACACACGCATATACACACATATATATGTGCGCGCGCGCGTAACATGTCTCATTTTATTACAATTAAACTATTAACCTTTTCTAATAAAATGATGTGTCAAGGAATATGTATCAATACGAGATTGTTGAGTGGTTAAGGCAAATGTAATCGGGTAGAACCAACTAGTCCGTAGACGTATTTGTCGTATGCAGTGTCCTGAGACGTAGGCGTAGTCAAAAGTAGACAAATAGCTCTCTAGTGAAAAGAATGGTAAATCTTTCTCTCTCATTTGTCTGTATTTATGGCTGATACCAGCCAATCACATTTCATTGAGGGAGTAAACAAGGTGTATCCATATTCATTACGTCATAAAATTTTTGCAAAGAACAATGTCCTAAAAAGGGCCCATCTCGAAGCCTAAAATGTATGTACATGGGAAATAGGGTTTCGTATCTGAAATCAACACCCCCCAAATTAGGTGAGAACAATTTTCATTTCTTTGTACACAGTGTTAACAGTATATTTCGAATATTTCTAAACGTTAATATAAAATTTATTTTTAGGCTCAGTTTTGAGCCTTTTACTTTGTATAAATTTATGTAACTAATCTTATAAATATGAATTTATAACCATGGCTTTCCAAAATTCCCTGTCCTTTGTAGCTCGAATGCTTTTACATCGTATCTCCCAAACGCTATCCCGCCATCCTGTCACCAGATATTTTATACGTTGTTTTTCTTTGCCTCTTTCCTTCGACCTGTCCTGTAAGTATAACATTTTCCAAGCCTTCTTGCCTCATTATCTGCACTAGAAATGTCAACCGTCTTTTCTTTATGTTAAGTGTCCATTTTGTTCCCATTGTCTTTAAAAATTCGTCGCTGCTCACGTTCTATGGTATTCTGAACATCCTTCTGTAGAACCACATTTCCGTTTCTTCAAGTGCGAAGATATTGTGCAGCATCACTGTCATATAGGAGTACTGATATTAAATAACAATTCAATACTAATTTAATTGTTTTTTAACCAAAGTTTTCTGTTTCTTAATACTTTGCTTAGATTTTGGAACGTATCTTTCTCTATCCCAGTGCGCCTTCAGATTTCAGTGTCACACTTTCAGTACTCTGTTAAAACGGTTTCAAAATATTTAAATTTTTATATTTGTTTCCATTTTCTTTAAAACTTCATCGTTGCTTACCATGTTTGGTCCATGTTATCCCCAATATCCGACTGTAGAATTTCTCATTAGTCTTAGTTTTTGGAATATATGTTTGGCTATCCCAATGCGCCGTCGGAGTTCAGTGTCGCACTTTCCGTCCTATGTTAACACACTTTTCCAGATATTTAAATTCATGTACTTGATCGATTTGTGTATCTTCAGTTTGTAATTTGTTTGTTAGGCTGTTTCTATTTATAACACTAAGACACTCATCTGCATATCAAGATCGTCGGTGCCAATAATGAATCCTAGTAAGACGACTTCTGTCAGAATTGGGTCACTGTATAGGGTGAGTAAGTCTGGTGAGATGACATCTTTGTATTACACGCCCTGTCTATTTCAGTCAGTTAAGTGCTATACGTGATACAGGCTTGGACGATCATGTCTCGAAAGAAAGATCACTGACTGGGCAGAAGCTTTTTCTGAAGCACGTTGCCATTACTTTCTGCAGTAAATTGGTTGCCAACTAAAGCTATAAAACCCAATCTGTCCTGTTCGTTAACCCATAAATGGAAGGAGAAACGACAGATTCCTAACTTTCAAGGCTTTTTGCATGTATGTAAATGCAACAATTTTAACTGAAATTTGAACTCGGCTCTCAGATTTCTCATTCTGAGCCGATATCCACTGCACTATAATGCACTTTCTTTGATATGTAAACACATACGAGTTTATATATATATATATATATATATATATCTAACACAAAAGAATCAAACTTAGCACACAAAAACTGACATTTGGATCGTCATAAACTGACCATATCTTAATCTATTTTATTAAAACTCATATTTTACTGTTTACCTGCGTTTTAAAATATAAACGTTAAATTTGAGTTTGTACAAATTTTATGTTGATTCCAAGTTAATAGGGGAAATCAATTTTGTATGCCGTGTCCCTTCAGGATGTTGATGATCAAGGATTTCTAATTGCCCCTATACCTTGTCACTCTTTCCCTTTCCCTCTATCCGTCCTGTGAGTATTAGATTTTCCAAGCCCTCCTTCCTTATTGTGTGACCCAAAAACTTCAGTTGTCTTTTCTTGATGCCAAGTATAAGTTTAATTTTCGTCTGCATTCTTTCCCAAACCTCGTCGTGACTCACATTTTCGGTCCATGGTATACTCAGTATCCTTCTGTAGAACCACATTTGTTGCTTCGAGTCTTCATCTTTGGGGAAATCGTCCAGTATTCGCTGCCATATAGGACAGATGTCACATAACAATCCAGTAGTTTCTTTTTCATCAATGTAATCTTCCTGTCTATCAATACTCTGATTCGTCTTTCAAATGCGTTTTTGGCAATCTTCAGATTTCAGTGCTGTGGATAACACCAATTGCAGACCATCAGACAGCCACGATAATTTTCTGCTTATTTTGACCTTGTGGACTCATTTACATTGAGATCACGAGGAACCTATTTATCGAGCTTTTTCATCTTGCCAATATTTTGCAAATGGCGTGAGACACTTACAGGGATGGTACCAAGCGCCTGAGACATTTTTCTGACACTTTGACGTAAGGTTTACTCAACATCTGCTTGCAATTTGTTCGTTGTCCAGAGTGCATGAGCGTCGTATACCTTCATCTTCAAGGCTCTCATTACCATTACGGAATTTCTGGTACCACCTTAGTACTGTTCGATCACTTGTGGATCAATCTGATGGTCTGTTGATATCAGCAGAAGTTTAGAAGGCACTGTGCCCAAGTTTGAGCTCATGCAGGAAAAGTAAACGTAGATCAGGTTTTGTAATGTTCATAATTAAGGGCTTCTATGCTTCAAGAATATTTCTTTCTGAAAGTAAGTTGAAAATTATTCAAGAGCTCACATTAACTATTATGTACACCAAAATTCACCTAATATATACCGTAAATACTCTGTTAAAATGGCTTTTCAAAATATCACTTCAGGCGGCCATTACTTTTGTAACAACCTAATATCCTTATTGTTATATACTATAAAAAAAATGTTGGATTTTTGCCATCGAATGCAAAACTAGTTACATTTTCACACGTTTGTTCAGTGGCAGCCGTTACCCATTTTCTTGCCGGCTCTTAACGCTCAATGTTGCAGCTATTCTGTCTGTTGGAAGAAATACTGCCTACCTTTGGAACAGGAGCGGGACTGCCTAACCCTCATTTTCCAGCCTTGATAAAGTTTAAAAGGTTTTTCGCAACATTATAGGTGATGAATTATTTTCCGATCTACACTCCCTTAGATATTGCTACCCTCCAATTTCACCTTCACTATTTTCATGCTAAACATTCAAACAAGTTAAATGTATTTAAAGCTAAACCAGTCATGCGACAGTCATTCTGTTCGGATTCTCTAAGTTCCATTCAGTTTCTTCTCAGAACTGACTTTGTGGAACAAACACCCGAGAAGATGTTTCTAAAATCTTAAACCCTTCAAAAATAGCATCAACTTTTATCTATCCTACATATCTTCATAATGAAAGAATCTACAATATCGACTTCAGTTACTTTTTTACCCACCGTCGGGATATGACTTTCCTATGTGTCTACTACAAATGTTTTCCATAAGTTTCATAAACTTCTCTCATAGAAAAAATATTTTGATTTTTGAAAAATTTGAAAATTTACCTTCACGACTATCGTGTTTTCTTGATTTCGACGTAGTTTTTCAACGTATTTGTAAAAGTTAAACTTTCGAAAACCCCTAAAAATTTTGAAAATCTAAGTGTTTTCAATACCAAATGTTTTCATAATTTTCATTAATTTCTCTCATAGAAAAATAGAATTTTCGGATTAGCTCTCTGGTGCCTCTGCTACACGATTTTACTCAACTTACTAGACTAGCAACTAGGTCCCACCCTTTTACAGTCGAAACGCTTAAATGTAGCCGCCCCTTCTAATAGCTTCTTTTCTCGCACTTCTTGCATGTGAAACTCTTCCGTATACTTGCTTCCCTGAAAGCTACAATCTCCAAAAAATTAAGTGCAACGTCAATTGCCATCTCTTATCCTCTGGACTCATCTTCCTTTTATCATTTCCCCGACATCCCCTGTATCTTCACGTTTTCTTTTCGGTCTACTCTCACATAACTCCTCACACTAGTATTCCCATCCTTCTCTTATCCATTCTTTGAAACCCGCTGTAACTTGTTCCTATTTCTTATTGCCCTCCTCTCATGTAGTCCCCGGCGCACCACGATTATAAAAAATGCACTTATTTCCTCCTCCTTATGCCTTGGAAATAACCTCATTCTAGAACTCTACCTTGTGTAGCTTTTGGGACTTGTATTTGGTGAACATCTGTATAAAAAACAAACACTTCATGTTACAGCTTTGACTGTCATGCTGATCGATTTATACCAATTTGTAACCAAGCTGACATTCCTCATATTTCAGATAAAAATGTCCTGCATGTTATTAGACAAAAAGACCATTACCAGTTATCGTAAACAAAGAGTGATCTTTTGATAATGGATATTATTATTCGTTTTAAAAAGTGAAATACAAGTGTGCTGCTAACTAATCATTTAAGAAAAAATATTTTAATCTGCTCATGTCACAATACGTACCGAAACACGATCTTAACTCCTGAGAAACAGCTCATTCACTCCAGTTTATTAATAACTGCCGATATAGTATGTGATCTACCTCTTTCATTCTAGTATAATATGTGGCCTATCCGGTTAAAATATGTCTTACCTTAGTAAGAGTATATTTATAGAAGTAAGTTTGTGGCTTTTTACTGAAACGTATTTTCTTTAAGACTTCTTTATAATAAGCTTTTGAAGGTAAGTCACATACTATAACAGTTATAGAATTTTGTAGACTACATTCAAAAGGTAAGCCACATACTATACTGGCACCTATTAATCTAATCCTGAAATATATGACAGCAACTGGCAAAAATGTCCTACAAATTTACTGAATTTTAGAATATATTGTCTAATTTCTTTTGTTCGGACTGTTGTACTCATTGATATATTCACAACGTTTTCGTCGAAGTACGTTCCGGCCTTTCTTGGAATTTCCAACCGAACACTTTTAGTAAATGCCAAATTGATAAACGATTTCGGTTGCAAATTCTAAGAAACTTCAAAGAAAGTCGAA